>CM046882.1:500602291-501152291 GCA_025667525.1 Glebionis coronaria
GCATCAGATCTTCTAGGAGATCTGCATTCCCTCATGAAGTGCCCCATACGATGACAGTTGTAGCATTCAACTTTGGATTTATCAAATCCAGCTGTGTCTTTAGCATTGAAGGTCATCTTCTTCTTGAACCTTCTATTCCACCTATTTGCTCTTATACTAGCAAGAGCCATGTTCCACTTGATGTCCATTTCTTCCAAGTGCTCATCACTTATCTGCTCAAAGTCCTCATATGTAATCACTGAACCATTGGGCAAAGAAGCAATGTAAGCACACACAGTATCCAAATCCAAACCAGCAGGTTTAACTCTTGGGCAGTCATTCATGAATGTGTCAGCGTCTGAAAAGGAGACGTTGACAGGACTTGTTCCAGTGCTGACAAATGATGATCCAGTAACTGGATGCATAAAAGAGTCCTTCTGATTGAATTGACCTTCACTATGAGAGAAGAAGGCCATGTTGCTGGTGCTAGGTTTGCTTCCATGTGCTGAAAGAGTTTCATCTTCCAACAGTCTTAGTTTGTTGTAGATGTCATCAAACGAGGAGCTCTTGTAAGTATTATTGGCAAGAATAGATCTTGCCTCAATCTTCCATGCCTCACCAAGACTTTTAAGAAAGGTAGCATTGGTGTCAACATCACCAACTTGTGTCCCCATGAAGGACAACTTGCTTGTAATGTCAAGCAATCTACTTCTCACACTACTCAGCTTCTCATTGGGCTGAGCTTTGAAGACAGCATAATCATGCAGAAGTTGCTTTTTCTTTTCTTCCTTAGTGTCTGCATTGCCACCATATGCAACTTTAATAGCTTCCCAAAGATCCTTAGCAGATTCATAGCCTCTATATTTGTGCTGGTTTTCTTGTCCTAAAGAGACTTTCAGAATATTTAGGGCTTTCATGTCAACCCTTTTCTTTGCAATATCTTCAGCACCTACAGCTCTACCATCTCCAGGTTTTTCTCTCTTATCTTCATCAGGACATCCTTCAACAGCTGATCTTTGAGTAATGGCATCCTGAATCTTTTGAGCCTTATTGAATGAGTTTCCATATTCAATAATCTCCTAGAGTGTGTAATCATAGATCCCCAGATATTGTTCAAAGTTGAACTTCCATAAGTCAAAGTTGGTTGCATCAAGCATGGGAATCTTGATGTTTGGTAAGGGTGAATTGGAGGTGGTTATTTCTTCAGACATGATGTTGTTAAGGTTTTTGTGTTTTTAGGGTTTCTGAGAAAATTAGGGTTTTGGTGTTCGTGTATCGTTCTGGTGTTCTTCAAAGATCAAAAGTTCCTCAACAAGCTCTGATACCACTTGTTGATCCCAAACTTTGATCGATTAGCTTTGTGTATACGAGATTAGATCAAGTATAACACGTAGATAAACCTTTGTTATATGCTTTGTGAATCTAAGTGTTATGCGGAATTTAACACTTAAACAAGAACACAAGATGTAAACAAAACTTTCACTTTGATTATGAATGTCGAACTTGCTTACAATGAAAGATGTTTACGAATGAAAACTTATATAAAACTTGATACTAAACATTAACCTAAAGGCCTTCTTTTATAGACTAAGAAGCCTTGTACAATAAGCTACGTATCAACTATTCTAGGTAAAGATAAACATAGAAAATACATTGTCGTTTCTATCCTTACTAGATGTATTCTAGAATATAATAAACGTGTAGCTTATATCTTCCATCAGTGCTTGTCTTCAATCTGTCAACGCTTGACTTTAACTTGTCAACGCTTGAGCTGTCAGCGCTTGCTTTGTTCCTGTCAACGCTTGATTTGTTCTTGTCAGCGCTCAAGTGATCTGGCCTTAATTTATTCCCAACATACCATTTAGAGATTGATAACGCCACGAGTTAAAACACTGATTTTCTCTGCGGCTATGACAAATGTCATCCCGGAATGTCTTCAAATCAAAAGAAGGTATGAAGTTCATCACGTGTACTCGTTGTGCGTTCAATGTGTCTTCTTCTTCCCCCTTGATGGTTTCGAAACTCGGAATCATCAACAAATCGTACGCACATATACCTGAAATCTTGTGAGAATAATAAATAAGCAGATTTATATATATTTTGTGAGAATCAGCTGTTGATCGAAAATCTCTACTCATAAACTCTCCATGGCCAACTTTACCAACCCACTTGTAAGCAATTTGAAGTGGCCACTGATAGAATGAACCGGATACATCAAACCTGAAACTGAATAAGAATCCTTCGATCTTGTGACTTAAGCTTGCACTATTATTGAATGAGGAATGGTGGAGAAATCTCTAAGTACCCAATGCATCACTGAAGAAGTCTATAAGCACAACACCTCTTAAAATTATCCACGTCGACTAAGCACGTGACACTGAGTACAACAATGTAACCCCTTTAAGTGATAGTTATTCGAGTCATCAACCAACCACCCCAAACCCGCAAACCAGATAAACAAGTCTTCATTCTAATATTAAGCACGAGCAAGTAATCTGTAACACCCCCAAATTTGTACAACTCAATACAGCGGAAGACTCGTTGGTGTTACGGGATAGCACATTACTCACATCATAGACAACGCATAAAAATCGCGTCGTTTAATAATAAATCATTTCCATTCATAAACATTAAAGTTACATCGGTCCCAAGTCATATTATTTCATACAAAGTTTTACAAAATATTTGAATGGAAAATATTGTTTAAGTGCGGGCCATGAATTCTTGTCGTCTTCCCGAGAATTACCTTCAAGTACCTGAGATAAAACATGTTAAAAGAAAAGGTCAGCGATAACGCCAAGTGAATTCATAGAGTTTAAATAAATTCCATCATTATATCTTTGGTATAAAATTATTACCAAAAATCATTTTGTACAAATCATTGTAATAGGCCATAAAATAGCCAAAGTCATTTTTATACAAATCCTTATCGAAAATCATAATATAGGCATTTGCCTTAAAATCATTATACGAGCCAATGTCGTAAAAACATCATACAATACGTCTTATGACGTTGTATGAAAGTTAAATAAAAACCGTTATATGAATATGGTTATAAAAACCAAAACACGAACATAATATCAATAGTATGACCCTGTATTGCTAGTCAGGCAATACATCGTAATTCGGTGCGTCTATTAGTATTTCGTTAGTTTTGGATTATTGTAAGCCGCATGACATTGTTACCTTACTAAACTAACAACGGGTAGCTAACCCGATACTCAATTTGCCCATCTAAAGTAGCGTGTCGTCACAAAGGTCACGCTATGGAAATCTTCTCATACATAAATTCGCTTACCAATCAATGTGGCACGACGGGGATCAACCGTCAAGGCGCGAACTGGGGTGATCGTCTCCAAATAGTACAATTATATGCATAAGCGTCTACCAAATCCCGGTAGTTCACAATTCATGCTAATGGGACTTTTAGTGACATAACCTAACTTTAATAATCCATTTAATTTCATCTATCGGGTCCTTTAATCATTTATCGGGTTATACAATCGGGTCATTCAATCATTCGGGTCCAAATCAATAAACAAGCAATCGGGAAAAATGGTGTCCTATTTTATAAAAACTAACATGTTATCTCCCTCGCGGGTTTATAAAACATTTCATAAAAACATTTAAAAGAGTGCGAGGCTATGAACTCACGTTGATGTGGGAAGGCGATTATCGGCGATTTGGATGTACGGTACGTGCTTCAATCACGGAAACCTAGACAAATAATACTCGTCTTAGACTCATGTCCAATGACTTTATAAAAATAACAATTATGTATACATATGATGATTATATATATATATATGATGATCAAGTGGGTTTATATATTCTCATTTACTTATTTTAGTGTTATGTGTTGGGAATTTTTCAAGACTAGTTATACTAGTTCAATCTTGTTTATATTTTGAAGTCCAATGGGCCTATTAAAAGCCCTATACTATTCATTAGTCCAATTATACTTTTATTATCATTATTTATACTTCATATGTTGGGCCTAAATGGGTTAAGCCCAATAAATAAGTTTATAAGTGTTTTAGTCAATTTTGTTGTATTATTAGTCCAATAACGTTAACTTATCCCGTTAATGTCCGTATGTTATATAGTTCGGTTTTTTATCGGTTTTTACTTGTTCTACATGTCTATATATCAGTATATAAGTTTTATAAAGTTTTCATTAGACGGGTCCAACCATCTAAGTTTTAATTAACAAAAACGTTAATTTTACGGTAATAGCCGAAAAAGTCGTAAAAATCATGCTTATAGTTTTGTAACTTATAAAACATAACAAGTTACCATTTTTATAAAATGTCCACTTATTTATCATTGTACATAGTTATATAAATAAAATTCATGAGTTAGTGGGTTTTAACTTTACATTTTATACAATATAATTTTGAGTGCTTATATAATAGTAATAAACATTAATTCTCAAAATCTGATTTTTATTTTCAACTTCACCAAAACTGCCATATCTAGAGTTCTATACGGAGATAGAAGCTCAAAATTTTATTCACATAAACTACATGATATTTGATCCATTTAACTCTTCTATAGCTACTGTTGAATCAACTTCTAAGTATTTTCTAAAAATCTTCCAAAACAGTGAACTTAGATTTGTACCTTAAACTTGTTTTGATCATATCTCACTCATTACAATGATTCCATTGCATGACCAACTCTCACATGTGTACAAGACCCATAGCTTACTGTATATTAATTCTACTTCATCATTTTATCAGTTCATGACATGTTTCTTTACTGTTTTATACAGCCATCATTTTTAAGCAAGATTTTAGCCTTGTTTCTTATAGTTTTTCACCTTTTTAAGCATGTTTATCAACACCAAATCCCCACACAATATTTTTATCATCATATAATCATCATATACATATACAATAGGAAAGAAAATACATGATTACATAATAAAAATAACAAGAGGATGAGGAGAACAATCTTTATACCACCATGATGATGAAAAGATGGGATTGATGATGAACAAGACTTGGTTTTGGGTAACCAATCTTATGAGATATCAACACCACTTCTAGGATCATTAAGTATTTGTAGACTCTTTGAGAAATCAGCCCTAAGACACCAATAAATCTCCTCCTTGATGTTAAAATCATCTCCAATCTTCAAGACTTCAAAGGAGCATCATCATGTGTATGAATAACACATGAATTTATGGTTAAAATAGATCAAATGAGGGTTGTTTTTGAGGATTGTGGGACGAAATGATAGAGAGAGGAAGGGTGGTTCAGTGGTTTTGCATGTACAAGTGAAGAAATGGTTAGTGAAAGATGGTTTTGTTTGTTGGATAGCTTACTTGTTAAGCTTAGGCTAACAAGTGTAGCTAGTAAGCTTACACACTTGACACCTCATGGTGTTGAGTCAATGTTTTGGCCATCCCATGTTAGTGGGGTGGGGCAAAACTTGTTTTGTCTCATCCCACTAATTTACGGGTATTCCTCGATTCTAGTTTCCTCGATTTGCGTGCCCTCAGGTCGTTTTACGAAAAACGTTTTTATAAATTATGAATCAACGTCACAAAACGAATCCAATAAAAATTGTCTCATCAAAAACGGAATTCGAAAACGTAAATACGTAATCCTAAGGTTTCCGGTTTAGTCGTAAAGGACGTTAAAATAAAATTGTAAGTCCTAGTCTCTTCTCGTAAATTTGTGAGTTTATGAACCAACACAAATTTAAAACTCCAAAATAATATTCACGGATAAATTTATTTTCTGAAATGTCGGACTGTCACCAAAGACGGTGTATGTAAACGTAAGCACGTAACGTTGAATCCTCCGGTTTAGACGTAGTCGATGCTACTTCAAGACGTAAATCCAAATTACTTCCCAAAAATAAGTGAGTTCATATTGTAACATTAAAATAATGTTTTCAAATAAATATTGAGAATAAAATATCAATCATAAATTGACGGATTGTCACAGCATTTACCCCTAAACAGGATCTTTGTCCTCAAAGATCATCTTACCTTACTACTCGCTTCTTATAGATTTAAAGCCATGTGGGTATTTCCTCCACATTCGGTCCTTTCTCACAAGTGCAATTCATTATAATACGCGAGTTTCATCAAACATAACTACGGGAATAAGATCAGGCTTAATGTTGACTTACTTTCTCTATCCATGATGTTCACGGGTTTTTGATGAATGCAACTTTTCGCCGATCTAAGCTCTACTAAGAATAATCAGATTCCCACTTGATAGATATTCCATCAAGTTCGATATACGAAACATAATTCACGCAGTCTTTGAAGTCCTTGGGTAGATCCAGCTTATATGCCTTTCAAACCAATCTTTTATATCATCTCAATGGTCCCATACAACGGGGACTTATATCCCATGATTTGTCAGATCATGAATTCATTTTTCCAAGGTTAAAATTTTTGGCATAACTTCGCTACCCATTTGGCACTTCAAGATCTACATTTCATATTCACATAACCTCCTGCCCACTACCGGCAGTCAGTATTCAGATCCTAATTTCAACAATCATTTCAGATCTCGCGGGTCGGGTATTTTGTAAGGTTAGGTTCGCCATCATAGAAAACCTTAAACCTAAAAGACATGTCCAACTCACAATGGATGTATGTCGGGTGTCTTCATCTCAACTCCTGCTTACAGATGCTCTAATATTTAGATCCTAACAAGATTCGATCTTAATCCTAATACGATGATTTATCAATGATAATCCTTCCAAAGGAAAACGATTATACGATCTATTACCAAAGGTCAATCATTCAAACATAAAACAGCACTGATATTACTTTGTATCGTTACTTTACCTCGTCCCTTCGATTGGGGTGGTACATAGTACTCTCATCAAGGTTCGTTCTCAATGATTTCTGAGCAAATCTCTAGAAATTTGATGCGAAGCGAGGATCTTGATAAAGATGTTCGATACAGGCACACTATGTTTACATAACTCTTTTGCATTTATCATTAACGGGAATGATATTAGCAGATTTGGTCAGTCTGTCGACGATGACCCAAATCGAATCAAATTCAGATGATGACCTTTGCAATAGCTAAACGTTTACTAATGCATGAGGCAATGTCTGCCTTCATAATTTGCCATTAGTACAACTTCTTCAGACAAAGATACTTTTAGTCATAAAATGACATACATATAATACTTATACTTACAAATTCCAACATAACTATATCTCACAATCCTCCATATTTAGACAATCACATGTGGTCTTTAAGACATTTAACGCTATCGACTCCTCAATTCTAATGGTTCATATTAGCCGCGAACTCCTTTTTATTATTTATATTATCCTTCTTACAAACATCGTTTATTTTTATATTGCTCGGCAATTTATTTTGCACCTTCATTATTAAGAAATACATCCTAATTGGTTCTTTATATTTTCGACATAATGTGTCAGTAATTACATTCACTTTTCTTCATATTTTCTAAGCTTTAGTTTCGTTTCAGCTATTATTTTTATCAGTTTTTCCCAATCCGACGTCTAAAGCATCGATAATTATTACAACTAATTAAGTAATAATTATTAAATTTTTATGAAACGTAAACGTAAAAATTTTAAATTGCTTAGTTCGACCAATTATATAAAATGCTCAAAATAATTTTTAATTTAATTAACACAATTTTTGTTGATTTATCGAAAATAATTAGTAAGATTCGTAATTGTTCGAGAAACTTTTGTTTATATTTTGGTCAAAATTTTCTTAGTTGAAAAGCAAAAATTGTTGTTTCAAATTTCAAGTTATGGTTTAAATGGTTTTCCTCAATCCTTCTTAAGTTATCTTGAGCTATACACAAACATTTACCCCTAAACAGGAGTTTAGTTAAATGATTTGTGTATAAGGGAATAATCCCTTAAAAATCCTTTGTTAAAATATTTGTCAAAACATATTTGCACTTTTCTTTTTAGTAATACTCAAAGTCTTAAAAGGGCTCTTAATTTTTGAAGATTCAATATAGATTCCATTATCTTTTAATCACACGGTCAAATAATGTAAAGGATTAAGCCTTAAAATTACATGTTAAATATTCAAGATACATGTTTTTATTGTTCGGCCAGTTCAGGGCAATCTATAAATAATTATTAACTCATTCTTATTCTTATAAACAAACAAATAGTCCTTAATGATCACGAGCATGAATTTATCAAATTACAGCCTACACACGTGATTCACCAAATTTATGAATGCTACATGTGCATCGGTCAATCCAAACGACATCACGTGAAACTCATAATGTTCATTA
The DNA here is from genome assembly GCA_025667525.1 of Glebionis coronaria. Lineage (NCBI taxonomy): Eukaryota > Viridiplantae > Streptophyta > Magnoliopsida > Asterales > Asteraceae > Glebionis > Glebionis coronaria. The sequence continues at coordinate 500,610,539 of CM046882.1, forward strand.
CAAGTACAGGATGTAGTGATTGGAATACATAATCCTTTTTCGCAGATGCGAAGTTGATGATAACTATGCCGTGGATCAAATCTTTAAAACATACACTAGAACCTTGTAAATGATCGAACAAATCTTCCATTTCGAGTTATGGATATCGTTTTCGATTGTCAATTTACTCAGTTCACAATAATCTATAAATATAAGGAATGATAACACCATAGCTCTTCATGATGACAGGCTTGGTATAATAAAATCTTTCTCCGACAACTCTCAGTTGTACGGTAATTCCTTTAATTTAGATGGTGCTGACGCACAGTGCACAAGCCATAGGTGCAACACCGGGAATATAATCAAATACCAAATTCTACTTGCCTTAATGGCGAAAATCTAGGTAATTCACCAGCAAATACCTCCTAAAGCTTCAGATAACATAAACATCTTTTAATACATTTATTTTAAGTTCTTTCTAGATTTCAATATCTATGACTAATTCACAACCATTCACGGTATAATTTCAAGTCTAAATACAGGGTATCGTCATCCACCAAGAATTATTTAGATCACTTTTGATAATCAACATCTTATCTTTTTAGGGGAATTCTATTTGAGTTCCCATCAATTAATACAATGTCGTCATGTCATAATCAATCAATCCATTCTACTGGCACTATCAACTTTCCAGTTTCATTACCGTTGATAAGATGTGAACTTCTCAAAAGACTAATAATAATTCATAATCCTTCACAAATTTAAGGATATATGGAGACACAACTAACCTTAAAAGAGTAAGGTTAACGCATAATCTACGCGGAAGAATTTCAAATCAGATACAGACGAAAACATTTAATGAATATGAAAATATCCCATGTTTTCATAATTTGAGTACGCATTCGAAAGCTCCTCGGATCGTTACCCAGGTCATTCAAATGAAATCGAATCATAAGAAATGATAAGAACGTCAATACATCCAATCGAGTATCAACACTCGGTAATCAAATACTTTTCCTAAGAATCTCACTACGGGAGAATTAGACAAGAAAGAATTGTCAATTGTCAAATAAGACAATTTCCACAGATGAGTAAATTCGACTTAGAAGAATAGATGCAACAGGCACATATGTTGGTGTCCCTAACACTATGTCCCTATTTTTCACTTCTTGCAGATCTCATAAAATTTAATCTTTCACAATCTTCAAAGAAAATGTAGTGTTTATTCATTAGTTTTATGGTGACTACTAATCAGTCTTGCATGGTCCATTCCAAATTGTATGTAGGCGCGTAACTATATACAATTTCAAGATTAACGATGCAATACTCAGTTCGTCAAAACTTTTATCATCATGTTTATAATAAAAACATTTTCATGCTTAATTCTTATATAAGAATCAAAAATATATTTACAAAGATTTTCTTTTTTATGGAAATAATTAAGTTTCCAAATCTTTTCATAAACAACTTTATTTTGATATTAATCACTTATAAATCTCACTTTGAATAATCCTTATTGTGATGAAAATTAAATTTTCTCAAAGGATACCGTTTTAACATTATAAAAACAAGTTGTGATCTGCAAAAGAGTGATGAAAAGTTGTTCACCAAGAATTAACTACAATATATCAGGAAATGAGCTTTAGCCAAGTAATCATGAGGTTCATGACCTCGATGGCACTCACGAAGGATGATTCACAATGTAATTCAAATCAAGATGAGTACTTGTTCAATGGTTGCATCACTAATGCGAACATTAGGATGAAGCAACAAAGGATAGATAACATCGATACATGTAGAGTTTAGCAATCAAAGGTAGTCTTTTCATTAATCACAAACAAGTCAAATTGTACCGTAACACATTATGTGTCACTATGTCATACAATTCTCAGAACTCATCCTACCAACTGATATCTCAGTTAAGTTAGGGATTTTTAAAAGATACCACAATGAATACTAATCTACAAGAGTCATTAGGTGTTCCATATGTCCCAGAAGATCCATCGGTCCCAATTCAGAAGAAGATTTCTTCAATTTATTTCTTGGACACTGGGCATCCTCATTAGTGGACAATGGCCTAGGAACAACCCTTAACACAAACTAACAATCATTTAAAACCTTATAATTCAATCACAGAACTTAACGGCTTCCTCTTAACAATTTTCATATTCCATACGGGTTAAATTTTACCTTTTTTTTTCAAATTTCAACCAATTTTATACTCAATGATATCCTACCTCATTTTCCAATACTTTCAGCCTTATTTATAAACCTTAATAGGGCAGTAAAAGCTCGATATGATCAACACTTAATTTCCAATCCTATAACTCTTACAACAACAATTATCAAATGAGTCACTAGTATGAGATGACTCGATCATTCAATTAGACTTATCGGAAAGGTACTAGTGACATGAGGCTTTTGGGTAATGATTCCAATGACAGCCTCAAGTGCAACATTCACCCTTTCAGTTTCAAATTTAAGAATTGGGTGATAACGAATCAGATGACATCTTTCCAGGTGATAACGTTTTGTCAAACTCCACTCTATAAGGAAAGATCGTCATGACATCGATATCAGATTTAATCTCGCCAATTCTTCTCCAATATCACAATCAACTAATATCTAAATTTCTACGAATATCAACCATTTGTTGGGATCATAAATATCCACAACTTGGTTTAGATCTAGGATAGCTAGAATTCCTACGAGAATAGCTTCGATTAATTTACTAGGGGATTTAGGGTACATTGTGACAATCTACGTCGTATAAATACCTCGTATAAATATCAAAATAATCATCAAACAATCATGTAATAAAATTACATCATATATATATATATAATCCAAGTTATATATATATTAAAATAACACTTCTCAGTCTTGGCCTTGTCGGTAACTCGGGAATTCTTCGGCACCATTATAGTCAAAAGATTTTTAGACATTTTTAGAAAAATGTTTATAGTTAAAAGATTTTGAAATGTTTTATTCAAAACCTTTGGTTTTAAAAATCTTTCGTTCTCTATAACGGGAGCTCTGGTACCAAACTGTAACACCCCCAAATTTGTACAACTCAATACAGCGGAAGACTCGTTGGTGTTACGGGATAGCACATTACTCACATCATAGACAACGCATAAAAATCGCGTCGTTTAATAATAAATCATTTCCATTCATAAACATTAAAGTTACATCGGTCCCAAGTCATATTATTTCATACAAAGTTTTACAAAATATTTGAATGGAAAATATTGTTTAAGTGCGGGCCATGAATTCTTGTCGTCTTCCCGAGAATTACCTTCAAGTACCTGAGATAAAACATGTTAAAAGAAAAGGTCAGCGATAACGCCGAGTGAATTCATAGAGTTTAAATAAATTCCATCATTATATCTTTGGTATAAAATTATTACCAAAAATCATTTTGTACAAATCATTGTAATAGGCCATAAAATAGCCAAAGTCATTTTTATACAAATCCTTATCGAAAATCATAATATAGGCATTTGCCTTAAAAATCATTATACGAGCCAATGTCGTAAAAACATCATACAATACGTCTTATGACGTTGTATGAAAGTTAAATAAAAACCGTTATATGAATATGATTATAAAAACCAAAACACGAACATAATATCAATAGTATGACCCTGTATTGCTAGTCAGGCAATACATCGTAATTCGGTGCGTCTATTAGTATTTCGTTAGTTTTGGATTATTGTAAGCCGCATGACATTGTTACCTTACTAAACTAACAACGGGTAGCTAACCCGATACTCAATTTGCCCATCTAAAGTAGCGTGTCGTCATAAAGGTCACGCTATGGAAATCTTCTCATACATAAATTCGCTTACCAATCAATGTGGCACGACGGGGATCAACCGTCAAGGCGCGAACTGGGGTGATCGTCCCCAAATAGTACTATTATATGCATAAGCGTCTACCAAATCCCGGTAGTTCACAATTCATGCTAATGGGACTTTTAGTGACATAACCTAACTTTAATAATCCATTTAATTTCATCTATCGGGTCCTTAATCATTTATCGGGTCATACAATTGGGTCATTCAATCATTCGGGTCTAAATCAATAAACAAGCAATCGGGAAAAATGGTGTCCTATTTTATAAAAACTAACATGTTATCTCCCTCGTGGGTTTATAAAACATTTCATAAAATCATTTAAAAGAGTGCGAGGCTATGAACTCACGTTGATGTGGGAAGGCGATTATCGGCGATTTGGATGTACGGTACGTGCTTCAATCATGGAAACCTAGACAAATAATACTCGTCTTAGACTCATGTCCAATGACTTTATAAAAATAACAATTATGTATACATATGATGATTATATATATATATGATGATCAAGTGGGTTTATATATTCTCATTTACTTATTTTAGTGTTATGTGTTGGGAATTTTTCAAGACTAGTTATACTAGTTCAATCTTGTTTATATTTTGAAGCCCAATGGGCCTATTAAAAGCCCTATACTATTCATTAGTCCAATTATACTTTTATTATCAGTATTTATACTTCATATGTTGGGCCTAAATGGGTTAAGCCCAATAAATAAGTTTATAAGTGTTTTAGTCAATTTTGTTGTATTATTAGTCCAATAACGTTAACTTATCCCGTTAATGTCCGTATGTTATATAGTTCGGGTTTTTATCGGTTTTTACTTGTTATACATGTCTATATATCAGTATATAAGTTTTATAAAGTTTTCATTAGACGGGTCCAACCATCTAAAGTTTATTTAACAAAAACGTTAATTTTACGGTAATAGCCGAAAAAGTCGTAAAAATCATGTTTATAGTTTTGTAACTTATAAAACATAACAAGTTACCATTTTTATAAAATGTCCACTTATTTATCATTGTACATAGTTATATAAATAAAATTCATGAGTTAGTGGGTTTTAACTTTACATTTTATACAATATAATTTTGAGTGCTTATATAATAGTAATAAACATTAATTCTCAAAATCTGATTTTTATTTTCAAGTTCACCAAAACTGCCATATCTAGAGTTCTATATGGAGATATAAGCTCAAATTTTTATCACATAAACTACATGATATTTTCTCCATTTAACTCTTCTAAGCTACTGTTGAATCAATTTCTAAGTATTTTCTAAAAATCGTCCAAAACAGTGAACTTAGATTTGTACCTTAAACTTGTTTTGATCATATCTCACTCATTACAATGATTCCATTGCATGGCCAACTCTCACATGTGTACAAGACCCATAGCTTACTTTATATTAATTCTAATTCATCATTTTATCAGTTCATGACATGTTTCTTTACTGTTTTATACAGCCATCATTTTTAAGCAAGATTTTAGCCTTGTTTCTTATAGTTTTTCACCTTTTAAGCATGTTTATCAACACCAAATCCCCACACAATATTTTTATCATCATATACATATACAATAGGAAAGAAAATACATGATTACATAATAAAAATAACAAGAGGATGAGGAGAACAATCTTTATACCACCATGATGATGAAAAGATGGGATTGATGATGAACAAGACTTGGTTTTGGGTAACCAATCTTATGAGATATCAACACCACTTCTAGGATCATTAAGTATTTGTAGACTCTTTGAGAAATCAGCCCTAAGACACCAATAAATCTCCTCCTTGGATTTTAAAATCACCTCCAATCTTCAAGACTTCAAAGGAGCATCATCATGTGTATGAATAACACATGAATTTATGGTTAAAATAGATCAAATGAGGGTTGTTTTTGAGGATTGTGGGACGAAATGATAGAGAGAGGAAGGGTGGTTTAGTGGTTTTGCATGTACAAGTGAAGAAATGGTTAGTGAAAGATGGTTTTGTTTGTTGGATAGCTTACTTGTTAAGCTTAGGCTAACAAGTGTAGCTAGTAAGCTTACACACTTGACACCTCATGGTGTTGAGTCAATGTTTTGGCCATCCCATGTTAGTGGGGTGGGGCAAAACTTGTTTTGTCTCATCCCACTAATTTACGGGTATTCCTCGATTCTAGTTTCCTCGATTAGCGTGCCCTCGGGTCGTTTTACGAAAAACGTTTTTATAAATTATGAATCAACGTCACAAAACGAATCCAATAAAAATTGTCTCATCAAAAACGGAGTTCGAAAACGTAAATACGTACTCCTAAGGTTTCCGGTTTAGTCGTAAAGGACGTTAAAATAAAATTGTAAGTCCTAGTCTCTTCTCGTAAATTTGTGAGTTTATGAACCAACACAAATTTAAAACTCCAAAATAATATTCACGGATAAATTTATTTTCTGAAATGTCGGACTGTCACCAAAGACGGTGTATGTAAACGTAAGCACGTAACGTTGAATCCTCCGGTTTAGACGTAGTCGATGCTACTTCAAGACGTAAATTCAAATTACTTCCCAAAAATAAGTGAGTTCATATTGTAACATTAAAATAATGTTTTCAAATAAATATTGAGAATAAAATATCAATCATAAATTGACGGATTGTCACAGCATTTACCCCTAAACAGGATCTTTGTCCTCAAAGATCATCTTACCTTACTACTCGCTTCTTATAGATTTAAAGCCATGTGGGGTATTTCCTCCACATTCGGTCCTTTCTCACAAGTGCAATTCATTATAATACGCGAGTTTCATCAAACATAACTACGGGAATAAGATCAGGCTTAATGTTGACTTACTTTCTCTATCCATGATGTTCACGGGTTTTTGATGAATGCAACTTTTCGCCGATCTAAGCTCTACTAAGAATAATCAGATTCCCACTTGATAGATATTCCATCAAGTTCGATATACGAAACATAATTCACGCAGTCTTTGAAGTCCTAGGGTAGATCCAGCTTATATGCCTTTCAAACCAATCTTTTATATCATCTCAATGGTCCCATACAACGGGGACTTATATCCCATGATTTGTCGGATCATGAATTCATTTTTCCAAGGTTAAAATTTTTGGCATAACTTCACTACCCATTTGGCACTTCAAGATCTACATTTCATATTCACATAACCTCCTGCCCACTACCGGCAGTCAGTATTCAGATCCTAATTTCAACAATCATTTCAGATCTCGCGGGTCGGGTATTTTGTAAGGTTAGGTTCGCCATCATAGAAAACCTTAAACCTAAAAGACATGTCCAACTCACAATGGATGTATGTCGGGTGTCTTCATCTCAACTCCTGCTTACAGATGCTCTAATATTTAGATCCTAACAAGATTCGATCTTAATCCTAATACGATGATTTATCAATGATAATCCTTCCAAAGGAAAACGATTATACGATCTATTACCAAAGGTCAATCATTCAAACATAAAACAGCACTGATATTACTTTGTATCGTTACTTTACCTCGTCCCTTCGATTGGGGTGGTACATAGTACTCTCATCAAGGTTCGTTCTCAATGATTTCTGAGCAAATCTCTAGAAATTTGATGCGAAGCGAGGATCTTGATAAAGATGTTCGATACAGGCACACTATGTTTACATAACTCTTTTGCATTTATCATTAACGGGAATGATATTAGCAGATTTGGTCAGTCTGTCGACGATGACCCAAACCGAATCAAATTCAGATGATGACCTTTGCAATAGCTAAACGTTTACTAATGCATGAGGCAATGTCTGCCTTCATAATTTGCCATTAGTACAACTTCTTCAGACAAAGATACTTTTAGTCATAAAATGACATACATATAATACTTATACTTACAAATTTCAACATAACTATATCTCACAATCCTCCATATTTAGACAATCACATGTGGTCTTTAAGACATTTAACGCTATCGGCTCCTCAATTCTAATGGTTCATATTAGCCGCGAACTCCTTTTTATTATTTATATTATCCTTCTTACAAACATCGTTTATTTTTATATTGCTCGGCAATTTATTTTGCACCTTCATTATTAAGAAATACATCCTAATTGGTTCTTTATATTTTCGACATAATGTGTCAGTAATTATATTCACTTTTCTTCATATTTTCTAAGCTTTAGTTTCGTTTCAGCTATTATTTTTATCAGTTTTTCCCAATCCGACGTCTAAAGCATCGATAATTATTACAACTAATTAAGTAATAATTATTAAATTTTTATGAAACGTAAACGTAAAAATTTTAAATTGCTTAGTTCGACCAATTATATAAAATGCTCAAAATAATTTTTAATTTAATTAACACAATTTTTGTTGATTTATCGAAAATAATTAGTAAGATTCGTAATTGTTCGAGAAACCTTTGTTTATATTTCGGTCAAAAAAATCCGTAGCCACTAAATAATCGCCAGATTTTCTTGGTCTCGTCAAATTAATTTTGTCACTTGTCACGTCACTTTTGTCTTGTCACTTTTTCGCGTCAAAACCCCAGTTATAACCAACAATACAACATTTCCCAAAATTTTAGACCACCAAATCGAAACAAAAACACTATCCAAGGATTGAACCGAGGCTCTGATACCAATTGTGGATTTGCTATTATCTAATCCGGTGGTCTAATATGGTGGTAGATGGTAGTGGAAGCCATTGTTGAGAGAGAGAGAGAAGAGAGGTTGTGTGTGAAATTAGAAAATGTGTATTAGAATGAGAAAGAAACACACGCAACACCCCTCCTTGGAAGCCTAGGTGTGACAATCCGTCAATTTACGATTGATATTTTATTCTCAAATATTATTTGAAAATATTATTTTAATGTTACAATATGAACTCACTTATTTTTGGGAAGAAATTTGGATTTACGTCTTAGAGTAGCATCGACTACGTCTAAACCGGAGGATTCAACGTTACGTGCTTACGTTTGCATACACCGTCTTTGGTGACAGTCCGACAATTCAGAAAATAAATTTATCCGTGAATATTATTTTGGAGTTTTAAATTTGTGTTAGTTCATAAACTCACAAATTTACGAGAAGAGATTAGGACTTCCGATTTTATTTTAACGTCCTTTACGACTAAACCGGAAACCCTAGGATTTCGTATTTACGTTTTCGAACTCCGTTTTTGATGAGACAATTTTTATTGGATTCGTTTTGTGACGTTGATTCATAATTTATAAAAACGTTTTTCGTAAAACGACCCGAGGGCACGCAAATCGAGGAAATTAGAATCGAGAAATACCCGTAAACTAGTGAGATGGGACAAAACACTTTGTCCCATCCCACTAGCTTATATGGGACGGCAAGAAGACACCATCACACATAGGTGGCATCAAGTTATAACTTGTTTACACAAGTGTAAGCTTGTGCTTACTTGTTAAGCTAACTCATTTACCAACTTCACAAAACTAGCAACTCCTTTCACTTCTACCATTTCTATCCATGCAATTCACTCTCAAAACTCTCTCTACTCCACCCTTGTGCCGTCCCAAATCAAGCAACAAACACCCTCATTGATCTTTTCTAACTACAAACCACATGTTTACTAGTCCTATTAAGGTGTTTCCTTGAAGCCTTGATCATTTGGTGGCCATATAACCAACTTTGGAGGTGATTTGCTTGTGTCCTAGGGCTGATTTTCCAACATATGATCTTGATATTTTATGGTCTTGGAGATACTTGTTGTGTTCATCAAGTTCTTGCCTTCCTAAAACAAGAAATCCACTTGGATTGGTAAAGAAGATCATCCTCTACATTTTTCTCTTATTATTTTGTAAAGAACAAATGTATTTTCTTTCATTTTGTATATGTATATGATGTATATATGATGATAAAAATGTTGTGTGGGGATCAAGTGTTGATAAACATGCTTAAAAATGATGATAACCATAAGAAATGAAGCTAAAATCATGACTAATTAGTTGGCTGTATAAAAACAGTAGATAACTAAATGATGAACTGATAAAAATGCATGGTTTGATCTATTTACAGTAAGTAGACGATGTTGTACACATGTGAGAGTTGGCCATGCAATGGAATCAAAATAATGAGTGAGATATGATCAAAACAAGTTTAGGATATAAATCTGAAGTTACTGTTTTGGACGATTTTTAGAAAATACTTAAAGGATGATTCAACAGTAGCTATAGAAGAGTTAAAAGTAGCACATATCATGTAGTTTATGTGATAAAAATTTGAGCTTCTATCTCCATATAGAACTCAAGATATGGCAGTTTTGGTGAAAGTGAAGTTAAAAATCAGATTTTTGGAAATTAAAGAATAATACTATTATATAAGCACTCAAATTATAATGTATAAAATGTAAAAGTAAAACCCACTAACTTATAAAACTTATTTATATAAATATGTAAAAGGGTAAATGGATGAATAACTTATATAAATGGTAGTGAAATAATACTTATAAGTTATAAAACTATAAACTTGATTTTTACGACTTTTTCGGCTATCGCCGTAAAATTAACGTTTTTGTTAAATAAAACTTAGATGGTTGGACCCGTCTAATGAAAACTTTATAAAACTTATATACTGATATATAGACATGTATAACAAGTAAAAACCGATAAAACCCGAACTATAGGGCATACGGACATTAACGAGCTAAGTAAACATATTGGACTAATACTTGGGCTAATAATTGGACTAAATAAGATAAACACCCATAAAAAGAACTTATTGGGCTTAACCCATTTATGCCCAACTTGAAAGTGTATGTACTGATAATATAAGTACAAAAAGGATTAATACAAGTTAAGAACTTATAATAGGCTTATTGGACCTAAAACACGTAAATAGGTAAAACGAGAAAACTAGTATAAAAGTTATCAACACATAACTCTAAAATGAGTAAACGAGAATATGTAAACCCACTTGATCATCATATATATATAATCATCATATGTATACATAATTGGTATTTTTATAAAGTCATTGGACAAACGTCTAAGACCGAGTATTATTTGTCTAGGTTTCCGTGAATGAAGCACGTACCGTACATCCGAATTGCCGATAACCCGCCTTCCCACATCAACGTGAGTTCATAGCCTCGCACTCTTTTAAATGTTTTATAAATGCTTTATAAACCCGCGAGGGAGATAACATGTTAGTTTTTTATAAAAGTTTGGACACCATTTGTCCCGATTGTTTGTTTATTGATTTTGGACCCGAATGATTGAATGACCCGATTATATGACCCGATAAATGATTAATGGACCCGATAGATGAAATCAAATGGATTATTAAAGTTAGGTTATGTCACTAAAAGTCCCATTAGCATGAATTGTGAACTACCGGGAGTTGGTAGACGCTTATGCATTTAATAGTACTATTTGGGGACGATCACCCCAGTTCGCGCCTTCACGGTTGATCCCCGTCGTGCCACATTGATTGGTAAACGAATTTATGTATGAGAAGATTCCATAGCGTGACCTTTGTGACGACACGCTACTTTAGATGGGCAAAATTGGTATCGGGTTAGCTACCCGTTGTTGGTTTAGTAAGGTAACAATGTCATGTGGCTTGTAATAATCCAAAACTAACGAAATACTATTTGACGCTTCGAATTACGATGTATTGCCTGACTAGCAATACAGGGTCATACTATTGATATTATGTTTGTATTTTGGTTTTCATAACCATATTCATATAACGGTTTTTGGTTTCATACAACGTCATAAGACGTATTGTATGATGTTTTTACGACATTGGCTCGTATAATAAATTTTTAAGGCAAATGCCTATATTATGATTTTCGATAAGGATTTATATAAAATGAATTTGGCTATTTTATGGCCTATTATAAAGATTTGTATAAAATGATTTTGGCTATTTTACGGCCTATTACAAGGATTTGTACGAATTGATTTTTGGTACTAATTTTATACCAAAGTTATATTGATGGAATTTATTTAACTCTATGAATTCACTCGGCGTTATCGCTGACCTTTTCTTTTAACATGTTTTATCTCAGGTACTTGAAGGTAATTCTCGGGAAGACGACAAGAATTCATGGCCCGCACTTAAACAATATTTTTCCATTCAAATACTTGTAAAACTTTGTATGAAATATAATGACTTGGGACCGATGTATCTTTGATATTTATGAATGGAAATGCTTTTATTATTAAACGACGCGATTTTTATGCGTTGTCTATGATGTGAGTAATGTGCTATCCCGTAACACCAACGAGTCTTCCGCTGTACTGAGTTGTATAAATTTGGGGGTGTTACAGTTTGGTATCAGAGCTCTCGTTATAGAGAACGAAAGATTTTTAAAACTAAGGTTTTGAATAAAACTTTTCAAAATCTTTTAACTATAAACATTTTTCTAAAAATGTCTAAAAATCTTTTGACTATAACGGTGCCGAAGAATTCCCGAGTTACCGACAAGGCCAGACTGAGAAGTGTTATTTTAATATATATATATATATATATATATATATATATATATATATATATATATATAACTTGGATTATATATATACATATGATGTAATTTTATTACATGATTGTTTGATGATTATTTTGATTTTTATACGAGGTATTTATACGACGTAGATTGTCACAAGTAACCCTAAATTCCCTAGTAAATTAATCGAAGCTATTCTCGTAGGAATTCTAGCTATCCTAGATCTAAACCAAGTTGTGGATATTTATGATCCCAACAAATGGTTGATATTCGTAGAAATGTAGATAGTAGTTGATTGTGATATTGAAAAAGAATTGGCGAGATTAAATCTGATATCGATGTCATGACGATCTTTCCTTATAGAGTGGAGTTTGACAAAACGTTATCACCTGGAAAGATGTCATCTGAGTCGTTGTCACCCAATTCTTAAAATTGAAATCGAAAGGGTGAACGTTGCACTTGAGGCTGTCATTGGAACCATTACCCAAAAGCCTCATGCCACTAATACCTTTCCGAGAAGTCTAATTGACTGATCGAGTCATTTCATATTAATGACTCATTTGATAATTGTTGTTGTAAGAGCTAATAGGATTGGAAATTAAGTATTGATTTATATTGAGATTGTATTGCCTTTACAAGGCCGAAGAATAAGGTTGTAAGTATTGGATAATGAGGTAGGATATCGAATTGAGTATAAAATTGATTGAAACTCGAATAAAGTAAAATTTAACTTGTATGGGATATAAGATTGTTAAGAGGAAGTCGTTAAGTTTTGTGATTTAATTATAAGGATTTAATTGATTGTTGATTCGTGTTAAGGGTTGTTCCTAGACCATTGTCCACTAACGAGGATGCCCAGTGTCCAAGAAATGAATTGAAGAAATCTTCTTCTGAATTGAGACCGATGGATCTTCTGGGACATGTGGAACACCTAATGACTCTTGTAGATTAGTATTCATTGTGGTATCTTTTAAAAATAATCCCTAACTTAACTGAGACATCAGTTGGTAGGATGAGTTCATGGAATTGTATGACATAGTGACACGTAATGTGTTACGGTACAATTTTGACTTGTTTGTGATTAATGAAAAGACTACCTTTGATTGCTAAATTCTACATGTATCGATGTTATCTATCTTTTCTTGCTTCATCCTAATGTTCGCATTAGTGATGTAACCATTGAACGAGTACTCATCTTGATTTAAGTTACGTTGTGGATTATTCCTTTTGAGTGCCATAGAGATCATGAATTTCATGATTATTTGGCTAAGCTCATTTCCTATCATATTGTAGTTAGTTCTTGGTGAACAACTCTTCATCACTCTTTTGCAGATCACACATTGTTTATATAAAGTTAAAACGGTATCCTTTGAGAAAATTTAATTTTCATCACAATAAGGATTATTTAAAGTGAGATTTATAAGTGATTGATATTAAAATGAAGTTGTTTATGAGACACCTTGGAAAACTTAATGGTTTTCATAACAAAGAAAATCTTTGTAAATAATTTATTCTTGATTCTTATTTAAGAATTAAGCATGAAAATGTTTTTATTATAAACATGATGATAAAAATTTTGACGAACTGAGTATTGCATCGTTAATCTTGAAATTGTATATAGTTGCGCGCCTACATACAATTTGGAATGGACTATGCAAGACTGATTAGTAGTCACCATAAAACTAATGAATAAACACTACATTTTCTTTGAAGTTGTGAAAGATTAAATTTTATGAGATCTGCAAGAAGTGAAAAATAGGGACATAGTGTTAGGGACACCTACATATGTGCCTGTAGAATCTATTCTTATGAGTTGAATTTACTCATCTGTGGAAATTGTCTTATTTGACAATTGACAATTCTTTCTTGTCTAATTCTCCCGTAGTAAGATTCTTAGGGAAAGTATTTGATTACCGAGTGTTGATACCCAACTGGATGTATTGACGTTCTCATCATTTCTTTTGATTTGATTTCATTTGAATGACCTGGGTAACGATCCGAGGAGCTTTCGAATGCGTACTCAAATTATGAAAACATGGGATATATTCATATTCGTTAAATGTTTTCGTTTGTATCTGATTTGAAATTCTATCGCGTAAATCATGCGTTGACCTTACTCTTTAGTTGATAGTTGTGTCTCCATGTATCCTTGAATTTGCAAAGGATTATGAATTATTATTAGACTTTTGAGAAGTTCACATCTTATCGACGACAATAAAACTGGAAAGTTGATAGTGCCAGTAGAATGGATTGATTGATTATGACATGACGACATTGTCTTAATTGATGGGAACTCGAGTAGAATTCCCCTAAATGATAAGATGTTGATTATCAAAAGTGATCTAAATAATTCTTGATGGATGACCATATCCTGCATTTAGACTTGAGATTATATTGTGATTGGTTGTAAATTAGTCATAGATATTATAATCTAGAAAGAACCTAATATGAATTTATAAAAAGATGTTTCGGTTATCTGAAACTTTAGGAAGTATTTGTTGATGAATTACCTAGACTTTCGCCATTAAGGCAAGTTGAAATCGGTGTTGATTATATTTCCGGTGCTGCACCTGTGGCTTGTGCACTGTACGTCAGCACCATCTGAATTTAAGGAATTACCGTACAACTGAGAAAGTTGTCGGAGAAAGATTTTATTATACCGAGCCTGTCATCCTGAAGAGCTATGGTGTTATCTTTCCTTATATTAGATTACTGTGACTGGGTAAATTGACAATCGAAAATGATATCCATAACTCGAAATGGAAGAATTGTTCGATCACTTACAAGGTTCTAGCAAATTTGATCCATAGCATGGTTATCATCAACTTCGCATCTGCGAAAGAGATTAGCTATTCCAATCACTACATCCGGTACTTGTAATGAACATTATGAGTTTCACGTGGTGACGTTTGGATTGACTAATACACATGTAGCATTCATAAATTTGGTGAATCACGTGTGTAGGCTGTAATTTGATAAATTCATGTTTGTGATCATTAAAGACCAATTGTTTGTATATAAGAATAAGAATGAGTTAATAATTATTTATAGATTGCCCTGAATTGGCTAAACAATGAAAACCTATACCTTAAATATTTAACATGTGATTAAAGACTTAATCCTTTATATGATTTAACCGTGTGATTAATAGATAATGGAAACTATATTGACTTTTCAAAGATTAGAACCATTAACGCTTAGGGATTAAAAACTTAATCCTTTACATAAAATGATCGTTGGATTAATAATGGTAAGATGTATGCATATAGACTCTTCAAAAATTAAGAGCCCTTTTAAGACTTTGGATTTTACCAAAAAGAAATAGAAATATGTTTTGACAAATGTTTTAACAAAGGATTTTAAAGGGATTATTCCCTTATACACAAACCATTTAACTAAACTTCTGTTTAGGGGTAAATGTTTGTGTATACCTCAAGATAATTTAAGAAGGATTGAGTAAAACCATTTAAACCATGACTTAAACTTTGAAACGACAATTTTTGCTTTTCAAACTAAGAAAACTTTGACCAAAGTATAACCAAAGATTTTTCGAACATTTACGAATCTTAATAATTACTTTCAATAAATCAACAAAAATTTTGTTAATTAAATTCAAATTTATTTTTGAACATTTTATATAATTGGTCGAACTAAGAAATTTAAAACTTTTACGTTTACGCTTCATAAAAATTAACTAATAATTATTTAATTAATTATAATAATTATCGACGCTTTAAACGTCGAATTGAGCAAAACTGATAAAAATGATAGTTGAAACGAAACTAAAACTTAGAAAATATAAAGAAGGAATTTTGAATAAATACGGTTATGATATTTATTTCATCAGGAAAGTGAACGTAATTACCGACGCATAATATAGAAAGAATATCTGAGTGAATTGTGGACATGATAATTATATCATAATGAGAAGTGAATATAGATACCGACACATTATGTCGAAAATATAAAAAAAAACAATTAGGATGTGTTCCTTATTAATGAAGGTGCAACATAAATTGCCAAACAATTTGAAATATAGCCGATGATTGTAAAAAGGATAATATAGATAATAAAAAGGGATTCGCGACTAATATGAATCATTAAGATTGAGAAGCCGATAGCGCTAATAGATTAAAAGACCACTTGTGATTGTATAAATATGGAGATAGTGAGATATAGTTATGTTGGAATTTGTAAGTATAAGTATTCTATTTATGTCATTTATGACTAAAAGTATCTTTGTCTAAAGAAGTTGTACTGATGACAATTATGAAGGCAGAGATCGCCTCATACATTAGTAAACGTCTAGCTATTGCAAAGGTCATCATCTGAATTTGATTCGATTTGGGTCATCGTCGACAGACTGACCAAATCTGCTAATATCATTCTCGTTAATGATAAATTCTCGGTGAAGAAATTGACTCTTTTGTATTTAAAGGAGTTATTTAAGCATGGTGTGCCTGTATCGATCATATCTATCAAGATCCTCGCTTCGCATCGAATTTCTAGAGATTTGCTCAGAAGTCATTGAGAACGAACCTTGATGAGAGTACTATGTACCACCCCAATCGAAGGGACGAGGTAAAGTAGCGATACAAAATACTATAAGTGTTGTTTTATGTTTGAATGATTGACCTTTGGTAATGAACCGTCTAATCGTTTTCCTTTGGAAGGATTATCATTGATAATCATCGTGTTAGGATCGAGATTGAATCTTGTTAGGATCTAAATCTTAGAGCATCTGTAAGCAGGAGTTGAGATAAAGACATCCGACATACACCCATTGTGTGTTGGACATGTCTTTTAGGTTTAAGGTTTCCTATTATGGCGAACCTAACCTAGCAAAATACCCGACCCGCGAGATCTGAAATGATTGTTGAAATTAGGATTTGATTATTGACTGCCGATAGTGGGCAAGAGGTTATGTGAATATAAAAAGTAGATCTTGAAGTGCCAAATGGGTAGCGAAGTTATGCCAAAAATTTTAACCTTGGAAAGATGAATTCATGATCTGACAAATCATGGGATATAAGTCCCCGTTGTATGGGACCATTGAGATGATATAAAAGATTGGTTTGAAAGGCATATAAGCTGGATCTACCCTAGGACTTCAAAGACTGCGTGAATTATGTTTCGTAAATCGAACTTGATGGAATATCTATCAAGTGAAAATCTGAATTATTCTTAGTAGAGCTTAGATCGGCGAAAAGTTGCATTCATCAAAAACCCGTGAACATCATGGATAGAGAAAGTAAGTCAACAATAAGCCTGATCTTATTCCCGTAGTTATGTTTGATGAAACTCGCGTATTATAATGGATTGCACTTGTGAGAAAAGACCGAATGTGGAGGAAATACCCACATGGCTTTAACTCTATAAGAAGCGAGTAGTAAGGTAAGATGATCTTTGAGGACAAAGATCCTGTTTAGGGGTAAATGCTGTGACAATCCGTCAATTTACGATTGATATTTTATTCTCAAATATTATTTGAAAATATTATTTTAATGTTACAATATGAACTCACTTATTTTTGGAAAGAAATTTGGATTTACGTCTTAGAGTAGCATCGACTACGTCTAAACCGGAGGATTCAACGTTACGTGCTTACGTTTGCATACACCGTCTTTGGTGACAGTCCGACAATTCAGAAAATAAATTTATCCGTGAATATTATTTTGGAGTTTTAAATTTGTGTTAGTTCATAAACTCACAAATTTACGAGAAGAGATTAGGACTTCCGATTTTATTTTAACGTCCTTTACGACTAAACCGGAAACCCTAGGATTTCGTATTTACGTTTTCGAACTCCGTTTTTGATGAGACAATTTTTATTGGATTCGTTTTGTGACGTTGATTCATAATTTATAAAAACGTTTTTCGTAAAACGACCCGAGGGCACGCAAATCGAGGAAATTAGAATCGAGAAATACCCGTAAACTAGTGAGATGGGACAAAACACTTTGTCCCATCCCACTAGCTTATATGGGACGGCAAGAAGACACCACCACACATAGGTGGCATCAAGTTATAACTTGTTTACACAAGTGTAAGCTTGTGCTTACTTGTTAAGCTAACTCATTTACCAACTTCACAAAACTAGCAACTCCTTTCACTTCTACCATTTCTATCCATGCAATTCACTCTCAAAACTCTCTCTACTCCACCCTTGTGCCGTCCCAAATCAAGCAACAAACACCCTCATTGATCTTTTCTAACTACAAACCACATGTTTACTAGTCCTATTAAGGTGTTTCCTTGAAGCCTTGATCATTTGGTGGCCATATAACCAACTTTGGAGGTGATTTGCTTGTGTCCTAGGGCTGATTTTCCAACATATGATCTTGATATTTTATGGTCTTGGAGATACTTGTTGTGTTCATCAAGTTCTTGCCTTCCTAAAACAAGAAATCCACTTGGATTGGTAAAGAAGATCATCCTCTATATTTTTCTCTTATTATTTTGTAAAGAAAAAATGTATTTTCTTTCATTTTATATATGTATATGATGTATATATGATGATAAAAATATTGTGTGGGGATCAAGTGTTGATAAACATGCTTAAAAATGATGATAACCATAAGAAATGAAGCTAAAATCATGACTAATTAGTTGGCTGTATAAAAACAGTAGATAACTAAATGATGAACTGATAAAAATGCATGGTTTGATCTATTTACAGTAAGTAGATGATGTTGTACACATGTGAGAGTTGGCCATGCAATGGAATCAAAATAATGAGTGAGATATGATCAAAACAAGTTTAGGGTATAAATCTGAAGTTACTGTTTTGGACGATTTTTAGAAAATACTTAAAGGATGATTCACAATAGCTATAGAAGAGTTAAAAGTAGCACATATCATGTAGTTTATGTGATAAAAATTTGAGCTTCTATATCCATATAGAACTCAAGATATGGCAGTTTTGGTGAAAATGAAGTTAAAAATCAGATTTTTGGAAATTAAAGAATAATACTATTATATAAACACTCAAATTATAATGTATAAAATGTAAAAGTAAAACCCACTAACTTATAAAACTTATTTATATAAATATGTAAAAGGGTAAATGGATGAATAACTTATATAAATGGTAGTGAAATAATACTTATAAGTTATAAAACTATAAACTTGATTTTTACGACTTTTTCGGCTATCGCCGTAAAATTAACGTTTTTGTTAAATAAAACTTAGATGGTTGGACCCGTCTAATGAAAACTTTATAAAACTTATATACTGATATATAGACATGTATAACAAGTAAAAACCGATAAAACCCGAACTATAGGGCATACGGACATTAACGAGCTAAGTAAACATATTGGACTAATACTTGGGCTAATAATTGGACTAAATAAGATAAACACCCATAAAAAGAACTTATTGGGCTTAACCCATTTAGGCCCAACTTGAAAGTGTATGTACTGATAATATAAGTACAAAAAGGATTAATACAAGTTAAGAACTTATAATAGGCTTATTGGACCTAAAACACGTAAATAGGTAAAACGAGAAAACTAGTATAAAAGTTATCAACACATAACTCTAAAATGAGTAAACGAGAATATGTAAACCCACTTGATCATCATATATATATAATCATCATATGTATACATAATTGGTATTTTTATAAAGTCATTGGACAAACGTCTAAGACCGAGTATTATTTGTCTAGGTTTCCGTGATTGAAGCACGTACCGTACATCCGAATTGCCGATAACCCGCCTTCCCACATCAACGTGAGTTCATAGCCTCGCACTCTTTTAAATGTTTTATAAATGCTTTATAAACCCGCGAGGGAGATAACATGTTAGTTTTTTATAAAAGTTTGGACACCATTTGTCCCGATTGTTTGTTTATTGATTTTGGACCCGAATGATTGAATGACCCGATTGTATGACCCGATAAATGATTAATGGACCCGATAGATGAAATCAAATGGATTATTAAAGTTAGGTTATGTCACTAAAATTCCCATTAGCATGAATTGTGAACTACCGGGTGTTGGTAGACGCTTATGCATTTAATAGTACTATTTGGGGACGATCACCTCAGTTCGCGCCTTGACGGTTGATCCCCGTCGTGCCACATTGATTGGTAAGCGAATTTATGTATGAGAAGATTCCATAGCATGACCTTTGTGACGACACGCTACTTTATATGGGCAAAATTGGTATCGGGTTAGCTACCCGTTGTTGGTTTAGTAAGGTAACAATGTCATGCGGCTTGTAATAATCCAAAACTAACGAAATACTATTTGACGCTTCGAATTACGATGTATTGCCTGACTAGCAATACAGGGTCATACTATTGATATTATGTTTGTATTTTGGTTTTCATAACCATATTCATATAACGGTTTTTGGTTTCATACAACGTCATAAGACGTATTGTATGATGTTTTTACGACATTGGCTCGTATAATAAATTTTTAAGGCAAATGCCTATATTATGATTTTCGATAAGGATTTATATAAAATGAATTTGGCTATTTTATGGCCTATTATAAAGATTTGTATAAAATGATTTTGGCTATTTTACGGCCTATTACAAGGATTTGTACGAATTGATTTTTGGTACTAATTTTATACCAAAGTTATATTGATGGAATTTATTTAACTCTATGAATTCACTCGGCGTTATCGCTGACCTTTTCTTTTAACATGTTTTATCTCAGGTACTTGAAGGTAATTCTCGGGAAGACGACAAGAATTCATGGCCCGCACTTAAACAATATTTTTCCATTCAAATACTTGTAAAACTTTGTATGAAATATAATGACTTGGGACCGATGTATCTTTGATATTTATGAATGGAAATGCTTTTATTATTAAACGACGCGATTTTTATGCGTTGTCTATGATGTGAGTAATGTGCTATCCCGTAACACCAACGAGTCTTCCGTTGTACTGAGTTGTATAAATTTGGGGGTATTACACTAGGAGGGGTATATATAGCCACACACCAAACACTAAACTATACATTGTACCTAGTCTAGTTTAAGCGTGTGTGACTATGATAACTAATGGGAATTCTTAAATGTCGTCACATAAAGTGAATTTCCAACAATCTTCCCCCATGGGACGACGTGTAGAATTCCATACAATATTTTTCCTAACAAGTACATAATGATAAGAACAAGAGCTTTCATGAAGCGTCCAATGCTGATGATGTCTTCTGAGGCCTTCGTCTTCAAAACGACTCATCTTTAAAGTAGCTTGTAGAAGAAATACTGTAACGGCACGAGCTAAGTAACCCATACACTTCTGGTTAAGGAGAAGCTTCTGAATTAACTTCCCCCTAATTCATGCCACATAAACTTGATGTAGAAGCTTTTAAATAGCTTCTCCCTAAACCGACAATCCTCGTAAGCAACTTCAAAGCTTTCAATAAAGCTTAGAATGATTAAGCGCACAGCGGAATCTAACAAGCAAATCCCATCATATAATATGATAACGTTGCTAAGAGGGATTGAAAGCTTGGGGCACACCAAGTAGATCAACTTAACTAATCAACACAAGTTATTACTTTTCAAACGTAATCTTATTATTGTATAACAAAGAATTACAAGTGTTATGGATAACATCATTTGATGACAATGTGTTGTGCACACTTTGAACAACTATAAACCTTAACTTATGAATACAATCGTAGCTGTTTGATTCTATAAGTTCAAAGCATTAATGTTATGAACATACTCAAAGTGTTGAACATTAATGCATGGATACACATCCTATTTATAGTGATACGAGGTTGACCTAAATAGTACTAGATGGTGACTACACAAGACTTTCACTTTTCAGACATCAGTCACATGATGCTCTTCTATTCTTGGTAGTCTGCCATTATGCTTTAAGGAAACAGTTGTTGAAACAGTTTCCTTTTTCTTCATTGTCTCGAACACACAAATGGCATGTCCAAAGTGTGCTGAGTGTTAACAGGGTATTGCCACCCCTGTTAACCCTCAACCCCTCAGAGTCCTTGATACATCTTGGCTGTTATCCATCACAGCCAATGAGTATGTCTTCAAGTAATCTTTGACTTCCTTGACAATGTCTCTGGCATGGACTCCTCTGAGGTTGCTCACAGAGACTTGGATCTCTATAAGTCTTGCGATACTTGCCTGTCTCCTAGGCACAGGCAAGGGACTATCTAACAACTTAATTATGTTTAAATCTATGATCAGGGAATCTAACAAGCTTAGATTCCCAACAATCTCCCCCTATTTAAACATAAATATAGCTAGATCTATCTAAGTTAAGGTAAGTGAGTTAACATCTTCTTCTTACTCATAACAGATCTAAACAAACATACCTCATGATTTTATTCATACTTAAAGAAAATTACAAGTACATTACAAAAGTGAAATAAAATGTGAAGGTAAAATTGGGCTGTGAATTTCTTCAATAGTCATCATTTTTAATCTTTTCTTCAGCTTCAGCTATGTCTAATCTGTTATCCAACTCTACCTGCGAAGCTTTTGCAAAAACTTTGGAATACTCTGTGTTAATCTTGAGTCCCTTCTTGAGACAAAGCAGTTGAATTGTTGATACTAAGCCAAGCTCATCTTCTCTTTGAAATGCATACTGGCAAGCTCTGTTCATGAATGCCATTCCTCTTTCAGTCTCTGTGTATGTCTGACCATCAACAAGGCCAACTATACCATTTGGTAGGATCAAATCCATGTGCATTCCATCCACTTGAACATCATCTGTGACAAAAGTTTCCTTAACAAGTTGAGAAACTCTTCTTCTTTTCTTACCAGTCTTTGGGGGTTCTTGTTCAAAAAGCTGTGATGGGGGATCTATCTTGAGTTTGGCAGCCGTTTCTTTGATCCAGGTAAACTTGGCCTTAAGAGTCTTAAGCAGAAGAAACTTAGCCTGTCCAGTTCTTTTGGCAGCTAAGGCTTCAAGTTCAAACCATTCAGATAACCCAAGTGTCTTTAGCCTGAAGTCGTCAAACACATTCATGTTTCCCTGTTGGTTGTCTCTCCACAAGATCATCTGTGGGGTGTTGGTGGATTTGTGAATAGTGTATTTGAACTTGGTTATCTTGCCAGGTGCATACATGTTGTTAACGCAGGCATCATAATCAGCTTTCACTTTTCTTAGTGCCTCAGCGCGTTTAACTTCCATTTCCCTCAACCTTTGTCTCTGCTTCTCCCTTTCAGGTGGAGTCATCTTCCTCAGAGTAGCTTTATTCAATTCTTTGGCGTCTTGAGTTCATTTAGTCTTTTGAATTCCTCAGCCTGTTTCTCTATTTCTTCAGGAGTTAAAGGATTCTCATTGGAAGGTGTAAAGGTTGAAAATTGGGAAAGGTCTGTGGTGGATCCTCCTGTCTCTAGCATCGCAGCTATCTTCTTTAGTTTGGTATGTGTCAACCAAAACTATCTCCTTTTCTTTCTTTGAGACAGAGGATTCCACACTCATGTTTTTCAAAACTTCAGCTCTTCTGATAAACGCTGTCTGAGCCTGAGTTTGTATTGCTTTGGGAAGGGAGCTAACAGTGAACTTTAGCTTCTTGGCAGCTGGTTCACCATCATCCCCGGACTCGCTGGTGTTAACCAAAGTCAGGGACTTTGATGAATCAGCTCCATCTTGATTCTGTTGCTCCCCCTGAGTGTTATCCTCATCATCAGATATGGTAACCGGTGTGATGACTTGGAGGGGGACAGGTGAAATGGTGTTGTCAGCGGATGTTGAGCCTTGTTTAGCAGATTCAAGGTTAAGTATTGTTTCCTTCTCCCCCTCACGTTCATCCTGTCTACGTAGACGTTTGGATGAACGTGTTTGAAAGTGCCTTGCAATCTGTTCAACAGAGGCACCTATAGCACGTTGCCTTTTCCTTGAAGCTCTGGCAATCTTCAGCAGAAGATTGCAGTTTCCATTTGTATTGCCCTGAACTCGGTTAACAATGAATTTTGCATGACGATATTGCCTGTTTCGAATAGCTTGAAACTGTCTGTGCATAGTTAACTCATGTTCATGAAATAAGGCAGGGACATCTGTGTCAATTACATCTTTGATTCTTGTGGATAAGTGACTAAGTCCTTGTGCTACACCCTTTCTAGCACCATCCTTGATGGGTTGAGTAACTGCCTCAGCAACAGCCTTTTGTATGATCCCTGGAAATGTGACAGTGAAGTTATGCATTTCAGACTTGATCACATCCAGCTTTCTTGATAAGCGTTCAATGTCAGATTGATGATGAACAGGCTGAAGATTATGAATGTTCAGGCTTTGTTGAGCATAATCATCCCCCCTTGGTAAAAGATCAAAGTTGGTTTGGGCAGGATGATTAAACATGAGAAATTCAGCTGTTGGATCATAGGTAGGGCGTTGGAAGACTGTTGTTGTGGAGGTAGCAGAGTTAGGAGTGACAACATCTTCCTTGGGAGGAGGAGTATTATTTCCAGCTGGAGTGGACACAGCTATTTCCTTGGGAGGAGAGACGGATTGTTGATCATCTTCTTCTTCTTCATCCTCCTCCTCAAACATCCCCTCAGGGATTTCATCTTCAGGCATTGATTCAAGATCAGAAACATCATCCACTAATGACAGCATTTCTTCTTCAATATTAAGCAGAGGCTCTTCGTCATTTGTTTGATCTTGAATGAGTACATCAGCCTCTTTGTCTTTTTGTACCTGGGATTCAGTGGCTGGCTGTACAATTTCAGCCTGCAAGTTGTTATAATTAGTAACAGGGAAAAAGTAAAGGGAATGGTCGCCATTTCGCTGTCCCAGAGAGGCTGAGGGTGATTACTCAGCCACTCCAAAGGATAAACCCTTGGGATTCTTTTAAGTGTGAAAAGTATATGGTTAATGATCGTCATTCCCTGCCCCTAGGAAAGCTGAGTGTGATTATTCAGCCCCCCCCCAAAAGGTTAAAACCTTTGAGACTCTTTTGATTGTGAAACATATGTTGTTTATGGATCGCCATTCGCTGCTCCTAGGAAAGCTGAGGGTGATGATTCAGCTCCCCCTGAAAAGGATAAATCCTTTGGGATTCTTTTAAGGTGAAAAAGTTAAGGGTTAAGATCGTCTTATTACGCTGTCCCAGAAGAGCTGAGGATGATTATTCAGCTCCCCTAAAAGTAAAACTTTTGGGATTCTTTTTCTGAGGGAACCAAGAGGCTGTGTGAAGTACAGCTGATCAAGGTTGAGACATATGTGTATTCAGGTTGTTGTTAGCCTGAATACTGTCTAGATGGTGCAGGGTTATCGGGGTGCTTTATAAACACAAATGAATCATTCCCTGGTGCATAGACAGGGTGTACAGAAGTCTTAAAGAGTTCTAAGTGCATAGACAGACTTCTATGGGTCGAGGATTACCCTAACTTCACCACTCTCTCCTACAGACACTTGAGAGTGGCTGCTTGTGAACCTCTAAAAATTTACACTGATTACCTGTGTGATATCAGCTGGATTTGGCTGGTTTCCTGTTGTCTCAGCTGACATTGAGATGCTAGACCCCTGTTGTTGGTCAGCCGAAGTCTCTGATTCCACATGAGTATCTGGAACAGAGGAGGTGTCTTGGTTCACAGTCTTCTTTCCCTTGGCCTTAGCAACAGATTTGGTGTGGGAAGAAGATGGGTTTTTCTTCTTCTTAGGGTGTTGGCCAGAAGAAGCCTTGGACGTCGTAGTGTGCTGCCCAGAGGTCAAAGACTTAGACTTGCCAGACACACTAGAGGTAATCACCTTCTTAGAAGAAGGGAGCAAGGACTTCTCAGCTGTTGGTTGTTTGTTAGCAACTTTCATCATATGGGAGGTAACAGGGACATCTTCAGCTCTAATTTCTTTGTAGATGGCACCTGTGATGCGATAGGGCTTCAGAGCAGTAAGAGCAAAGTTATGATAGTTGTCTCCCAACAGGCTTTCAAAGATCAGCGACAAAAAGCGAACATAGCAAATATTCTTTTCCCTGACTTGGTTTCTTCCCTTCAACTGTTCAACAAGGTTGGAAAAGAGAATGCTTCCTACATCAACATCAGCTCCCCAGATCAGCCCATAAGCTATAGATTGATGGTTAAAGGACATCTGATCTTGGGATCCATGCGTTCCTCCCAGGGATTTAACAATATGGGTGAAGAGGACACGCCACATAGGTGTAAAGTACTTAATCTTCAGAGGAGATTTCGAGAGGACCTCAGCGGGTGTAAGAGCAGGGTTTACATCATGGAAGGGTTTGAGTGTGGCCAGGGCATCCTTAACAGCCTTTTTGTCAACCACCTTAAGGCATTCATCACCATGTTTTAATCCAGCCACACTCGAGAAATCTTTAAGGAAGAAGGCAAATGGGTGTTCATTGCAAGAGAGGCTAAAGGTTATTGTGTCATCAACTACTTCAGCAGAGTACCAGAATTCCCTAAGGTATTCTTGGTAGAAGGTGGTTGGGGATTTGGTGAAAGCTTCACTTACATCACAGTTTTGCATGAAGTTAACCAGATCTGAGTAGGTGTCATTTGGAGCCTTGATCCATCCAATGGAGTTGTTTGAGGCAAGGATGCTTTCGTTAAGTTCGAAGTTAACATTTGCTGCCTTGGGAACGGGAAAAGCTATGGATTCAAGGTCGAAGGAGAATGAAAATGGAGGATGGTTTAAGAGAGAGAAGAACTTAGAGAGAGAAAAGGATTTGTGAAATGAGAATAGTGGTAGGTAAGGAGAGACGAGAGACAATATATATATATATTCAAATAAGTAAACAGTTATTCAACCACATTTAATGCTAAGTGGGAAAATGACTGCTCATGTGGGTCCCTTGACCTTTCAAAACTTATTTGTCTCCTCGTCATTCGAAAAATAAATGATTAAATATTGAGAATGTTTTTTGCATTTACTTGGAAAGTAACTACCTAGTTTCATGTGAAAAACATTTAATATAGAATCAGTCATTTAATGAACACATTTATTATCAAGCCATAGGCTTTGAGATATTGAGCATCCCTAGCTCAGCAACTAGCCTGTTGAACGAAGGTTCAGCCAAAGGCTTAGTGGAAATATCAGCTAGTTGCAGCTCTGTAGGAACAAAGTGCAGCTCAATATCTCCCTTCATTATATGATCCCTGATAAAATGATACCTGGTATCAATGTGTTTGGTACGTGAGTGAAGAACAGGGTTGTTGGAGATGGCAATGGCGCTGGTGTTGTCACAAAAGATTGGCACTTTGTCATATAAAATTTCATAGTCAGCCAATTGACTTTTCATCTAGAGCACCTGAGCACAACAGCTGGCTGCAGCGACATATTCTGCTTCAGCTGAGGACATAGCCACATAGTTTTGCTTCTTAGCACTCCATCCAACCAATTTTCCTCCTAGGATTTGACAGCTGCCTGAGGTGCTTTTCTTGTCAATACAGCATCCAGCATAGTCTGAATCTGAATAGGCCTTGAGATCAAAGCCTGATTCCTTTGGATACCATAGACCTAAGGATGGTGTTCCTTTGAGATACCTGAAAATTTTCTTAACAGCCACTAGATGGGATTCTTTTGGGTTAGCTTGGTACCTTGCACAGAGACATGTGGAGAATTGGATATCAGGACGACTAGCTGTCAGATACATGAGTGACCCAATCATGCCTCTATATAAAGTCTCATTAACAGAGACCCCTGACTCATCAGGGCCCAAGTTTTTGGGTGGAAGCATGGGGCATTTCACTGATGCACAATCAGCTAAGTCATATTTTTTAAGTAAATCCTTAACATACTTTTCTTGACAAATTGAAATTCCCTTAGGACATAGTTTAATTTGAAAGCCCAAAAAGTAAGTTAATTCACCCATCATACTCATCTCATATTTCTTGGTCGTTAACTTAGCAAATCTTTTACTAAGATTAACATTTGTTGACCCAAAGATGATATCATCCACATAAATCTGCACAATGATGAAATCACTCTTATCCTTGAAGGTAAAGAGTGTTTTATCAATAGAACCCCTGAAAAATTTATTTTCAGTTAAGAAATTAGAAAGAGTTTCATACCATGCTCTTGGAGCTTGTTTCAGCCCATACATGGCTTTGTGTAATCTGTACACATGGTTGGGAAACTCGCTGTTCTCAAATCCTTCAGGTTGTTTAACATACACTTCCTCAGCCAAATATCCATTGAGGAATGCACTCTTAACATCCATATGATACACAGTGAAGTTCATATAAGCAGCATAAGCCAGGAAGATTCTGATGGCTTCAAGTCTTGCAACAGGAGCAAACGTTTCATCATAGTCAATTCCTTCAGTCTGTGTATATCCTTGTGCCACCAGCCTGGAATTTTTTCTGATGATGTTTCCAAATTCATCCATCTTATTTCTATAGATCCATCTAGTGCCTGTGATATTCTTTCTAGGTGGAGCTGGCACTAGTGTCCATACTTTGTTACTTTTGAACTGATTGATTTCTTCTTGCATAGCAGCTACCCACCCATCTTCTACAAGAGCCTCAGATACTCTCTTAGGTTCAATTTGAGAAAGAAATTCAGCAAAGAGACATTCATTGGCTGATGAAGATTCTGAGTCATGAATTTGTTGTCTAGTGGTAACCCCTGCATTTGGTTCCCCAATAATTTTGACAAGAAGAATGTGTTGATCTCTTGACCACTTATTTTGAGGAGCTGGGGACTCAATGACAGGAGCACTTGTGGGGACAGCAGGTACAATTTGAGTTTCATCTTGCTGACTAGGAGGGCTTTCTTCAAAGACTACTTCAGTGTCAGAGTCTACTTCAGCCATATCAAGAGGTACAAGTTCATTATCAACAGGAGATTCTTCAGGGATTTGAAGAATTGGTGAGTCATCAATAGCAGTGGAAGAAGAGGGACTACAAGAGGCCCGTGGTTCTTCTTCATCAAGCTCCTGAGAGGTGGGAACTTCTATGTTGTGAGTAGACAGAGGGTTAAAAGCAGGAACGTAAGGAGTGAGAGTGTTGGAGTGATGATGGTGAAGACTGACAGGTCTTGGTTCGGAAAATTCATCACTTGGGAAAGACACATTTTCATTAAAATCAATTTCATCAACCTCTGTTCCAGTTCTCTGTATGACTTCATCATCTTCATTGAATCTGACATGAAAAGTTTCTTCTACTTCTTGTCTTCTGATGTTGAATACTCTGAAGGGTTTGGCTGTTGGAGAGTATCCCAAGAAGAAACCATCGTCAGCTTTTTCATCAAATTTTCCAAGTTTATCCATGTAGTTGTAAATGAACACAGGGCATCCAAAAACATGAAAATAGCTGACATCTGGAGATCTTTTTCTGAAAACTTCATAGGAAGTTTTACCATGTATTTTGACAATGATTAATCTGTTTTGTGTGTAGCAGGCAGTGTGTACAGCTTCTCCCCAAAATTGCTTTGGTAAGGCTTCACCATTCAACATGGTTCTGGCTGCTTCAATCAAAGTCATGTTTCTTCTTTCAGCCACACCATTTTGTTCAGGGGTGCCAACTGAAGAGAAGTTTTGTGAAATACCTTTTTCATCACAAAAAGATTCAAGTTGATGATTCTTGAATTCAGTACCATTATCACTTCTTAGAGCTTTGACTCTAACATCATTCATATTTTCAACCTGTCTGATGAAGGACATGATGGTATCAGCTGCATCACTTTTCCTTCTGAGGAAGAACACCCATGTGTATCTTGAAAACTCATCAACTATGACCAAGGTGTATTTGTTGTGATTAATGGTCTGAGGTTTGACAGGCCCAAACAAATTCATGTGAAGGAGATGTAAGCACTTGTCAATAGAGAATGATTGCCTAGTCTTGAATGAAGACCTGTGATGCTTTCCTTTGACACAGGCAGAACAAGTCTTGTCTTTGGAAAACATCACTGAAGGTAGACCAGCAACCAGGTTTTGTGTGGCTATCTTGTTGATGTTCTTGAAGTTGAGATGAGACAGTCTTTTGTGCCACAACCAATTGACACTTTTAGAGGCTTTAGCAAGAAAACAATTTGAGCTGTCTTCAGAGCAAACAGCCATGTTGATGACATAAACATCTCTCCTTCTAGGTGCAATAAGCACAACATCATTGTTTTTGTTGAATATGGTTCCCTGAGTCTTAGTAAACAAAACCTTGTAGTCAACATCACACAAATGGTTGATGCTAATAAGATTGTGTTTAAGACCATTCACATATGCAACCCTGGTAAACGTTATCCCATTGCAGTTCACTGAGCCGTATCCCTCTGTGTCACCTGAAGAATTTTCTCCAAACACCACTTTGGGACCTGGCTCCCTTGAGTATCTGTGCAGGTATTGTTGAATCCCTGTCATGTGTCTAGAACAGCCACTGTCTAGATACCATACCGATTCCTTGAGATGTTTCTGCACAGATACATAGAAACAGGTTAGTTCCTATGGTGAACCCACTTTCCAGTGGGTTCCCTGAATTGCTGATTAGCAATTCTTGTGTTCCTGTAGAACTTTTGGCGATGAAAGGGACAATTGGTTGTCTCATGGGTAAAACTTCCACAGATATCACACCCAGGGAAGTCACCACACTCGTCTGAGTGATAGTCTGTGAATCTACAGAATTTACAGGGAGGATAAGGTCTGTAGTTTCCCTGTTGTATTTTTGAACCCTGTTGTCTATCTCTAGAGGGTGTCTGAGATCTCTTAACTGCCATATGTCTATCATGATCTAAGGTCATGTGGTGAGAGTTCTTACATATATTGCAATAAGGTTTGACTAACCTTTCCCCTTTGGGTTCACCTAGGACAGACTTAGGTTCACGAGAAGTAGAGCATTCAGCGGAAGGCTTAATGTGTTGTTTCAAGAGTTCTACTTCTTTCATTAGAGACAACAGGCGTTCTTCAGTGGAAGGGTCGACCTTGTTCACAACTTTAGTCGAGACAGGCTTAAAAGCAACTTGCTTACCAGATTGTCTAACAGGCACATTAAATACTTTAGCTGGAGGTTTCTCAACATCTGTTCTAAGTTCACCCTTAGCAGCTCGTGAGGAACTGCTAGGTTCAACTCCAGAGAGTTTGGGCAAAGGTGGTAATTCAGCCACATCTTCAGAGACAGGGTCATTAGTCAAAGTGGTATCTGACATATGAATAGTCTCTGTAGATTTGAAGACAATGTCTTTGGGTTTGGTGAGAATTCTCAGCTTATTTTTCTTAGCAGATATATCCCTTTTAATGTCAGCAGGCAGTTCATCATTAAGCAATTGATCTATAGTGAACCTAGCACACAGCCATTTTTCAATAACCTTGTTTAATTCAGAAACTTGATCATTTAAGGCAATGTTTTTCAAGGTTAACCTAGTGACTTCATTTTGCAGGGATATTTTCTCTAAATTAACCCGTCTGAGAGTTTCACATTCAGATTTAGCATTTAGCAGTTCAGTTTTAACAGAGTGAAACTTATCAAGTAGGTTCTTTCTTTGTTCCTCAACAAAGTGTAAATCAACAATGGTGTAATCAAGGACATGCTTGCGTTCATCACTATCAGACATAGATAAAAGCCTGTGTACCTTTTTCATTGTGATGTCAACCCATTGTCCTGATCTTGCATCACCTTTTCCAACAGCTGGTTCATCCTCAGCTATAGCCATGAAAGCCCTGACTCTAGTGGTATCTTCCTCATCTGAAGTCAATGGCTCATCATTCCAATCATAAGCTTCAGCTACCAACCCTTTCTCTGTCTTTTTATCACCTCCCTTCTTCTTAGACAGAGCTTCAAGCTTCAAATTCATCTGTTCTAACTCAGCTTTGAGTGCCTTGTACTTGTTTTTGTAATCCTTCTTCTCATTGTCTGATGAATTGGATTGGTGAGATGAGTTATTGTGTTGTTGTTTGAACTTGTAAGGTTTGGTGGAAGATGATGGATAGGAAGGTGAGGATGTCTTGGTGGAAGGACAGTCTTTTTGGAAGTGTCCAAGCTTTCCACATGCAAAGCAAGTTTCTTTTGATCTGTCAGTTTGTTTACTAGCTGATCCTATTCTCCCTGATCTTTTGAAGAATCTTCTTTGGTTGGCTAGCAAGGCTCTTTCATGAACTCTGCATTAAGGTCTGTTAAGAACTCTTGGCTGCTGCGGGTGTCTTCTTCAATATCAGAGTCGCTGTCATGAGGATGTGGTGCAGAGATCAAGGCTTTGGAAGATGCTCTTTGAACAACAAATCTTTCAGTCTCTGACTTATAAATAGTATCAATCAGCCCTTCTTCATAATTATACTTTCCATAAAGCTGAGCTAAGGTGTCATTCTTGATTGAGTTATTTGCTCTCTAAGTCTGATTCATACTCAACCACTTCCTTGGAAGGCTGTTGACAAATGTGGCATTAATCTCAGCTTGACCAATGGTGACATCATTCATTGCTAGGTCATTGAGAAGAATCTTCAGCCTTGTATAGGTTTGTTGAACCTTTTCACCTTCAAGTGACTTGAAGGCATTAAACTGAAGTCTGAGAGCCCGAATCTTTGTTTCTCTGGTTTCTGAGGGTCCTTCATGGCCAAGGATGAGGTCTGTCCATATTTGCTTGGCTGTGGGACATTGAATGACAGACTTCATGACGTGTTTGGGAAGACAGGATATGATGATGCTTTTGAGACGTTTATCTTGGTTTGCCAGTTTTCTATCAGCTAGAGTCCATTGTTGAGAGGTTTGGGAAGAGGGTTTTCTTCAGTGGAGG
The DNA here is from genome assembly GCA_025667525.1 of Glebionis coronaria. Classification (NCBI taxonomy): domain Eukaryota; kingdom Viridiplantae; phylum Streptophyta; class Magnoliopsida; order Asterales; family Asteraceae; genus Glebionis; species Glebionis coronaria. The sequence goes on from CM046882.1 coordinate 500,643,433, forward strand.
TAAGCGTCATGGGAACATAAGGACCATTTTCTAAAATTTCTTGAAGAAATGGTTCAGGTCCATCGAGATACACAAGAAATTCACTCTTCCAGCTAGCAAAATCTTCTTCATCAAAGACTGGTACACTTGTGACATGTGATCCACCTCTTGAGTCAAGAAGTTGGGGTAGATCATCGTCATTGGGAGGAGGGGTGAGTCTTGGTGAAGATGGTGTTGCAGAAGGTGAACGTGGTGGGTTAGAATTTTTTGGCATGGTGGATCTTGATTATAAAACTGAGAACGATGTTTCTTGAAGGTTTTAATATTAAACACCGCTCTGATACCAATTGAAAGTCCCTAATCAATGCTAGAAACACTAAACTTAACTAATCAACACAAGTTATTACTTTTCAAACGTAATCTTATTATTGTATAATAAAGAATTATAAGTGTTATGGATAACACCGTTTGATGACAATGTGTTGTGCACACTTTGAACAACTATAAACCTTAACTTATGAATACAGTCGCAGCTGTTTGATTCTATAAGTTCAAAGCATTAATGTTATGAATATACTCAAAGTGTTGAACATCAATGCATGGATACACATCCTATTTATAGTGATACGAGGTTGACCTAAATAGTACTTGATGGTGACTACACAAGACTTTCACATTTCAGACATCAGTCACATGATGCTCTTCTATTCTTGGTAGTCTGCCATTATGCTTTAAGGAAACAGTTGTCGAAATAGTTTCCTTTTTCTTCATTGTCTCGAACACACAAATGGCATGTCCAAAGTGTGCTGAGTGTTAACAGGGTATTGCCACCCCTGTTAACCCTCAACCCCTCAGAGTCCCTGATACATCTTGGTTGTTATCCATCACAGCCAATGAGTATGTCTTCAAGTAATCTTTGACTTCCTTGACAATGTCTCTGACATGGACTCCTCTGAGGTTGCTCACAGAGACTTGGATCTCTGTAAGTCTTGCGATACTTGCCTGTCTCCTAGGCACAGGCAAGGGACTATCTAACAGCTTAATTATGTTTAAATCTATGATCAGGGAATCTAACAAGCTTAGATTCCCAACAAATACCCCCTGAATTTCCAGCATCATCACTACTTATATGATCAAAATTACTATTACCCCGTAGAAGCTTTACCTCCATATCAAATAAGAATCTGCTTTAGTTTCTTGAAGAGACAAAAAACTCACCTTATGTTTAAGATTTAACTCCTTAATCCATAATTTTTTAGACTTGGATCCTAAGCTTTGTATATTCAATGATATACAATTCACTGGAAACTAGTGCCAGCTCCCTGTGATCCAATAATCCACTCCATATATTTCAAACATCCATCCATAGAGAAGCCCATAGCTTGACCAATCGTAATCATATCGTTAAAAACCTCCAAGATAGAACCACCCTTACACTGCTGTTGACCATTGACTCGTCCAGGCGAGGAAGGCAAAGGTTGTTCATGAACTGATGTCGAGTCCTCCATTATACGCGAGCTAAGACCTGCTGTAGAAGGCAAATCATGATCATTTGCATTTACCTCTTGAATTACATCTTCTTGAACACCCTATTCGGGAGTGAAACCTGGTGGACAAGTGATACTCGTCTCCTTAGCCGATTGCTCCACTTTCTCGACATGCTTATTAAGTAAATCATATATCTAGAACGGTTCGCTACAGTTTTCCTTCTCGTTAACCGACTGAGCCTGGTCCTTATCCAACAAGTCATAATTATCTCCAAAGTAAGTATCTGAAACAGCCTCTACATCTCTTTCAACAACCTCTACATCATTGTTACTTAAAGGAATCTTAGCTTCTTACATCTTCTACACCTCCTTTGTCAGCTTCATCGCCCGTACTATATAACTTACCAGTTACATCATTAAATATCGGAGACCAAACAAACAGTTCCTTAGCACGAATCACAAAAAATTTCCCTTGGACAATAATCTTAAATTTCTCAAGGAAGTTATCTTCCTGTGCAGTCTTTACACAGTCGTTTCCGAGAAAATACATCAACCTTACACTCTTCAATCTCCATCACCTCGCCCTATTTAGACCCTATTTTATGAAACATAGGTAAAGATCAGGCACAGAGAGGTACCCCCTTGATATCAATCCAAATAATCCGTTCTTTGGAAACGAAATCAGTCTGAGCATTACTTAACTGGTTGAACCATGAAGCAACTCCCACTGCTTCATAAAACTATTCTTAGCTTTCAGCGAGTCCAATTCTATCATCACCCATAACCTTCATAAATAAGTCAGCTTCACTGCTGGAAACCCTTCATTTGACAGCAAAACTCGGAGGTTAACAATCGAGGAGAATTGTTTAACCTCCCCCATTATGAATTTTTCAAGATCATGGTTAACCACACATGAGTTATTAAGAACAAGAGCAGGCCCTGGACTAATGGAATTACCTTTAATAGCCAATAAATAAGAGGAATTGTGGATGACCATTTTAGGAGGTTAAGAAGACTAAGGTTTATGTAACGGAGAGCGTTCGAACCTCACAACGTTAGCATGCAAATGCATACGCCCAATATAAAGAGTATAAAGGTTCCCAACGAGCGTATCAATGTTATCCGCCCTAATAAACGAACAAATGCAAATCGTTTACCTGGCCTGGACTTACGAATAGGTGCAAATACGTCAACCACTGTCCCATAAGATTCACAAACCCTCCCCAACTCTTTAGCAGTGTTATTTTCTATAAAATTCGTCACAAAGATTGAATTAGAAATCAACTGAGTGTTATCAACATTACTAAGCGTTGTTGATCCCAAACTTAGATCGATTTAGCTTTATGTATACGAGATTAGATCAAGTAATACACTTAGAGAAACCTTTGTATATGTATATGACAATCTAAGTGTTATGCGGAATTAACACTTAAACAAGAACACAATGATATAAACAAACTTTCACTTTGATTAACGATATCAAACTTGCTTATAATGAAAGTGTTTATCGAACGAAAAACTTATATTGAACAATAACCTAAAGGTATTCTTTTATAGACATAAGAAGCCTTGTATAATAATCTACGTATCAACTATTCTAGGTAAAGATAAATAAAGAAAATACATTGTTGTTCCTATCTTTACTAGAAGTAATCTAGAATACAATATACGCGTAGAGTATATCCTTCCAGTAGTGCTTGTCTTCAATGCATCAACGCTTGACTTTGTCTTGTCAACGCTTGATCTGTCAGCATTTGTTTTACTCCTGTCAAAGCTTGTTTTACTCTTGTCAGCGCTCAAGTAGACTGGCTATAATTTATTCCCAACAATACTCCCCTAAACTTGATATCTACTCTAGTAATCAAGTGTCTGAATAAACATTAAGGACTAGGAGGAATCTTACAAACCTTCTCATATTGGTAATAAATAAATCTGATCAAATCTTTTTCCACGTCACTTGAATAATCAATTTCCAGCTGAGTGTTCTTCATCTTCTCCAAGATTTCCTTGGACATGAAATACTGACCATCTACAAGTAGATACTCAACAAACTTTGTAGAACTCAAATAATAAACTCCAGCAGCTGAATACAATCTCCATTGAAGACCACTGAGGTCATCTTCAAGATCCTTCCAAATAGCAGGATCCTCATCTTTTGGTCCACACATTCTCTTGAATGTTGACCACAGTTTTATTCCATTGACTAAAGTTGGTGCTTCAGTCTCATACCTGGCCTCTAACAACCTACATAGGTCTACCAAGTCTTCTCTGTCAAAACTTGCAAACAAAGATATAAGGGTGGTAAAAGTGTGAACCTCTTTTCCATACCTGCCAATCTTCCAAAACCCACATTCATCTTCTTCATAGCTTACAATTGGGTTTCTGGAATCAAGTGGTAACACTTGCACCATATCTGAAGCTTCTAATGGTGAGAGCTTGAGGCTCTTTCTTATAACAGCTTCATTTGGATGTAATGGATCCATATCTTTGGGAAACTCAAGAGGAACTCCCTTTTCACTGGTCTGGGAACAAACATTGCCTTCTTAAGCTCCATTTCCTCTGCAAGTTCTTCTTTTCTTTCATCAGAAATAAGTCTTAGAGTGTTTGCTTTCTACACTCTAACCCAAATGGGATAAGCTCTACATTCCAACTCTTCAAATGTCAACCCAGTCAATTTCTTATAAGTCCACCCTGTTCCATGACATCTAAGCAGCATGAAGTACAACTCCTTTCTATCCCTTTTCAAATTTGAGAGAACATTGCTTGATTTGTGTTTCAGAATGACCTTGCAATCCTTTTGTACTCTGAGAAGAATCTCCAAACCCCATATCTGATCTGAAATGGTCAAGTGTGGATTCTCCATACACCTATCTTCCCAAGCATGGTACATCTGAACCACCTCTGGCATATCAAAATCAACCTGCAATTTCAACTCATTCAATTTCTCCTTGGCCAACTCATCACCATACTCAAGTCTTTCTGGCTGTTCTATGATCATAACACTTGAGTCTGAACTGGCTTCATCACTTCCTTCTTGCTCTTCTGAAGTGACAACAAAAGGTGATTCACCCACCTTCTTGCTTTCTTGTTCCATAATTTGTGCAGCCAACCTTCTATCAAATTTAATTTGTGCTGCATTCTTTGGAACAAATTCTTCTACCATAATACCCTTACCCTTATCTAATGGATCAATTGTTGGTAAGGTAGATGATAATACCTGTGAAGAAACCTCCTTGATGATGGATGATGACTGGAATTCATCAACCTCATTTACAGGTCTGTCAACGCTCCCTTTTGCTTTGTCAACGCCCAAAATACTCATGTCAGCGTTCAAATCTGTCTTGTCAACGCCCAAAGTAGCTGTCTCAATGCCTCTTGCAATTTCCTCCAACATGCCTGTAAATGACAAATTTAAGTTGGTAGGAGCAACTAGAGACATATCAAAACCTGTCTATTTCTTCAAACCAGTAAGGGCTTCAGCTACACCCAAAGATTCTTCATCATATGAATCTTTTCCACTCTCAACAAAAGGTTCTATAGCAGCTTCATGTGAGCCTTTATCACTCAAATTAACAGGCTCTGTAGCAGCTTCCTCCCCTTTGTAAGAATCCTCCTCAGATAAAAGGACCCTTGTCTGCTTTCTCCTTGACTCAGCTGTTTCCAAAATAACAATCCTCTCCCTCAATTGCTTGAGTTCAAGGCCTTGTGTGCTGACAACTTGTACCAAGTCTGCATTTTGCTTTTGCAAGCGCATGCAGACAGCCGTCAATTCCATGAGGGTCATTGGTTCCAATATGCCCTCTTCTAAAATGGGTATTTGACCTCCCAAGTTAGATTCATTGGGCATAGATGAGGTCTTAATAATGGTAGGACTGCCTTGGCCAGCAGCTAAGCCAGAACCAATAGTCCCAGCCTCATCCATAGCACCAACCACACTTGTGGTGGTGGTTCTCTCTGCTACATGGCTAGGACCACTAGAGGAGAACACTCCAGTAGTCCTTTGGCATTTTTGTAACCTATATTGTGTTGGGGGAGAAGAAGATGGGGATTGGGTGGATGTAGGTTGGTTAAGGGGTGTTTGGGTCTGTGAAGGATGGGTGTCAACGTTTGAAATAGGCACATCAACGCCAACATTTAACGTGTCAGCGTCGAAGGGTTCTTGGTCAATTTGCATATGTTGTGGTGAAGGTAAAGGTTCAGGAATTGGGTCAATTTGGGGTTGAGGGTCTGGTTGGGGTTGTGCTGCTTCAATGACAGCAAGCATATCTTGGGTTAATGGAAGGTCACGATGTGGGGGTGAGTTCATCTTCATAAAAATTACTTTCTTTTGCACATGGATCTCATAAAAATTATCATGATCCCTGGTGCAGTAACCTTGGACATCAAAAACCATTTATAAAAATCTGGGATAAGCTAAAGTCATTTTGTTCCCTTTATTTTTACACATGCCCTCAAAAATCATTTTGGAATAATTAAATTTTTGCCCAGTAGCAATGCACATAATAGCACTTGCAATAGATCTATTGATCTCATTGTGTGCAGTACACTTGGGACTCAAACATTGTAAGAGGACATGTATTAGGTACTTCCAGGCTGGGGGAAACTCCTGTTTATGATATTTATTTAAAGTTCCTTCATCGGGAAAAGGATAACCCAAAGCCCTTAGTCCTTCTTCTATTTCAGTAATGGGAAGGGTGGTTATACCATCAACATCATCAAGATGCAAAGCTTGGCGTACCAAAGCTTCAGTAACCACCCATGTTCTCCCATGAACAATGGAAGATAATGTAGTCACTCTATTAATGGTTGGGGAACTGACAGTGTTCCAAAACTGTTTAATATGTGTGACAGGAATGAGTGGAGCATGAGAAAGAGCATACCTAAGTGGGGATGCGTTCAAATACGCCACCATTTGCGTGTATTGGGGAAACAGAGTATCATCAGCTTCAAGATATGCTACCATGTTGTGTTGACTTCTGAACCCCAATTCCAAATCAGATGGTTTAAACTTTGGTGCCATTGTTGAAAGCTGTTTGAATGATTGAGAAAGATGAAGTTTATAGGAGAAAATTGTGTTAGACAAGAATAATAGGTACCCTGTTTAAAATAGGAGCCAAATATATAGGAGAAGAAAATGCATGTGATTGGCCCAAAAATAGGCAAGTATTTTCAAAATGCAATCATGAAAATATTGAAAAAGAATAAGTTTATCTCATGCATTAAATGAAAGTTATTTGCTCCCAAAATTACGGCCTAAAAATATGTCAAAAAGTAACAACTGGGTAGGTCCCATTGAGTGTCAACGGTCAAAAATAACCCATCAACGCCCAACGACCATATTCTTGTCAACGTTTGCCAAAGCCATGTCATCGTCTAAATTGGTCACAACAACGCTTGGAAAAATACTTGTCAGCGTCTGATAGGTGTGTAAACACCCATCCTTTTACCACTTAATTCTGGCTAAATCAAGACCAAAACACGTATTTAATATCATTTGTTTGGAATTATGCGTGGTTTTTGTGTTTATTGTGTTTTCAGAGCTAACCAGATGAATATTAAAGAAAACATGGGATTGCACGGGTTTTATCAAGGAAAAAGACTCAAGACGAAGTCTATTGTCCAAGAGGTGCAAAAGATTTGAAGTCAATGGGCCTATTTGAAGATTTATCGAAGAAAAGGACCAAAGATGGAAGATTTACATATGTCGAAGAAACTCAAGTCTATTTAACGAAGAAATTAAAAGACGAGTTGAATTTAATAGACGACAAATCCCGAATCAGAATAAAAAACGTCAACTTTTCTGAAAAGACGAGAAGACAAGAAGAAAGGGAGAAAGCCCACTCACCAACCAACCACTAGGACTATATATAGTTTTTCCCTTCACACAATTAGATAGAGAGCTTTCATTTTTCTTTTTCCCAGTTCCTTGTTCGTAGCTTCACCAACACCATTAGGGTGTTTGGTGATTTTTCATTTTCTTTCAATCTTGTAAGTGTTTAATCTTTACTCTTGTTACCTTGACATTAATCCTTTAATTCCATCTTTTCATTCATCTTGTTCATCTCCATCTTTATTCAAAGTTCTTAAGTTTTTTATTTGATTCAAGTTTGATCTTAAAAAGTTGTTGATTTTGTTTTTTTTATTGGTGGGATTTGTTTCTTATGGTATTTTAATGATTATTGGTTAGTTTGGTAAAACCTTTTTGAGTATTGGAGTCGATTTTGATTTAAATTCGTTTTCCCTGTTTTTGTGCTACTGTGTCTGTTCTTCGTTCCCAGAACTTTCCGAACAGAACATTTATTCCGAATAGACGATTTCCCATTTCCCTTATTCGGAATTTTGGATATTCCGAATAGGGCTTTTAATTTTCTCTTACTCGGAATATTCTATATATTCCGAATAGATCCATGTTTTCCGCATAGGGTACTTTTTTCCGCATAGTCCAGTTTTTCCGAATAGATCTTGTTTTCCGCATAGACCATACTTTTCCGCATAAGCAATTTATTCCGCATAGGACATTATTATTCCGCATAGGATTGTGTTTTTCCGTATAGGATTTATTCCGTGTAGGATACTTTTTAGAGTAGGGTATTTTCCAGTTTTAATTCAAGTCTTACTTCTTAATTGTTTTAAGTTTAAGTCTTTATTTACTTTATTCATTTCCCCTTTTTAATAGAATAGAAAACCAAACTCCTTTTTGTCACCAAGAACAATCATTCCACTTTAAACTGAGATCAATTCGAGAGGATTCCGAGAAAAATATTTTAAACCCAATGAAAAACCTTGTATCAAATGGCGCCGCTGCCGGCTCTTCTCGTTAAGATCAAAAGTTTTTTTGTGAGAACTTGGATTTTGGGATCCGTTCCCCGTGAACGTTACTTTTTCACAAAAATTTTCAAAAACACTAAAAAATATATAATTTTCAAAAATCCTAAAAAGTAAAAAAAAACATAAAAACCAAAAATATTTTTGCTTTGTTTTTCTTTGTTCGTTCTTTTGCAGGTGTATGCGCACTCGATCCACGTCATATCAAGAGCCCGAGCCTCTCGATCACTTAGACATGGCCGGTGTACCACCTCCAAACAATAATAACAACAACAACATGAACAATAACAACAACAATGAGCCCCTTCCGGATAATCGCCCGATGATTGAATTGCTGCAAGCTCATGTCGATGGCAACACGGATCCAATTGTTATACCACCAATTGCCGCCAACAATTTCGAGCTAAAATCAGGCTTTATCCAGATGGTCTCCGCTCAACCGTTCTTGGGACGAACCATTGATGATCCACATGACCATATCAAGAGATTTCTACAACTCACCAACACGGTCAAGTTCAATGGCGTTCCACAAGAGGTTATAAGGTTACAACTTTTTCCCTTTTCTTTAGAGGGACAAGCCCGGCATTGGCTTGCTAAGGAACCGCCACAGAGTATTCTCTCGTGGACGGATTTGGAAACAAAGTTTATAAATTACTTTTTCCCACCCTCTCGTACTACCGCTTTGCGGAATGAGATCATAAATTTTGAACAAAAGTACGATGAGTCATTCAGTGAATCTTGGGATCGTTTTAAAGATCTTTTAAGAAAATGCCCACAACATGGTTTTACCAAAGTACATCAAATCAATACTTTTTACAATGGTTTAAGCATGAGTGACCAAGATTCACTGAACAGTGCCTCGGGGGATAATCTATTGGCTAAGACTTCCAATGCTGCTTGGGACATCATTGAGAACAAATCTCGTGTGCAAACCAAGAGTGTTCGGACCAATGTCGCTAGTGCTAGCACTAGTGACAGCGACAAGCGATTAGACAAAATCACTACGCTTCTTGAATCGCTTGTCACCCACACCGTCAGCAACAACAACAGCAACAACGCCAAAAAAGCTCAAGTGAATGCTGTCAGCCAACCTTGTGAGATATGCGGTGGTCCTCACTCTTACACAACTTGTACCGCCACCCAAGACTACCCTGCTGAGAATGTGAATGCGGCATATGGCACCTATCCTCAACCTGCTTATCAAGCTAGACCTCAAGGTGACCGTAACTTGCTTAGCTACCACAGCAACAACTATCTTTCACCACCTGGTTTCCCTCCTACCAACCCAAACCAACAACAAAACCTTAATCGCCCTCCTCAACAACAACAACAGCCTCGACAACCATACATACCTCCTCACAAGCAGCAACAACCGCCTCAACGTAACAATCAAGTCTACCAACAACCTGTTTACCAACCACCTGTATACAATGCTCCTCCCAACCAAACCACCACTGCATTACACCAAGAGGTTGCAACCTACATGAGGACCAATGATGTGATTGTGGAAAATCTCCAACAAGAAGTGCGAAACTTGAAGGCAGACTTGGTAAAGCAAGGAAATGATTTGAGAGCCGATATGAGAAATACGTTGGATAGCCAAACTAATGATCTGAGGAACATGATGGCTAGTTTCTTCCAAGGTAATCAACCCTCTCCTTCGGGTACTCTTCCGAGTAATACCGTTGCGAACCCAAGAGGGGAGATGAAAGCAATCACTACTCGAAGTGGCAAAGGTACCAAGGAACCCGAGCTTCCTATACCTCCACCGGTGGTTGTAACTAAGGAGAACGAGTCACCTGCTCCTATTCCTCATCCTTCTCCTTCCCCAATTTCTCCACCTCTTCCTTCTACCCCTCCTCCGCCCGTGGTTGTGAGTGATCCTATTCTCCCAAAGCCTTCCTCTTCTTCCAATATACCTTATCCATCTAGGTTGAGGAAAGAGAAGCAAAAGAGCAAGGACGATATTCAAGTTTCGAATTTTCTTAAGATGTTCAAACAATTGAATTTTAACATCTCCTTCGCTGAGGCTCTCGCTCACATGCCCAAATACGCAAAAATGTTTAAAGATCTTCTGAGCGACAAGGAAAAGCTCCTCGATATTGCCAACACCCAACTTAATGAGAATTGCTCTGCAGTGCTCTTAAGGAAATTGCCAACTAAGCTTGGTGATCCGGGTCGTTTCCTTATCCCTTGCAATTTCCCGGGAGTAGAGAATTGCATGGCCCTAGCCGATCTAGGTGCCAGTATTAATCTCATGCCTCTAAGTGTTTGGAAGCAATTATCTCTCCCAGAGCTAGTCCCCACCAAAATGACTTTGGAATTGGCCAACCGTACGGTTGCTTATCCAGTGGGGATAGCCGAAGACGTCATTGTAGGAGTCGACAAATTTACCTTCCCTGCTGATTTTGTTGTCGTCGACTACGAGATGGACCCCCGTGTGCCACTCATTGTTGGTCGTCCATTCTTGAGGACCGGTCGCACTCTCATTGATGTTGAAGCCGGTGAGCTTATCATGAGAGTGGGTGACGATAAAGTAGTCTTCAACATGGGAAAGCTTTCTAAACAGCCTTATTCTTACGAGAGTGTTAATTGTATTGACGTTCTTGATGAGGCTTGTGAAGAACATTTCAAAGATGCTTGTAAAAATATTCCTACCTCTCTTTCCAATGTTGAGACCGTTTCCTCTATCGACTCATCCCTATCTCTATTTGGAGAAAGTGATTTCCTTTGGAAAGATTTGGAAGCCACCTTGGGAGATGTGAAGCAAGACAATGACGATTCTACTGCCAATTGGGATGAAGATCTCAGTTTCATTGCAAACCTCCTCAAAGAAGACAATCCTTCCCCTCCATCTCCCACTGTCATTGCTATCGATACTCCGACTTCGAATACGCCTCCCGTCGACAATCCTCCGGATTTGGAACTTAAGGAGTTGCCGCCCCATCTTGAGTATGTATTCCTCGAAGAAGAGAAGAAGTCGCCAGTCATCATTGCTAAGGATTTGAAGGATGAAGAGAAAGGCCGACTTGTCGCCGTGTTGAAAGATCATAAGAAAGCTATTGCTTGGACGATTTCGGATATTCGTGGAATTGATCCTCACTTCTGCACACACAAAATTCTCATGGAGGACGACTTTAAACCCACAATTCAAAGCCAACGAAGGGTGAATCCAAAAATCCATGAAGTCATCAAAACAGAGGTTATCAAACTTCTTGATGCGGGTATGATTTACCCTATTTCGGATTCACCCTGGGTTAGTCCAATCCATTGTGTGCCCAAGAAGGGCGGAATAACCGTTGTTCCCAACGAACACAACGAGTTGATTTCCACTCGTCTCGTTACTGGGTGGAGAGTTTGTATAGACTACCGCAAACTCAATGATGCCACGAGAAAGGATCATTTCCCTCTATCTTTTATGGACCAAATGCTCGAACGTTTAGCCGGTAATGAATATTACTGCTTTCTTGATGGTTTCTCGGGTTATTTTCAAATACCCATCGATCCCTAAGACCAAGAGAAGACAACATTCACTTGTCCCTATGGCACTTTTGCTTACAAAAGGATGCCTTTTGGCTTATGTAATGCGCCCGGGACTTTCCAAAGGTGTATGTTAGCTATCTTCCATGACATGGTTGAACAAACCATGGAAGTCTTCATGGATGATTTCTCGGTCTTCGGGATTCTTTCTCTTCCTGCCTTGCCAATTTGGAACGTATGCTCAAGCGGTGCGAAGACACTCGCCTTGTTCTGAATTGGGAAAAATGCCATTTTATGGTAAAAGAAGGCGTCGTGCTTGGACATAAGATCTCGAAAGCCGGTCTTGAAGTTGACCGTGCTAAAGTCGATGTTATCGCAAAGTTGCCTCCACCTTCAACCGTGAAGGGTGTGAGAAGTTTCCTGGGTCATGCGGGCTTCTACCGTCGATTCATCAAAGATTTTTCTCAAATCGCTCGCCCGATGACCCACCTCTTGGAAAAAGATACCCCTTTTATCTTCTCCAAAGAGTGTCTTGAAGCCTTCAACTCGCTTAAGGACAAGCTCACTAAGGCACCTGTCTTGGTTACCCCTAATTGGGAGCTACCCTTTGAGTTGATGTGCGATGCTAGTGATTTTGCTATTGGAGCGGTTCTTGGACAAAGAGTGAACAAACACTTCCAACCGATCCATTACGCTAGCAAGACAATGACTGGGGCACAATTGCATTATACGACAACCGAAAAAGAGCTTTTAGCTGTTGTCTATGCTTTTGAAAAATTTTGCCCCTATCTTGTCCTTTCTACCACTATTGTGTATACCGATCATTCCGCGCTGAAGTACTTGTTGACAAAGCAAGATTCCAAACCAAGACTTCTTCGCTGGGTTTTACTGCTCCAGGAATTTAAAATCGAAATTCGCGATAAAAAAGGAGCAGAAAACTTAGCCGCGGACCATCTCAGCAGACTTGAGGATCCATACCAAGGGGATCATCCGAACAAAGAAATCAATGATTCTTTTCCCTTGGAGACCTTAATGTCTATAAACTCGAAGTCGAATGAAACCCCGTGGTTTGCGGACTTTGCAAACTACTTGGCGGGTGGAATTCTCAAGGAAGGGTTGACGTCCCAACAAAAGAAGAAGTTCTTCACCGACATCAAGACTTACTTTTGGGACGACCCTTACCTATTCAAACAATGTGCCGACCTGATTATCCGTCGATGTGTTGATGGACCGGCAGCTTCGGAAATCCTTAATGCTTGCCACAAAGGACCCACCGGTGGTCACTTTGGTCCCAACTACACCGCCAAAAAAGTGTTTGATTCGGGATTTTATTGGCCCTCCATTTATCGTGACGCTCACGATATGGTTAAAAAATGTGATGCTTGCCAGAAACAAGGTAAGATCACACATAAAGACGAGATGCCTCAGAATTTCATTCAAGAGTGTGAAATTTTTGATGTTTGGGGTATCGACTTTATGGGGCCATTCCCTTCATCTAAAGGAAACAAATACATCCTTGTAGCCGTTGACTACGTTTCAAAGTGGGTTGAAGCCAAAGCTTTACCTACTAATGACGCAAGGGTGGTTTGTCACTTTTTGAAAGCTCTATTCGGTAGATTCGGTGTGCCTCGTGCCATTATTAGTGATCGTGGGACTCATTTCTGCAATGACCAATTTGCTAGAGTCATGGCTAAGTACGGTGTAAATCATCGTCTTTCCACAGCCTACAACCCACAAACTAATGGCCAGGCTGAAATATCCAACCGAGGACTTAAGCGAATTCTGGAAAGAACCGTGGGAGAGCATCGTGCCGCATGGGCTGATAAACTTGATGATGCTTTGTGGGCTTTCCGTACTGCTTACAAGACCCCGATCGGTTATACGCCTTATCGTCTTGTGTACGGGAAAGCGTGCCACCTACCCATTGAGTTGGAGCACAAGGCTTATTGGGCCTTGAAGTGGGCTAATTTTGATATCAACAAAGCCGGTGACCTACGCAAGATCCAACTCAATGAGCTGAATGAACTTCGGAATGAGGCTTATGAAAATTCTTTGATCTATAAGGAAAGAACTAAGCTCATTCATGACTCCAAGATCAAAAACCGAGAGTTCCATGTTGGAGACAGAGTCTTACTTTTTAACTCTCGGTTGAAAATCTTTTCGGGCAAGCTCAAATCTCGTTGGTCCGGCCCATTCACCATAGCCCAAATTTTTCCATATGGTACTATCGAGCTCGCTCAACCTAATGGACCTAATTTTAAGGTGAATGGCCAACGAGTGAAGTTGTACTTTGGTGAGGACACCTCTCAGGAGGTGATTCCATCCCTCACCACGTTCCCCATAAACTAATTTTGGGTCGAGTCAGGCTCGTGACTCGGTTATCAAAAACAAGCGCTCCTCGGGAGGCAGCCCGAGTATCTATCCCTTTACCCCCTAAGTATAGGGGAGGACCTATTTTGGTCGTTTGTGTTTGTGTGGTGATGTGATTACAGGGATGAATGTACTCTTGGAATCTTTGAAGAACTGTGCTCCCGTGTTATCCGAAATCCGGTTCTATCTCTCAAATTATCGTGATTCAATTTTCTTCATACTCACATTTGAAAGTGATCACTTTAGTCGTCTCTTCCTTAACTTGAGTTAACCAACGTGCACAATGTCATAAGTGTAGGGGAGACTTTTCCCACATGCTTAACCATTGAGGACAATGTTTATCTTAAGTGTAGGGGGAACTTCTATCGAAGTTTTAAGTGGACTTTTCCATGAAAATGCCTTCATTTAACCGGAAAATCATATTTTTCAACATTTTTCAAATTTTTTATTAACTTTGGCCATTTAGTTGTAACTTTTAAATTTTTATCGTTGCTTTCATATGTATATATTCCACAATTAAGTCAAAAATATTAATAAAGTGGTGTAGCTAGTTTAGAAATCTTTGACATATTAGGCCCGTTGCGTTTATTTTGACTCAACCCGAATAGACTTATCCAAGTTTATTCTAGCTAGTATCCTTAACCATGTAGACCTTAATTGGTTTATTAGGCTAAGTGTCCACGAGTCTCATTACTTGAGATTTTAAATTGTGGAGGACGAGAAATGATAGAGTCAATTATAAGTCGGTATTCTTGCACAAACTCACTTGGTGTAATTATTTGCCTATTCTCCCATCACTTGTTAATAATTTATCTGCAATAAGTAAGGTCGTAAGATTTGAAAAGTTACTTAGCTTCTAGCCCAAGATCGTTTAAAAGTTGCTCGGTAATGATAAGAGTTCATAGCCACGGCATAACTTATGAAGCGGGGCGCGAAGATTGGCGAGTCCGAAAAGGCCCTAACAAGGCATGAGGATTCCATTTTATTGCTGAAGATCCAAAGTGATGTGAAAAGCATTATTCCTAAAATCAATATGAAGGATCAAGACTCACGACGAAAGGCAATCAACTCCCATAAAGATCATGGAGAAGTCTATCCGAAAAGACCCTAACAAGGTATGAGGATAAATAGATCCAAGTCCGAAAAGGAGGCGGATCGTTGTATCTCAAAATCCCAATTAGAGATTGAAGAAATAATCATGAAGTCGTGGTCAACAAAGTTGGAGTACCCCTCAAAAGTCTCCAAGTGAAGAAACTCTATTATGATGAGAAGACGATTATCTCAAGAACGTCTCTCGAAGATATGAAGTATGAAGTACATGCCAAATATCGGCCCGAGAAAGGTCTCAAATCGTGAACCAAGTTATGCCAAGATATGAACTTTTTGATATCCCGAGAAGCAGTTTTAAGAGATTTTGTCCTTTAGCTAACTATTGATCAAATCGTCCTGCTTTGCTTTCAGCCTAAATAAACTATCGAAATAAGTCCAAAAATGCATCCTCATGATCATTCTAAGACAAAAATAAAATATAAGAGATACACCTAGGAATAAGGGAGTCTAAGCATTTAATTAAGCCATGTGTGTGAGTGTTTGATTTACTAACTTATAATAACAATGATCTCGTTTCTAAGCTTAGTTTGGGGAACGTGAAACTTGAGGGTGATAAATCTTCGCAGCACCAAAGCCCTAATGTAAGTCCTCGATTTCTCTCCAAGTTATTCCCGTCCTTTTGTTTATTTTAAAGTTTTAATTTCTCTTAGTATTTGAATTTTTATTTAGTAGTATTTGAATAAGGCCAAGGTTGATTAATTATGAGAAAAATGTAAATTTGCTTTATCACTAAGCATTGCATGAGGGCATGGCAATGGTTAAGTGTAGGGGATTTGATAGGTGTGTAAACACCCATCCTTTTACCACTTAATTCTGGCTAAATCAAGACCAAAACACGTATTTAATATCATTTGTTTAGAATTATGCGTGGTTTTTGTGTTTATTGTGTTTTCAGAGCTAACCGGATGAATATTAAAGAAAACATGGGATTGCACGGGTTTTATCAAGGAAAAAGACTCAAGACGAAGTCTATTGTCCAAGAGGTGCAAAAGATTTGAAGTCAATGGGCCTATTTGAAGATTTATCGAAGAAAAGGACCAAAGATGTAAGATTTACATATGTCGAAGAAACTCAAGTCTATTTAACGAAGAAATTAAAAGACGAGTTGAATTTACTCGACGACAAATCCCGAATCAGAATAAAAAACGTCAACTTTTCTGAAAAGACGAGAAGACAAGAAGAAAGGGAGAAAGCCCACTCACCAACCAACCACTAGGACTATATATAGTTTTTCCCTTCACACAATTAGAGAGAGAGCTTTCATTTTTCTTTTTCCCAGTTCCTTGTTCGTAGCTTCACCAACACCATTAGGGTGTTTGGTGATTTTTCATTTTCTTTCAATCTTGTAAGTGTTTAATCTTTACTCTTGTTACCTTGACATTAATCCTTTAATTCCATCTTTTCATTCATCTTGTTCATCTCCATTTTTATTCAAAGTTCTTAAGTTTTTTATTTGATTCAAGTTTGATCTTAAAAAGTTGTTGATTTTGTTTTTTTTATTGGTGGGATTTGTTTCTTATGGTATTTTAATGATTATTGGTTAGTTTGGTAAAACCTTTTTGAGTATTGGAGTCGATTTTGATTTAAATTCGTTTTCCCTGTTTTTGTGCTACTGTGTCTGTTCTTCGTTCCCAAAACTTTCCGAACAGAACATTATTCCGAATAGACGATTTCCCATTTCCCTTATTCGGAATTTTGGATATTCCGAATAGGGCTTTTAATTTTCTCTTACTCGGAATATTCTATATATTCCGAATAGATCCATGTTTTCCGCATAGGGTACTTTTTTCCGCATAGTCCAGTTTTTTCGAATAGATCTTGTTTTCCGCATAGACCATACTTTTCCGCATAAGCAATTTATTCCGCATAGGACATTATTATTCCGCATAGGATTGTGTTTTTCCGTATAGGATTTATTCCGTGTAGGATACTTTTTTTAGTAGGGTATTTTCCAGTTTTAGTTCAAGTGATGCTTTTTAATTGTTGATTGTTTCAAGTTTAAATCTTTCTTTATTGATTTCCCTGTTTAGTAGATTAGAAAACTAAACCTCCTTTTTGTCACCAAGAACAAATCTTTTCACTTTAAACTGAGATCAATTCGAGAGGATTCCGAGAAAAATATTTTAAACCCAATGAAAAACCTTGTATCAGCGTCCAAAAATAAAAATGTTTAAAAATGAAAAATGACCTTAACAAAGTAATTTATCCTAGAGAAGATAACCAAAAAGTTGATAATTATTATAGGGCGGCAAGCACTGTCCAGTTATGCACACTTGCTTATGCAAGATAGACATAACAGTCCTCTAGTGTCCCTTGCTAACCAAAATTCTTAACAACTAAGTTACCTTATAAAATTCCTTGTTACTCCTAGGTAAAACCCATGATAAAATCATTCCCAAGTCTCCCAGCAGACCACAACCAATTCTAGGCCAAAAATGTCTTGGCAGCATGCATAGTATATCAACTTTGCATGCTACAGTGCCTCATGATTTAGTAAAACTAACTCATACTCACCTGCGGACACAATCTAGAATTGTGATAAGAGTATCATATGGATACCCAAAAATCCTAAAGGTTCCTAAAACCTCCCCTTAAACAGTGATACATATGTTGCTAAAAATATGCATGAACCTAAAAAATTTATGTCAAGATAGGAATTAAAAATTCCAACCATCATCCATAAATAAAAATATGTCCAAATGCTTCTCCAATGTTCCATAAGCAACTCTGTATCCAATGGTATACTGCTAACACCACCTGTACATTTAGATTGAAAACCACAAAACTAACATTGTTGCTGACAACGCTCCGATAACACATGACAGCGTTGAGGAAAACTTTGTCAGCGTTAGACAAATATATTGCTGACAACGTCACAAAAACACTTATCAACGTTCAAGCAACCTTTGTCAGTGTTAGAAAAATATAGTGGAAAATCTAAATCCTCAAAAAGACCAATAACAATGCATTATCCTGTACATACTTTTACAAAAAGACTCCAAAACACATATTATGTAAGATTGATCATTCCAATACTTGTTACCAAGTATTGAAATCTTCCAGCATCAAAAGGTTTAGTTAATAAATCTGACACATTTTCTTCTGTGTCAACCCTATCTGGTTGTATTAAACCTTTTTCAAAACAATCTCTTATAAAATGATGTCTAATTTCTATGTGTTTAGTTTTAGAATGATGTACAGGATTCTTAATAATGCATAAAGTGCTGTTATTGTCAACAAATATCTTGGTATGCATGAAATTATACCCATAGTCCAACAGCTGGTTCTGAATCCACAAAACTTGTCCACAACAAGCAGTTGCAGCCACATACTCTGCTTCAGTTGTAGAATTAGCCACCACTGTTTGTTTCTTGCATTGCCAAGATATCAACCTGCTCCCAAGAAACTGACATCCACCAGTTGTGGATTTTCTATCAAACTTATCACCTCTATAGTCATTGTCTGAATATGCAATCAGCTCCAATGGTGAATCCTGTGGGTACCACAAACCAAGACTAGGATAACATCTTAGGTACCTAAAGATTCTCTTGACAGCATAAATGTGACATTCTTTGGGAGTCACTTGATGGCGTGCACAAGCACACACAGCAAACATAATGTCAGGTCTAGAGGCTGTGAGATACATCAACGAACCAATCATTGATCTATAATGCCTGACATCAACATCCTTTCCATCTCCAATCTTTCCCCAAGGGTGTTCTCTGTCCATAGGAGTAGTAGCCCTCTTTTCATGTGGAGAAAAGCCAAACTTCTTCAAGATCTCTGCCACATATTTATCCTGGGAGATGAATATACCATCTTCTTTCTGCTAAACTTGTAAACCAAGAAAGAAGTTCATCTCCCTCATAGCACTCATCTTGAATTTCTCTGTCATAAGCTTGGAGAAATCCTCACTCATCTTTGGATCAGTAGACCCAAAAATGATGTCATCAACATAGACCTGAACAAGCAACACATCCTTACCTTTCTTCTTTGTAAATAGTGTCTGATCTATGGTGCCCCTCTTGAATCCATTGTCCACTAAATAAGTAGACAAAGTATTATACCATGCTCTTGGGGCTTGATGAAGTCCATACATAGCCTTCTTGACTCTATACACCTTGTCTGGATTCTCTGGATCCTCAAAACCAGGAGGCTGCATCACATATACCTCCTCAACAATTGTTCCATAGAGGAAGGCACTTTTCACATCCATTTGATAGACAGCGAAGCCCATGCAGGATGCATAGGCTAGAAAGATCCTGATAGCTTCAATCCTTGCAACTGGTGCAAAGACTTCCTCATAGTATATCCCCTCCTCTTGTGTGTATCCCTGAGCCACTAATCTTGCCTTGTTTCTGACCACAATACCTCTTTCATCTCTTTTGTTTCTTAGAACCCATCTTGTCCCTATAGGTCTGACATATCTGGGACAATCAACCAGCTCCCAAACATCCTGAATTGAAAATTGGTGAAGCTCATCCTGCATTGCTTCCACCCAACTTGGTTCTTTGAGAGCATCAAATATCTTCTTGGGTTCCTGTTGTGACAGAAAACAGGCAAACAAACATGCTTGCACAAGAGGGGTATCAAACTTCTTGTGTATATTGGCAATAAATCCACCAAGACCTTGATGAGATCTTCTAGTCTGAATAGGAGACATCATATCACCAATGATTTGAGAAGTAGGGTGATTCTTCATAGTGGAAGTAAGAACTCCTCCCTCAAAAAGTCTGGTGTCTTCAACCTCATTCTCCATGTTGCCAATATCTTCATCAGACTCTCTTTCATCAATATGAGGATGAACCTCTTCATATACATTAGAAGGTTCACCTTGTTCAAATGTAGAAGAGAAAAGATGCGCAAAAGTGTTGTCAACGCCTGAATCTTGGTTGTCAGTGTGTGGGCTAACAACGCTTGAAGAATTGTTGTCAACGTCTGAGCCATCAACGTCTGAATTGGTCTTGTCAGTGCTAGATTTGCCTTTTTTAGCGCCTGAAGGACCATGCATGTTGTTATCTGGTGGTACTTGGGGACCACCATTATCTTTTCCAACAGCAGCAGCAGCAGCAAAAGCATCTGTTCATATGGGAATTGTGACATATTCTAGTATAGGAGATGACTTTTCTGCATGTGATCCAACCTTTTCATGAACCTGTGTACCTGAAACATCAACAACTTGTTCTTCCACAACATGTGAAGTTACCTTCACAATGTCTGGATTAGTGACAGGCATATAATTTAAAGTCCTAGATAAAGGTTCCAAGTCAAACAACCAATTTGGACCACTTTCAGGATCACTAGGTTTACTCTCTAAAAACCTAACATGTACTCTTTCAAGTATACGTTTTTCCTTTTTAAGATAAACCCTATAAGCCTTGCTCTGCACTGAATACCCCATGAAATAGCCTTCATCTCCTTTTGCACTAAATTTACCTAAGGCATCACTAGTATCTAACATAACTACATGACAACCAAAAGGTATGAGAAAACCAATATTAGGTTTTCTTCCCCAAAGTAACTCATAAGGTATTTTGTTCTATATTTTGTTGACCAATGCTCTATTTTGAACATAGCAAGCTGTATTAACAGCCTCAGCCCAGAAAGCTATAGGGAAATGAGCATCAGCCAACATAGTTCTGGCTGCTTCAATTAGGGTTCTATTTTTCCTCTCAGCAACCCCATTTTGCTGTGGGGTTCTGGCAACACTAAATTGCCTAGTAATCCCTTTCCTGGTACAAAAATCATCCAACACTTTATTCCTAAATTCACCACCATTATCACTCCTAAGCATTTTAACCTCATTACCAGTTTTATTCTCAATCTGAGTGATAAAATCAATTAAAGTGTCAGTAGTATCACTCTTCATAGCTAAAAAGAAAGTCCAAGTAAACCTAGAAAAGTCATCTGTGATGACAAAGCAGTATGATTTACCATTCAAACTTTCTATATTGGTTGGACCAAATAGGTCCATATGAAGCAAATGAAGAGGTCTAGTACTAGAATGCACCTGTTTGGACTTGAATGAGACCTTGTGCTGCTTGCCTTTAAGACATGCAACACAAGAGTGGTCATTGTGGAAAGCCTTTTCAGGCAAGCCATCAACCAAACCAAGTCTCACAAGCCTGTTTATATTCTTAAAGTTTATGTGCCCTAGTCTCCTGTGCCATATATTACTCTCATCTACTGAAGCTTTAGCATAAAAACATGACATATTGCTATTCATTCTAATCCCATTCAGATTCACATTATATATGTCTTTATGTCTAGGTGTTCTATAGTCAATATATTTCTCATCAGGGATCTTATAATCCTTGCCTAACACCAAGCATTCAGTATCAGTAAACAGAACTTTATTTTTGTTATCACAAACTTGTGATACACTAAAAAGATTGCAATCAAGTTCCTTTACCAGAAATACGTTCTCAAAACGCAAGTTCTTGGTGAGAAGTGTTCCTTTGCCTGTAATAGTACCATATCCGTCTCCAAAGTAAACCTTATCACCATCCTTAATGGGAGTGAAGTTGGTCAAATAGTCTTCCTTCCCTGTCATGTGCCTTGAGCATCCACTATCCCAATATCCATAATCATTGACCTCTCTTTGAATGCCCTGCACATAAAGAAAACAAGTTAGTTTTCTATGGGAACCCAAGCCTTAGCAGACTTGGATTCATCTGGTTGTTCAACAAGAACAGACTTGGTTCTCATAACAACCCCTTGTTCATCCCTTTTTGGATGAAATACCCAGTTAACCCCAATAGGTTTTGTAATAACCTTTGAAATGTAATTAAATCTGTTGCAGGTCATTGAAATTCCATTATCATTAGGGTTTTGATCTTTCTTTGGTCTCCATGTCATGCTTGAAGAAGCTTTAGACCCCTTACCCAGTGGTTGCAAATATTTAGGTCTGGTCACGTTTCTGTCAGCGTTTGATTAAGTCTTGTCAACGTTGAACTTACCCTTGTCAGCGTTGAACCTAGGGTTTGCTACAGAAACCCATTGCCTATTAGACCAAGTATTTGTCTTTTGAAATGGTCTTTGCCCATGAGTGTTAGACCCTCTAGTGAATAATGGGGCAGGTCTAACAACTTGTGGACTTTGCTGCACACAAGGTTTGGGTCTGACAACGTTTGACTTTCTAACAACGTTGACTTTGGGAGCGTTGACACACTTATATGCTAAATGTGAAAAGCTACCACAAGTGTAACAAGCTTTTCTAGACACAACCCTAGGTCTAGAAAAAAAGAAGCCTGTTCCATTGTTGCTAACTTGGCTCTTAGGTGACCTAGTATTCCTATACATCTCAGCATACTTAATGCTAGGTTTTCTAACAGTGTTTGAGCCAAGGTCAACAGCCTTACCAGTGATTGGGTTTGTAACCTTAATGGGGGTTGACTCATTAGGACTTTCACATAATAAGCCACCCTTAACAAATAAGGTAGGGTTGGCTTTCTTCCATTCATTCAAGTCAGTCAACTTCTGTTGATACTCTTCAACTGGGGTGACAACTCTTGGTGGAGGAATGAATTCCTCCTCTTGGAATTCTGGTAAACCAGTCCAAGAAGTCCTTTTGTTGGACACTATAGAAGTCACTAGCTGGTGGTGGAACCAACGAGTAGTCATTCATCCCAATCCCACTCATGTCTTTAGGATCTCTTTGTTTACTAACACATTCTCCTAGGGTTTGTGTGCCTTGTCAAATCTCTGAATTTTAAGGCCAACATTATCTTTATTTTTAATGGCCTCATCTAACTTAGCCTGTAGCTCACCATTAACCCTTTTTATGATGCTCCTAATATCATTACTAGCATTCAACTCATGTTTTAAGATATTTATTTTATCTTTTAAATCAAATTCCATTTTCTTGTATTCAAAAACTGTTTTCTCAGTTTGAGTGAGAGCTAGTTGGTAATTAGACAGTTTGAATCTTTCAGTACTCACATCATCTAATAATCTTAACACTTCTTTGTTAAGTTTCTCAGTATTTAACCTACAAACTTTACTACAAAAAGCATCATCGTATACCTCATTATCAGATCAAGATGAGGAGTGTGCCATGAGAGCATATTGAACATGCTCTTCTTCTTCAATTTCAGCAACCAAAGCTTTATCCTCTTCCACATCCTTAGCCAAGTAGCTCCGATCCCATCCTACACCATCAATTTATTGAACCGCAACCATGGCCTTAGGATTCTGAGCCTTAACAATTTGGCTTGAGGGTTTGCCAGCATCAGATCTTCTAGGAGATCTGCATTCCCTCATGAAGTGCCCCATACGATGACAGTTGTAGCACTCAACTTTGGATTTATCAAATCCAGCTGTGTCCTTTGCATTGAAGGTCATCTTCTTCTTAAACCTTTTATTCCACCTGTTTGCTCTTATACTAGCAAGAGTCATGTTCCACTTAATATCCATCTCTTCCAAGTGCTCATCACTTATCTGCTCAAGGTCCTCATATGTAATCACTGAACCATTGGGCAAAGAAGCAATATAAGCACATACAGTATCCAGATCAAAACCAGCAAGTTTAACTCTTGGTGAGTCATTTTTTTATGTGTCAACGTCTGAGTATGAGGCGTTGACAGGACATGTTCCAGCGTTGACACATGATGATCCAGTAACTGGATGCATGTAAGAGTCCTTCTGATTGAATTGACCTTCACTATGAGAAAAAAAGGCCATGTTACTGTTGGTAGACTTGCTTCCATGCTCCAAAAGAGTTTCATCTTCCAACAGCCTCAATTTGTTATAGATGTCATCAAAAGTAGAACTTTTGTGAGTGTTGTTGGCAAGTATAGATCTTGCCTCAATCTTCCATGCCTCACCAAGACGTTTAAGAAAAGTGGCATTAATGTCGACATCACCAAGTTGTGTCCCCATGAAGGACAATTTGCTTGTAATGTCAAGCAATCTGCTTCTCACACTGCTAAGCTTCTCATTAGGTTGAGCCTTGAAGACAGCATAATCATGCATGAGTTGCTTCTTCTTCTCTTCCTTAGTATCTTCATTGCCACCATATGCAACTTCAAGAGCTGCCCAAAGGTCTTTGGCAGATTCATAACCTCTGTACTTATGCTGGTTCTCTTGTCCCAAAGAGAGTTTTAGAATATTTAGGGTTTTCATATCAACCCTTTTCTTTGCTATGTCTTCAGCAGCCACAGCTCTACCATCCTCTGGCTTTTCTCTCTTATCTGCTTCTGAACATCCAGCAACAGCTGCTCTTCCAGCAATAGCATCAACAATCTTTTGGGCTTTATTGAATGTGTTTCCATATTCAATAATCTCCCAGAGTGTGTAGTCATAGATCCCCAGATATTGCTCAAAATTGAATTTCCATAATTCAAAGTTGACAGCATCAAGCATGGGAATCTTGATGTTTGGTAAAGGTGAGGAGGAGGTGGGAACTTCTGGATTTGACATGATGTCTTTAGGATATTTGTGAAAATTAGGGTTTTGGTGATTTTAGGGTTCTTGTGTTCTTTAAGATCAAAAGTTCCTCAACAAGCTCTGATACCACTTGTTGATCCCAAACTTAGATCGATTTAGCTTTATGTATACGAGATTAGATCAAGTAATACACTTAGAGAAACCTTTGTATATGTATATGACAATCTAAGTGTTATGCGGAATTAACACTTAAACAAGAACACAATGATATAAACAAACTTTCACTTTGATTAACGATATCAAACTTGCTTATAATGAAAGTGTTTATCGAACGAAAAAATTATATTGAACAATAACCTAAAGGTCTTCTTTTATAGACATAAGAAGCCTTGTACAATAATCTACGTATCAACTATTCTAGGTAAAGATAAATATAGAAAATACATTGTTGTTCCTATCTTTACTAGAAGTAATCTAGAATACAATAAACGCGTAGAGTATATCCTTCCATCAGTGCTTGTCTTCAATGCATCAACGCTTGACTTTGTCTTGTCAACGCTTGATCTGTCAGCGTTTGTTTTACTCCTGTCAAAGCTTGTTTTACTCTTGTCAGCGCTCAAGTAGACTGGCTATAATTTATTCCCAACAAGCGCCACCATAATAAAAAAATAAAAAAAAAAGATCAAACTGAAAACCCCCAAAAAAATGAAAGAAACCCTAAAAATAGATCTGATCACAGATCCTAGAGCCTCGTCGATTTGATTATTAGAAGACTACGAATACTAAGAATGATTACGACTCCCGGTAGATTCTGTGTTCATAGTGGATTTAGGGATCGAAACAAAAGCCTATAACACTCCCACAAAATGGCAGCAGAATCGAGATCATAAAAAAGCATTCACGTAATCTGATGTTAAGCAAAGAATGGAGACTAATTGAATCAGACGACATAATATGATGGATCTTCGACCGCATTTAGAATCGCCCCATAGTGGTGTGATAATAAAAAGACTTCCGTTAATGAGTGCTCTAAGCAAGGGTTTCGAGTAGTTTGATAAATGACTTATTTGAGTTTAAGGGTATTTTTGAAAATTTTCAAGTAATTTAATGATTTTTCAAAACTCTATTTTGAAAAAGTAAGTATCCATCTACTTTTTCAAAACTCTATTTTAAGTCTTCCAAAACGCAATAAGTGATTATTCTTTCTTTTTTGTCAAACACTTATTTTAGATTGACTTCATTTTTAAAATGAACTAAATAAGTTGGTTCTTAAGGCAAAAACAAACACTCCCTAAGTATCCATCTATTTTTACAAAACTCCATTAAAGAGTATATATATCAATCATAAAACATTTCTTATATCGAGCATAAAATTTAACAAATATAACATGTAAAAATATAATACCGTCGTGCTTTATTTGTAAAAAAAATTGAAAAAATCAAAACTCAAAAAATATGTTAAACTGGGTCACTAAAAACCGAGGGGTCTAAATAGGGTTCAGACATATAAAAACTGGTTTAACTTAACTCGTTTTTTTTTATCGTAACCGTTTGAAACCGAGT
This sequence comes from Glebionis coronaria, assembly GCA_025667525.1. NCBI lineage: Eukaryota > Viridiplantae > Streptophyta > Magnoliopsida > Asterales > Asteraceae > Glebionis > Glebionis coronaria. Next base: position 500,669,634 of record CM046882.1, read on the forward strand.
CGAACCGGTTTCAAAACATTGATTAAATCATTGTAGTTATTTGTTACTTTTTTTTCTTTTGAACATTATACTTGTTACTTTAAATCACAATAATTTCCTTTAAAAAATAATAGTAGTGAACGGTCAGTAATAAAACAAGAAGCTAAAAACAACCACACTATAAAAGGCATCATATGCCAACACCATAACATCAAAAACCATCACATTTTCAGCCATCATCATCATTTAGGGTTTATATCTATCTGCTGTTGCATCCACAAAGGTAACCAACATTTTTCCTTTTTTTTAACTTTATTAATAATATACCACTTGTTTCTTCTATTCTTTCCGATGACGTCATCTATTTTTCTTAAACCATATTTAACAAAAAATATGTTATTTCCGAAATAAAAATTATTTATAGACCTGAAACTTGTTTTTATTTGTGTTATTTTCTTATTTAGTCCCTGTAGATTTAATTTTTTTCATTTTAGTCATCAGATCTGTAATTTTACATATATTAGCCTCTCGAGTTTGCAATTTTTCAATTTTGTCATTAACTTATTGGTTGGTTGTGTTTGGGGACAAGCTTTTTGGAGCACTTGTGGGTGTTTGTTTAAGCTTATCAAACATAAGCCGAAATGGGTTATGTTTCATAAGCCCCAATTTTGTGGCTTATTAGGGGCTGTTTTTTTAGCTTATATAACGTAAGCTCATTTTGGCTTGTATAACATAAGCCCCAATTTTTGTGGTTTATTTGGAAACTTATGGGCTAATATAAGCTTATTATATCATAATAAACTTATATAAGCCAATAAGTCTCCAAATAAGCTTTAAAAAGTAAGGTTTATGAAATATAAGCTGAAATATAGCTTATTTTCGGGTTATATAACATAAGCCCCAATTTTGTTGCTTATTTTGATACTTATGGGCTAATATAAGTTTATCATGATATAACAAACTTATATAAGCCCATGAGTCTCCATATAAGCCACAAAATTGGGGCTTATGTTATATAAGGCGAAATGAGCTTACGTTATATAAGCCAAACCAAACATTATGAGACTTATGAAATATAAGCTGAAAATAAATCTGGCTTATTTTCGGCTTATATTTCATAAGTCATATTTTTGTGCCTTCTTTTCGGAGCCATTGTCAAAAACTTCTGTTCATATATGTTGACATTCTATTCTGTAGTTAACGGTTTGATCTCATTTTGTGAATATCGTTATAGTTTGATGGTACCTAAATTCTAAGCGATATAGTTGGGATTTGGGAACTAGCTGTTAGATGAATGTATTCTAAGTATATTGGTAGGTCTGTTGTTTAGCTAGATTAGAATGTTCGTAGAGCTACATCATGTGCTTTCAAATGGTTCCGCGTCAGCGAGATGTTAGTTAGTATACATGATAAATAGTTTATGAAATTTACAAAGCATATAATTGTTTGATTTTGTGTTTGTTAAAGGTTCATGTGGTCTATATTTTTATGACTCCAAATATTGCTTGGAGCGTTGTATATTTGGTACTTGTTCGATGAATGTATTGTAGTTCAGCGTTTAGTGATTCATGAAGGTTCTTAGGGCTAAGATTACCATACGAGCTTGTGTCTTTCTATGTGTGCTTGACGATTGTTGTTTTGCTATGGTAAATAGTTATTTCAATGGTTTAATATGAAAATTTAAAGTGTCGAGTTATTTGGTTTATCTGGGATCATAGTATTAGTTGGGTCTTACAGTAATTAGTCATAAGAGCTTTTAAAAGGGCTGTTTTGACTTGGTAATTTACACAACCACGTGGGTCACTGGGAGATACTGCAAAGAAGTTTGTTTTGACCCAATACGGCCTCATGTTGACACTCTTGTTAAGGATCAATGCTACTGTGGCAAGTTGTAATACTTTTTAATTCCTTATATCTAGCTACTTGCTAGCTTAGTGATTATGTTGTCTAAAAACAAAGTCGTGCCGTAAGGGTAGGTGCATTAAAAGTGATGTTCCTGAAATTTGCCTGGAATTATGAATCCTTGATAAAATTGTCACAAACTTACAAATTGGTCTTTGAACTTTACAATATGACATTTGTTATTAGTTGTAGTTGCCTAGCTTATGATTTATAAGAATTTGTTTACACACGGATGTGGTATTCTGTTGCCTTAAAGCTCTTACGTTTATGTTTTAATCCCAAGTTGCAATTTTTTTTACATGTCATGGTTGTTTGATGAATGTATTGTGGTGAGATTAAATATATTCGTAGGTCTCTTGTTTAGCAATATAGAAAGTTCTTAGGGCTAAGATAATTAGATTATTTTCATGTGTTTTTTGCTGGAGTGTCACGACGCTTGCTTGACGATTGATTTTTATCCTATGATAAGTAGTTATTTGAATGCTTTAACATGGCCGAAAGTGTTTAATTGTTTGATTAATGTTAAATTTTACAGCTATGTCTAAGAAAAGTCACAAGGTCAACATGGAGGATGGAGTGAATCAATTGAGCTTAACGGAAGAAAGTCCGGTTGAAGAAGTAGTGCACGATGAAACAATAGGCTTGCTTGTTGTCAATGAAGATCCAGAGCTGACCAAAGCCAGGGCTCGAGGGTGGTACTTGCTTGCTAGATGCACGGTGCATGTGTGTAACTCGAGGGATATGTTTGATGACTACCAACCAGTAATGGGTCATGTGGTGGTTCTGGAAGATAACAGTCGTGTTGATGTGGTCGGGTTTGGAACAGTGAAACTTACGTTGGATACTAGGAAGGTTTTGACTCTAGAAAATGTTTTTCATATTCCCGAAATTACCAAGTCTGTCATATCTGTCCCTAAACTTTTTGATATGGAATTCAATGTGAATTTTCGCGGCCAGAAATGTGTCATTGATGATGGTGTCGAGGTCGTTGGAAAAGGGTACAGGGAGGGTGAATTATATCGTTTGAGCTTAAAGGAAGACCGTCTAGCTGAGAAAGTGGAGGTGCTTCCGGATCCAACCTGCCTAGCTAAGAAAGTGATGGTGTTTCCGGACCCAAGCAGTACGTATAACGTATGTGGGGAAACAAGATATACTACTCGGGAATGCAAAGACAAGAATTCCGATACTGCGAAAGTGGTGCTTCAGGCAATAATCGGCTTAGCAACTCGATCCAACCAGAAGGCCCAAGGCTGGTACTTGAATTGTGGTTCTTCAGAGCATGTTTGCTACTCTAGGGACATGTTTGTGGACTACTACCCAATGAGAGACCATGAGGTTATGCTGGACAATGATGATCATGTTGATGTAGCTGGATTTGGTACAGTGGTGATTCGATTCGACACAAACAAGGTTTTGAGACTCTCAAATGTTCTTCATATACCAAAAATCAGTAAATGCTATGTATCTGTCGCCAAACTCGATGATCTTGGATACATCATGACTATGGGGGATGGGCTAGGTCTCATTACGAAGAATGATGAGGTTATAGGTAAAGGGTATCAGATGGAGAGCGGGTATGCAATGTATTGGTTGAGGTTAAAGGGAGATCCTCCTGTCAGGAGGAAAGTGATTGCCAATGAACATCCAGTTGCTGACAATGGTGAAAGTGATTCGGGATTCATCATTACTTATGGGGGTGGGCAATGTGTCATGAAGCATGGTGATGTGATCATTAAAAAAGGGTACAAGGATCACGTGTTATATAAGATGGACTTCATGAAAGAACCACTCACAGCTGCCAAACTAGAGATTCCATTTAAGATAGGCTTGGTGAAGGGTGATGAACACCCAGAGTTGACCAAAGCTAGGGCTCGAGGCTGGTACTTGCTTCCTATTTGCACAATGCATGTTTGTAACTCGAGGGACATGTTTTTTGACTACCAACCAGTGACTGGCCATCAGGTGGTTCTGAAAGACGAAGACGATAGACGTGTTGCTGTGGCTGGGTATGGAACAGTGAAACTTCAGTTGACTACTGGGAAGGTTTTGACACTTGAAAATGTTTTTCATATGCCTACAATCATCAAGTGTTGCATATCCGTTGATTTGCTTTTTAGGACGGGATTTAGCTTGGGCTGTAATGATGAGGGATGCTATGTTATGAAGAGTGATCAGATCGTGAGAAATGCGCTCATTGAGGATGGATTGCTTCGCTTGGGTGTCGTTGATGGACCTTCAGGTGGAAATTAGGTGTGCGCGTAGTTGTTTAGGTTGTCACTTCGGGTAATGGTAGTTTAGTTTTTGTCCACAAACTTTCTTAGTTGCTAAGCATTATGTACTTTCTGAATGCTTTTGTGCTTGATAAGTTTTTTTTCCTGCCATAAATGTCATCACTTATGTTATGCATATCTATATGTTATACTGTATACAGGTTTGATGAAAACTTGCCATCAAGCTGAGGTGCGATTCAGAATATGGATCTTGTTTATGTTTTCATCTTGTCTTCGACAGGATATCATCAGGACATATTATTTATGTGTTAAAAACTTGGCTTTACCAAGTTTAGAGCAGTTTTTCCTGTACATCTGGTAATGTTTAGAATCATGTTAAAATCTCATGATGCTTATCATCTGTCATGCATCGGTTTATATGTATCAAATACAGATTTTGTTTTAAGCTATCATTTGGTGTGATCTCTTCGATTCATCCTGTTACATTGCCTATTTACGGAAGGTGGCCGGTACCTGAATCCTATTTAGTGGTGGGACTCGCATATCCTCTTATTGTAACGAGACAGAGTCGTGAAAACATTCAGAAACAAACGAGCAAAAGGTGTTACTGAAAATATATTTACGTTGTAATATGTCGTCATGAGGATTGTTGATTAAGTTGTTGGTTAAATGTCTGCCTTTAAAACATAAGTACAGAGTAAGAGATTGGGTGAACATTGGTAACTTTTATGAACAACCTCAGCAAAGGTTGAAGAAAATATATATACAGACTGCAGACACAATCCGTAACATATCATCTAACAAACGTGTTTACATTGTACATGGTTCTACCTACACACAAAGGATCATGAACCTATCCAGACCACTAGACCTTCATACTTCTATTTGGATGACGCTGAATTACAGTAATATGGCTTGTTGTTCTTCCCATGAGTTAAATCAAACTGCATAATAGATATATTGTCGCTTGCTTTCATTTGATACCAGTATTTTGTTACGGATTGTACATATCGAGTTTGTAAGCATCTATTATAAAATATATACAGAGTATTTACTATTTCCAATATGATCGACACAAAGCTTTCAAAAAGACTCTTGATACATAAATAGCAGACCAGGCTTTCTCTTATCTATTGTGTAAAAGAATCTCCTTAGGGGCCGTTTGGTTCAAGATTTTAAAATTCTGGAATTCTAATATTTAGTAAATTAAAATTCCTAAGAATTTAAAATTCTAGAATTTAAAATGTCTAATCATGTTTGCTTGACAGAAATTTGTAATAATTTGAACTCTTGAATTTGTATTAAACCAATTAACGAATAAATATTTTTTATAAATTTTTTATTGAAAAACTAAAAATCGAATTTTAACTTTTTATAAATATTTTATAAAAAAAAGTTATATAGTTTTTTATAAATTTTTTATAAAAAAATTATATAAATTTTATAAAAAATTTATATAAAGTTTATAAAAATTTTATAATAAATTTATAAAAAATTTATATAAAGTTTATAAAAATTTTATATAAATTTTATAAAAAAATTCAATAAACATTATAAAAACTTATATTAATTTTTTTTAAAAGTTTTATAAATTTTATAAAAAATTTCAATAATTTTTTTTATAGAATTTATATAAATTTTGTAAAAAATTCCTATAAATTTTATTAAAAATTTCTATAAATTTTATAAACAATTTCTATAAATTTTTAGTATAAATTTTATTTTTGCTATTTAAAAGAGTAAAAATCGAAAAAATAATTTTATATAAATTTTTTAAATTTTATGGTTTTTTATATAAACATAAAAACCCGAATAAAAATGATTAGAAAAAAAGTTTATAAAATAAAATTTTCAAGTAAATTAAAATTTCTCACTTTTTGGAGTAATTTTAATATCCTTCATTTTAGGAATTCGGGGAATTGTAAATTCCTTCCTTAGTCATACCAAACACAATATTTAGGGGAAATTAAAATGTCAAAATTTTTAATATCCTCCAATATGCCCCAACCAAACGGCACCTAACTCCTTTCAGAACAATACCAATAATACCAGTATCTATATATCATTTTTGACTGTTTTAAAATTATATTTTCTTTCTAAAATTAGATGTAAGTAATGTAACAAAATATTGCACATAGTGGTACTAGAAATTACTAACCATGTATAAAGTTTTAATTAATTGCATAAAAGTAAGAGTGTCATATTGAAAAAGTAAGAAAAAGAATGCAGTGATAATAATTTTTTCTAAAACAATTTATTTTTTTTCGAGACAATTAATTTGTGTTTTGTCTAAAACAATGATGTTTAATACAGTTTTAACAAATTTTTTAACAAAATTTTTTCATCCTGCTATACCGTTTTCTTTAGATTCATTAATTATTGGGCTGACATATGTTTAATACATTCAGAGTTTTAACAAAAAATTTTCATCCTGCTATACCGTTTTCTTTAGGCTGGGCACAACGCACCAGAATTTTATCGGTCGCAAGTCGGTCGCGACCGAGTCGCCGCGTTGCGGCGATTCGGTCGCCGGTTTCGGTCGAGCACAAGACGACCTTAGGCACGATTGATTTACATATTCGGTCACATGATGTGTTTGTGTATTGTGTTTGTGTTTTATTAAAAAAAAAACTTTTTTTTAAATTTATTATGTTTTAATCGTGTTTTAATTATATAAACTTTATAAAAAAATTCCAAATTTTAATATATCGAGCTTTGTTTAATTCCTCACAACATATATTAATTTGACAATTTTTGGAGTTAGTTTTAGTTAATGCATTATACCCTCTTTACTTCTAATGTTTCGTATTTTAGTTTATGTAATGTTTTTTTAGTGTAATGCGTGTTGTATGTAATAAAATGTTTTTTTTTTTTGTAATAAAATGTTATTTTTGTTAAATATAAAATGTTATTTTTATTAAATATAAAAATAAAAGAAATTGAACTAGGTCGCACTAGATTGCCGGGTTGTGGCAAATAGGTCGCACTAGGTCGCCGCCGAAAAAACTAGGTCGCGACCCCCATGCGTTGTGCCTAGCCTTAGATTCATTAATTATTAGGCTGACATATCTTACGCCACTTTATCTGTTTAATATTTTATTTTTTTACACACGTATTATACTCTACCACGACTAAATTTGCTTTTATCAACTTTTTAATGATTTGACTTATTTACACTAGGAAAGAACAGTTATCAAATAAATTAATTTTTAATTAACACTTTATTTTCAAATATTATTTAAATTATTTATATTTTCTGTTGGAAATTTAGTGCAATTGTGGGATCGAATCACACTTGTAAATGGATTTGGAGGTACGGAGTGTACACCTATTAAGTTCCTGACCTCCCTGGACTCAATATAGTGGTTGAAAGTTCATCAGTAGGAAGCTGCTTCTGGTTAGGAAGTTGCTCCTGGTGAGGAAGTTGCCCCTGGTTAGGAAGTTGCTCCTTGTTAGGAAATTGCTCCTGGTCAGGAAGTTGCTCCTGGTTAGGACGCTGCTCCTGGTGATGCACAAAGTCTTTGTAACCTCTTTGACCAATCAATGAGGGTTGAATATTGACTTAATGACCAGGTTTATGGTCATGTAACCACTATGGTTTCATGTAGGTAAATATGAGCTTAATTGACCGATTAATGCTCTTAATACCTTTGACTATGAGTTACATCCTTCTAGGACTAGGATCACTATAAATAGTGACCATATTTGCATGATGAAAGATACAGAAACAAGAAACACTTACATGCACAGAGTTCTTGATTTGTGCCTAAAACAAGAACTAACTCTTGGTTTTATCCCAAGGAGGTATTCGTGTTAACCCAGGCATAGGGTCGAATAATCTTCTTTGGAAAGTGATTACACGACTTCAAGAGATATCCGGTAACCATTCATTGGTACGTAGTTAGGCTATTGATTATCTTCACCCTGTTGGAACGAAGTAAACCCCAACAATCAAAGAAGATTATTTTGTGATAATCAATGGCGGCGGCAGTGAAGCATATGGTGGCTAACTTCTCCAAACTGGACAAGTTTGAAGGGGTTGATTTTAGGAGATGGCAGAAGAAGATGCACTTTCTTCTCTCTACCATGAACGTGGTGTACGTGCTGACCACTCCTATTCCTGATGGTGGTGATGATGTTACTTTGGAGGAGATGCGGAAAAGAGCAAATGGGAGAATGATGATTTTGTGTGTCGCGGCATAATTCTCAATGGTATGTCTGATTCTTTATTTGATATTTACCAAAATGTTGAATCTGCTAAAGAACTATGGGATTCCTTGGAAGCCAAATATATGGCTGAGGATGCATCAAGTAAGAAGTTCCTTGTGAGTGATTTCACAAATTACAAAATGACTGATTCAAGACCAGTCATAGAACAATACAATGAACTTCTTGGAATACTTGGCAGATTTACACAACATAAAATGAACATGGATGAGACCATTCAGGTCTCGTGTGTCATTGACAAACTACCTCCTTTTTGGAAAGATTTCAAGCACACCTTGAAACATAAGAAGGAGGAGTTAACTCTCGTTGAGTTGGGCAGTCATTTGCGCATTGAGGAATCCCTCAGGGTGCATGAAAGTGATAAGCCAAAGAGCAACAATGTTGCTGGTTCATCTGTTGTCAATTAGTGGAGCATAACAACTCCACCAGGTACAATGACAACAAGGGCAAACGCAAGCATCAGGATAACAACAAAGCTAATCCTAACAAGAAGTCATCAGTGGCTTGTTGGAAGTGTGGGAAACCCGGACACTTCAAAAGGGATTGCAAAGGTGTTAGCATTGGCAACCAAGCTAATGGATCAGGCACAAAAGGTCAGAATATGTTTAATGAATCTCTCCAGATTTATTATGTTACATATGTATCTGAAGCTTACTTTGTGCAGGATGATGATGTTGCGTGGTGGGTTGACTCTGGAGCAACAGTACATGTGTGTAAAGATAGATGCTGGTTCAAGACTTATGAGTCAATGAATGATGGATCTATTCTTCACATGGGAAATGAGTCAACAGCCCCAGTGCATGGACGTGGTTGTGTAGATCTTAAATTTAGTTCTGGAAAGATTGTTTCTTTGTTTAATGTTTTGCATGTTCCTAATATTAGGAAGAACTTGGTTTCTAGTAGTGTGTTGAATAATTGTGGTTATAAACAAGTGATTGAATCTAATAAATTTGTTTTATCAAAACATGGTGTGTTTATTGGTTTTGGCTATTTGAGTAATCAAATGTTCAGGCTTAATATTGATTCTAGTATAAATGTTGATTCTGTCCTGATGACTACCACTAAACTGAATGATTCATCACTATGGCATGCTAGACTAGGCCATGTCCACTATAAGAGGATGCAAGATATGTCTAAGGATGGGTTAATTCCATCTTTTGACATGGACACTGATAAGTGTCAGACTTGCATGCTGAACAAAATAACTAAGAAACCATTTCAGGATGTAAAACTACAGTTTTGGAGCTAATCCATAGTGACCTATGTGATTTGCATGCTACTCCCTCATTAGGGAATAAGAAATACTTGGTAACATTTATTGATGATGCTTCTAGGTTTTGCTATGTTTATTTGTTACATACTAACGATGAAGCATTAGATAAATTTAAAGTATTTAAAACTGAAGTTGAATTAAAACAAGGAGTCCAAATCAAAAGATTTAGGACTGATAGGGGAGGTGAGTACATGGATACTTTGTACTTTCAGTCTGTTAGAATAATCCATGAGACAACTGCCCCCTATACTCCACAACAAAATGGTATATCTGAAAGAAAAAATAGAGTACTAAAAGAGATGGTTAACTCCATGTTGTCCTACTCAGGACTGAGTCAAGGGTTTTGGGGAGAAGCTATGTTAACAGCTTGCTATTTATTAAATAGGGTTCCTAATAAAAGGAACAAGATTACCCCTTATGAACTCTGGACTAAAAGGAAACCAAACTTGAACTACCTCAAAATTTGGGGTTGTAGGGCTGTTATAAGACTCCCTGATCTAAAGGTGAAAACCTTGGGTGAAAGAGGCATTGAATGCATCTTTGTTGGATATGTTGAGCATTCCAAGGCTTATAAGTTCTATGTTATTGAACCTAATGATTCAGTTTCAATAAACTCAATCATTGAATCAAGGGATGCTAACTTTGATGAGACTAGGTTCTCATTAGTCCCTAAACCAAGCCTTAGGACTCCTACTAGGGCTGAGGACATTAGTGCTTCAGTGGAATCGGAAAGGGTCACTAATGAGGTTGTGGTTCAGCAACCTGAGCCTGAGCTTAGAAGAAGCACAAGGCAAAGGACTCCAAAGAATTTTGGGCCTGAATTTCAACTATACCTAGTTGAAGGAACAAGGGATGAGGTCTCTGACCAGTACTACTATTGCTTTAATGTTGAGGATGATCCCAAAACATTTGATGAAGCAATGAAGTCCCAGGATGTTGCTTTCTAGAAAGAAGCAATCAATGATGAGATAGATTCCATCATGGGCAACAACACTTGGGTGTTGGTTGATCTACCTCCAGGTTGCAATCCACTTGGATGCAAATGGATCTTTAAAAGAAAGATGAAGGTAGATGGAACTATTGAAAAGTTCAAGGCAAGGTTAGTCATTCAAGGCTTTAGACAAAAGTCTGGAATAGATTACTTTGATACTTATGCTCCTGTAGCACGCATAAGTACCATAAGAATGTTGATTGCCTTGGCAAGCATTCACAATCTGATTATTCATCAGATGGATGTGAAGACAGCATTCTTGAATGGTGATTTAGATGAGGAGGTTTATATGAACCAACCTCAAGGTTTCATCATGCCTGGTCATGAAGGTAAGGTGTGTAAACTGATTAAGTCCTTATATGGACTCAAACAAGCACCTAAGCAATGGCATCAAAAGTTTGATGAAGTGGTTTTGTCTAATGGTTATTTACTTAACCAAGCTGACAAATGTGTATATAGCAAATTTGATGAATCTGGTAAAGGAGTCATCATTTGCCTATATGTTGATGACATGTTAATCTTTGGTACTGACCAAGTTCAGGCTGATTTAACCAAAGAGTTTTTGTCATCAAGGTTCTCTATGAAAGACATGGGGAAGGCTGATGTTATCCTTGGCATAAGGATTAAACATGAAAGTGATGGTATTGTAATTTCTTAGTCTCATTATATTGAGAAGGTCCTGAAGAAATTCAATCACTTTGATTGTACTCCAGTGAGTACACCTATGGATACAAGTGAGAAACTAATGCCTAACAATGGTCAGGCTGTCTCCCAGCTTGAGTATTCTAGGGTGATTGGTTGCTTGATGTATGCCATGACTAGTACTAGGCCTGACATTGCATTTGCTGTGGGTAAACTGAGTAGGTATACTAGTAATCCTAGTACTCAGCATTGGCAAGCAATTCAGAGGGTACTGAAGTATTTGAAATGAACAATTGATTATTGTTTGTCATATACTGGATATCCTTTAGTGTTGGAAGGTTACACTGATGCAAGTTGGATTAGCAATACTGAGGATAATTCATCCACAAGTGGCTGGGTATTCCTTCTTGGTGGTGGTGCAATTTCTTGGGCATCCAAGAAGCAAACTTGCATTACTGGTTCAACAATGGAATCTGAATTTGTAGCTCTAGCAGCTGCTGGTAAAGAGGCTGAATGGTTGAGAAACTTGCTTCTTGAGATTCCATTGTGGGTCAAACCTATGGCACCCATATCTATCCGTTGTGATAGTGCAGCTACATTGGCTAAGGCTTATAGCCAAATGTACAATGGTAAGTCTAGACACTTAGGTGTTAGACATAGCATGATTCGTGAGCTAATCATGAATGGGGTGATATCAATAGAGTTTGTGAGGTCTCAACAAAACTTAGCTGATCACTTGACGAAGGGATTGGCTAGAGACTTGGTTATAAAGTCTGCTAAAGGGATGGGTTTAAAGTCCAAACTAGTCACTGAATGCTAGGACACCCAACTCCCTCCTGAGGAAACTTGGGAGCTGAGTTCAATGTGGAAAGCTGAACATTCAGGGGACTGAAGCACATGTGTATCATCCCAAGGATGTGCTTGTACCTGCTGAAAGGAGGATGAAGTTATAAACTTCTTAATGGTTAATTTCTTTGAAAAAGTGCTTAAGCAGGAGCATGAACTAAAGAGGAACCACCTATGTAAATGTTGAGGTTTCGCTGCCTCAAGGAGCATGGACTTTGGCTCTTACAACATTTATGAATTGGATATGGACACATGGCTTGTATGGTGTCAGGAGCGTTTTAAGTGTTTGAAAACTTGTGTGTATTTTATCTTCAGGTATTCAAAGTAGTTGAAGGGTTCAATTCTTAGAACACCCTGATTCTCGAATATTTGAAGTGATGTACTAATATGGAAATTCAATCGTCTGGACATTTTCATTTATGCACTGGTTTTGTTAAAGTTGATTTTCATGCAAAAGGGATTGTACTAAATTGGGGAGGATTGTTGGAAATTTAGTGCAATTGTGGGATCGAGTCACACTTGTAAATGGGTTTGGAGGTACGGAGTGTACACCCATTAAGTCCCTGACCTCCCTGAACTCAATATAGTGGTTGAAAGTTCATCAGTAGGAAGCTGCTTCTGGTTAGGAAGTTGCTCCTGATGAGGAAGTTGCTCCTGGTTAGGAAGTTGCTCCTGGTTAGGAAATTGCTCCTGGTCAGGAAGTTGCTCCTGGTTAGGACGCTGCTCCTGGTGATGCACAAAGTCTTTGTAACCTCTTTGACCAATCAATGAGGGTTGAATATTGACTTAATGACCAGGTTTATGGTCATGTAACCACTATGGTTTCATGTAGGTAAGTATGAGCTTAATTGGCCGATTAATGCTCTTAATACCTTTGACTATGAGTTACATCCTTCTAGGACTAGGATCACTATAAATAGTGACCATATTTGCATGATGAAAGATACAGAAACAAGAAACACTTACACGCACAGAGTTCTTTATTTGTGCCTAAAACAAGAACTAACACTTGGTTTTATCCCAAGGAGGTATTCTTGTTAACCCAGGCATAGGGTCGAATAATCTTCTTTGGAAAGTGATTACACGACTTCAAGAGATATCCGGTAACCATTCATTGGTACGTAGTTAGGCTATTGATTATCTTCACCCTGTTGGAACGAAGTAAACCCCAACATTTTCTCTCTCATTTTTCACGCACACTAATTTTTCCGGCCAAAGTTTTGTCGAAATTTTTATCTTCGACTTTTTGGGTGGCTACGGAGGTTCATTTACGACGACTCCGAGCTATCCAAAAGGGTAGTCGCCTAGGGATTAGTCGGCTCGCAATGTCGAGTCGGAAACCTAGGTATACAAAAAAAAAATATCTTCGGTGACATGATATTATTTTCGCCCTCGTTTCGTCATAAATTGTATAAATCCTTATGAATTCATTTGTTTATAATTACATTTTGATTTATTCGCTTGATATGTTGTTTTTTTAATAGTAGTTGCTTAATAAGGTAATGGTAGCTACCCATTTTGTATAAATTTTAATCCGTTAACTTTTAACCATTATCTTTTGTGTTGATTACCATGTCACTTTGGTTTATGTTTGTTTTACAGAGTTATAGTCCATGGTTTGACACAATCTCATAATCAAATTATATAATAGGTTTAACTTGAATCTAGTATCACCATGAGTTTAGGATAAATTCACTAAGGGTTTACGCTTTGTAACATATATCATCAAGTCTTGTTATTGTAGGATAAATGAGTTTAGCATTAGAAAGACAATGGTTAAGCAAGTTGATCGAAAGTGTACATCGTTTAAGGATTGAAAATGCCATGTTCACTTTTGCACAGTTCGAGTCCCATAAAGTAACTTAACTCTCCTAAATCTCAAGTTGTTTGTAAAATGTCACTAATTTAGAAAATAAGAGTTAAAACTTACAATTAGACTTTGATCCATACCTAAACTGGTGAATAATCGGAATAAATGGAATGGATTGGTAAATAATGGATATAAATAGGATTGGTGTATAATCGGAGAAAATGAGACTCTCGGTAGTGTATAATGGAAATATATTGGAGGGATTAATGTATAATAGGAATAAATGGGAGGGATTGGTGTATAATCGGAGAAAATGGGACTCTCGGTGGTGTATAATAGGAATATATTGGAGGAATTGGTATTTAATAGGAACAAATGGAGGACGACTATAATGTACCGGTCATCGGAAACATATTGATCGGAGAATAAGAGAAGTGTGTTTTTTTTTCAAAACCGGCGAGGAGAGAGAAAAAAATATGGGTTAATCTACACGAAAACCGAAGCGAACTCTTTCAGATAATGGAACAAATTTCCGAGACATGGGTAAAACATTGTATGTAGAGCATCCAACGTGGACTAAAGTTATCCCAATGATTAGTGTGCCTAAAAAAATAAAGTAGAAAATGTCACATGTCGACTGCAGGGATAGGTAGAGCATCTCATGGATAGAGTATAGCCATAGCAGGAAATGAAACTATGACTGGCTACAATCTGACTACACTCTAGGGGACATAGCCACATTAGGTTTTAGTATCGACAAGTTATTTTTGTTTTATTAATGTTAAATGAATAGAATTTGATCATAAGTTATAGTTTTGTTTTACGTTATACATATGACGTAATTATAAAAGTTTATTTTATTGATCAGTTTTACTACAAAATAAATTAATTTTGTACACATTCAAACTTTTCAAACAAAACTCAAGTTTTGATCGAACCCTATTAAGTAAAACTCAAACCTGGTTGATTAAAGCTTGACAAACTATCAAAACAAGCTCAATCCTACAAATTTCTTATTATGCCAAGTTCAAGTCCTATTAAGATCGAACTCGGTTTGACTCGATTGCACCCATAGAGCCAAACCAACTCGGTCCGATTTGGTTATGTGTTGATCCATTTTTTTATGCGACTTGGATGTGTTCTCGTCATATTCGGCTCAGTCAGAAACAAAACCGAAAATCTCAATATACATGGAATCGATAACCGAACAAATACTACAGGATTGGTTCAATCAGACCAGTTCAATTTTAAATTTGTTTTCTTTAATTCTGTGTACTGTATTAATACTTCTGTTCTAAATTAATAGTCCCATATAACATTGGCTGTCCCAAAACTATAGTGCTTTTCCAAAGATGTAAGTAAAGTAGCAAATTTATTATATTGCACTTATATACAAAGTTTTAATTAAGAGATATTTTAAAATGAGGACCAAAATCATATGCACCTAAAAAATAGCTCAGGGGAATATCAATTAGCCAATTATTCTATTCGACCGTTGACACTTGGCATTTTGGCTAATCATTGGATAGTACATGTGGGACCTCCTCAAGTACATACAAGTACAATATGTGTAAGTGTACTTGTTATTCGACTACCAGTCACATCCATTATTTGACTTATACTTTTTGAATAAAATAATATTTTTTAATAAATTAATCTCTAATTATTATGTTATTCGACTTTGACTTAAAAATTATTCGACCCGTGCTTTTAGTTAATAAAAAATAAAAAATCTTTGTTCCAAATGATACTTTTGTTATTTGACTTGCACAATTAACTTATTCGATTTGTACTTTTAAAAATAATTAAAATAACTTATCTATTTACCTAAGCCCACAAGTGCTAAAATAATAGTTTGTAAGGCAACCCAAAGACAAACAAAGTATTTAGTAATAGGTTTTGTGTCATCGATGATGAGTTTAAGCTTTCGGCGGTGATCATATGAGGCACTTCTTGGACGAAGGAGCATATATTTAATTTCTTCAGTAGACATAAAATTGTCAGGAAATTTTATAAGACTATTGAACAAGTTCGTTTACACTCCCAAGTGCCTTAAAATGTTCATTATTGACTTTCTCCAATAGCCTGATAATCGTACCCATCGCTAACGTCATGAAGCTGAAAGGGGTGTCAACAAAATCGTTGTCTGCTTCAGAAAATAGCACTCTTTTATGCTATTTGTGCACTGTTCGCGTATGTCTCCAGCACATGGCTGAAGGCATGACACTAGCGCCGAGGCAATTGCCACGTAGGAGAGAGACAGTAGACAAGATCCCCAATATTTTGGGAGACTTTGTTTTACCCAACAGACAAGGCTTTATCCAATGGATCCAGCCATGATCCGCCGCCTGCTTTACACTGTTTCTGACCACAAGGTACTGTTCATAGCGCATGTCTTGATGACATAACTACACAGCCAGGTATGCCTTAAACTTTGGGTATAAATACCCCAAAGCATTTACTACACACAAACAACACATAGTACATCACATTTACTTCTACTTAATAGTATCTCTCCGGTATTCCACACCGGATACCACTCCTGTGATAGTTACTTACTATTACGCCGGAGCTTGGTCTCGGGTTCACACCTGGGGCGAGCTAACGTGCGTTCTATTATTGCAGGGTAGGCCAATCCTACAAACACATCTTACACGAGATCGAAGCTAAATATCCTTGGGCCCAGTGCCTGCGGAAATTTGTTTCAACGTTTGGCGCCATCCGTGGGACCCTAAACTCAAATCTCCAACTAGCTAACAGTGCCCGGACCTTCGGGGAGCGGGTCTCCTTTAACCATTTCACCAGAGCGTGATAATACCACCAGAGGAGGAGAGATGGAAACACCTTCCACTTTGCAGCAGAAAATCCTTGATAGCGCGAGTGAGTTGCGGAATTTGGTCGGACGTTATAACGCCGTTGGGCAAGAACCTCTTATGCCTATGAAGTTTTTCTTCGCCGATGAGTCGCGGGATACTCATAGGGAGAGACCTGAAGCTACAAAAACTCACAAGCCTACAGACATGTCAGCTGAAGAACTACAAAAACCATTCAAGGATGTCGTCTCCTCACCGTTCACCAGGAAGATTATTCAATTTTCATCACCAAAGCACATCCTTCCGGCAACACTAAAGTTGTATACCGGAGCCACAGATCCGAATGATCATATAACACGTTTCGTCGGTGCGGCCAACTCAGGAGAATGGCCCATGTCGGTATGGTGCAGATTTTTCCAGCAAACGTTGGACGGGCAACGGGAGGATGGTTTGAAAGATTACCGCCAGGTAGCATAGGGCATTGGGATGACCTGAGGGATCAATTACTAGAAAGATTTGCCTTGAGAAGGAAAAGTCACAGGAGCCCCATGGAGATCACCAATATCGTGAGGAGGGCTAATGAGTCGCTCCTAGTGTTCAAAGAAAGGTGGACTGATGAAGCCAGTTACATACAAGGGGTTCCGGAACTCATGAAAATCTCTTCCTTTACAGCCGGAGCTAAGTGCCCAGAACACTCTCGGCGTTTCTCCGACGATGAACCAAAAACTGTAGCGGAAATGTTCAGAAGGGTAGATGACTTTTCTAAGTCCGAAGAGGCTTATAGGAACACTGAATTACCGCAGGGTGAAGGAAGTGAAAGAGGAGGAAAGGGTATAAAGGATGACAAATACTTCTCAGGAAATAATTTCAACCGCAACAAAAACAAAAATGACTACAGGCCAAAGCCTGCATATTCACCATATCTTCCACCAACCAACCCAAAGAAGAATCAGTATCAACGATCCGGTCTAGAGACGTTGACAAAATTTCCCAAAGAAATTTTAGCAACTGAGTTACAACTTCAGTTACCTCAACCCCCACCCACAAAGGGCATGGTGCGCCCAGAAAACATGGATAAGTATTGTGATTATCATAGGGAAAAGGGTCACCTCACAAATGATTGTCATCAGTTGAGAAAGCAGTTAGAGGCAGCACTCGAATCTGGAAAGTTGAACCATTTAGTCAAAGATTTGAGGGGAAAAGTGAACAAGGGTAATCAGGGAAGAGGAAATGGAGGAGGTGAATACAATGACAAAACAATAAACATGATAAGCAGCAAGTATTGTGGTACGAAGCGAAAAGAGGTATGCCAGATCGAAGTTGATTGGATGAATGTCCCAATATACTTCCCTCCGGTCACCGAAACTGAGGCTTTAGATGATCCCTCGATATTTGAAGCAGAAGTAGAAGGCTATTGGGTAAAGCGCGTATTTGTCGATGAAGGTGCAGCCATGGAGGTAATGTTTGAACATTGCTTCATGAATTTGGATCCGGATATAAGACGAAGGTTGACCCCTGACCCTGTAAAAGTTCTAAGTTTCTCGGGAGAGGAAACCCAACCATTGGGAAAAATTGAGCTGGAGGTAACATTTGGATCGCATGGCATGGAAAGGAAAACAACAATGACTTTTTGTGTGATTAAAGCTCCATTCCCATACAACATCATCCTTGGCCGAACCGGGATCAAAAAGTTAAGAGCCGTACCTTCAACAATACACTCTGCAATGAAGTTTCCCACTCCTAGTCGCATCGCCACGTTGAAAACTACAGCCAGATCGATCTTTGAATGTAGGGTAATTGAAGATGGTCAAAAGATAGCAAAGGAGAAAGCTACAGCCGTGGGCAAGGAGTTAGACAAATGGGTTACGTTTGAAAAGTTAAATGAGCTGGAAAGGGTCGAAGGAGGGATGACAGAGCAAGTCATCATTCATCCCAGTTACCCGGAACGATTGGTAACCATTGGAAGGCTTTTCACAAATAAATGTAGGTTACAACTGATAGATCTGCTAAAGAATAGCACATACGTTTTCGTTTGGGAGCCGTCGGATATGACTGGAGCCCCTAAGAGAATCATCAAACACTCGTTAAATGTGGATCCGACCAGAACACCTGTGGCCCAAAAAAGGAGAACGTTGGGTGAAGAAAAAAGCCGAGCAGTCCAAAGGGATGTTACAGATCTGTTAAAAGCTGGTATAGTGAGACCAATCCGATACCCAACATGGATCTCTAAACCTTTCCTCGTAAAGAAGCCGGATGGTAATTGGCGAATGTGTATTGATTTCAAAAACCTTAAGTCGGCCTGCCCTAAGGATTATTATCCCCTACCCGACATCGATGTCAAGATTGGTTCTGTCATGGGTTTCAAGTTCAAATGTTTTCTCGATGCATACAAGGGATACCACCAAGTGCTCATGGACAATGAAGACGAGGAGAAGACGGCTTTCTATACAGATGAGGGTACATTCTGTTATACCAAAATGCCTTTTGGGCTCAAGAATGCTGGAGCCACATACCAACGATTGGTATACTCGGCGTTCTGGTCACAAATAGGAACAAACCTAGAAGCCTATGTTGATGATCTGATGATTAAGAGCAAAACTGAAGAGAAGATGATTGAAGACATCAGGGAAACGTTTGATAACTTAAGAAAAATCAACATGAAACTCAACCCAAAGAAGTGTTCTTTTGGGGTCGAAGAAGGGAAGTTCCTAGGATACATGGTGACTTCGGAAGGAATCCGAGCGAATCCTAAGAAGAATAAGGCCACCTCAGAGATGCGGTCACCTAGGACATGGAAGGAAATGCAATCCCTTAGTGGAAAACTAGCAGCTTTGAATCGTTTTTTGTCGAGGTCAGCTGAACGCTCGCTTCCATTTTTCGAAACCCTAAAAAACATAACAAAAGAAAATAAAGAAGAGTACCAATGGACGGAACAGACAGAAAAGGCTTTTCAAGAGCTAAAAAAGGTAATTATGGAAATCCCTTCGTTAGCATCGCCATGGAAGAATGAAGTATTGTATGTGTACTTAGCCGCATCAAAAGAGGCAGTAAGTGGAGTTCTACTGGTAGAGAGAGAAGCATCCAAAAGCCAGTCCGGTACGTAAGCAGAACGCTACATGATGCCGAGACAAGGTACTCAACATTGGAGAAGCTAGCTTTTGCCTTGCTGCACCTTTCAAGGAGGCTCCGTAGATACTTCGAGGCACATGACATACATGTCATAACCGACCAACCGCTGAAACAAATATTGGGAAAATCTGAATCATCCAGAAGGTTGGAAAAGTACTCTATAGAGCTGGCAATGTATGAAATATTCTATGTGTCACGAACTCAGTCAAGGTTCAAGTTTTTTGCGGATTTCCTCAACGAAGCACCTCTAGGCCAGGAGGGAAAAATGGAAATATATGAAATCAATGAGCAAGTAGAGCCGGAGGTAGCTTGGACGATGTATACCGACGGAGCATCCAGCTCAAAAGGGGCAGGAGCTGGTCTGGTGTTGACTAACCCATAAGAGATGGAGTTTACATATGCTTTAAGGTATTTCAGTTGCTCCAACAACGAATCAGAATATGAGGCATTATTGGCTGCGTTGCGGCTAGCAAGGAAAACGGGAGTAAAGGTTCTAGAAGCCAAAGTAGACTCTAAGCTTGTGGCTTGTCAGTTAAATGGGGAATTTGTTGCCAGTGATGATAGGATGATGAAGTACCTAACCAAAGCCAAAGAAATCCTAGTGGAAATCCTAGAGTCCTAGTCAATAGGTGCTCAAGAAGTGAATGACATAGCGCAATAGGAAAGGGAAAAATGGATGACATCTATTCGGAAATTCTTGGAAGATGGCGTATGGCGGTAAGACCCTAATGAAGCCAGGGCAATGAGAATGAAGATAAGCCAATATGCCATAGAAAATGATGTGTTGTTCAAGAAGTCCTATTTATCTCCAATGATAAGGTGTATGGGTCCGGTTCAAGCCAACTACATCATCAGAGAAGTCCATGAGGGGTCATGTGGAATGCACTCCGGTACAAGGTCGGTGGTAGCAAAGATTATGAGGCAAGGGTATTATTGGCTCACCATGCACCAAGATACATGGGAAGAAACCTCCAAGTGTGATGCATGTCAGATACATGGACCAGTGCCAAGGCTTCCGAAGAAAAAATTGACCTCCATTATGTCGCCATGGCCCTTCTATCAATGGGGAATGGACATCCTAGGACCAATCGATGGATCTTCAGGAAACGTGAAATTTGTAATCGTGGCAATCGACTACTTCACAAAATGGATGGAAGCAAAGCCTCTGGCAAGAGTGACCGGGAAGGAGGTAAAAAATTTTGCTTGGCAGAATATCGTGTGCAGGTTCGGACTACCCAGAGTTATTGTGACAGACAATGGAAAGCAATTGGTGGAAGGAACATTGAGGAAATGGTGTGAGAAATGGGGAATTAAGCAAATGAACACCGTCGTCGCTCATCCGCAAGCCAGTGGTTTGGTTGAAAGGGCCAACAAGTCTCTGATGCATGGACTCAAAGCCCGGTAAGGAAGGAACCTAACAGGATGGGTCGATGAACTCCCTCATGTGTTATGGGCCCATAGGACAATGTTAAAAACAAGTAATGGAGAAACACCATTCAACTTGACATATGGGAGCGAAGCAGTGATCCCGACCGAGATGGGAGTCTCATCCGCAAGAACCCTCCTGTTCAACAAAGACAACAATGAGGAAGAGCTTCGGCTGAATCTAGACTTGTTGCAGGAGCGGCGAGAGACCGCAGCTATTGAAGAAGCAAAGTACAAGAAAAAAGTTGAACAATATTACAACAAAAGGGTGAAACTCTGCAACTTCAAAGTGGGTGATTTTGTCTATCGACGAAACGAGGCCAGTAGGGTCGAGAAGATTGGCAAGCTTGGTCCCAACTGGGAAGGCCCTTACAGGGTAAAAGAAGCATACCAAAATGGTTCGTACAAGCTTGAGACTATGGATGAACGCGAGATACCAAGGACCTGGCATGCAATCAATCTCCAAAAATGTTTTATGTAAGGAAAACAATGTAACGAAGAAAACAATTGAATGAATGAAATTTTCACTTTGTTTAGGTAACACAATTGTCATTACGTTTGCAATCCTCGGAGTAGCTAACCGAAGGATTACAAAATTGTAAAAATTCTAAGTGTTGGATGCGCCCAAGAGGCAATCCGGAGGACAAAGTAAAAGCGGCCATGTGCCGATGTCCTCCCATACATAAACTATAAAAGAAAAACACTCTAAGTGTTGGATGCGCCCGAGAGGCAATCCGGAGGACAAAGTAAAAGCGGCTATGTGCCGATGTCCTCCCAAACATAAATCATAAGAGAAAAACATCAAGTGTTGGGATGCGCCCGAGAGGCAGTCCGGAGGACAAAGTAAAAGCGGCCATGTGCCGATGTTGTGAGAACCCGTACTTTCCCAGTATTATTTTATTCTTTTTATTCGTGCTTTTTGAATTTTCCAACGTATTACGTTTTCTTGAATACTTTATATGTAAATCCTGAGATTTTAAATTATACTTTTAAGTATTATTTTGTTCATTGACAATGCTTCATATGAAATTATAAATATTTTATTTTATTTTTCCATATTTAATTTAAATCAAAGTTTTTGATTTAAAATCACTCGCGTGCGTTTTACAACGAGTTTATTCAAAATCAATGTACAACGAGAATTCCTAGTGATCGCGATACCGACGGATGCCCAAAATTTTACGTTTATTTATCGATTGTTCGATAATTAATATTTTCGACGATTTCGTTTTAATTACGTATTAAGTCGTGTCGGGAAATCGTATAATCATTTTTATGATGCATTGTAACTTTTGAAAAGTATTTTTACGAAACACGAGCCCCGTAAATATTTTCAATATATTTACCAATTATCATTTTCTACCCTTTAAAACTATTAATTGTTTTTAAGTCCACAAGTTTCAAAGTTGGCAAAACTAACCCTCCACTTAACTAACACCATATATAAACATATTTACTTACAAAAAACACACACTACACAAGTTTAAAAAAAAATCACACACTCTCTCCCACCCCCTCCTTTTGCCGCCACTCCACCACCACAAAACACCCTCATTTCACCATCTTCTACCATGATTTAACAAAAACTAAAATTAGACCCATTCTTAGAATTTTTTTGTGATTCTAATGATACATAAATCTCTTACATGCATCAAGTTATAAAGATGTTATAATTCCATGGTGGATTGATGTTTAAATCATCTTGCATGTATTATTTTTGGTAAGATCATCATGTTTTGATCCTAAAAAGGTTGATTTTTGATCTTTGATTTTGTTAAATTTTACATGCATGTGTTTAGGAGTGTGTTTGGTTGATAGGAATGATAGTATAGTGATCCTAGGGGTATCGGAATGAGTGGATTTGGTTGAAAAATTGATTTGACTTGTTTTCTAAAAAGGTAATTTGGGACAGCAGGTCTTTAACTGATTTTTCGTGGGTTTAAGGTCTGTGAAAGACTAAGATTATTTTTTATTATTGTATAGTTTTCCGAGACGGTCTTTTTGGTATAAGATAGAGCTTCTAAGTCATTACGAGTCAAAAGTTATGCTAGTTTTAGTTTTCGTGTACCGGGAGACGCAAGTCGGCACAATCCGAAATTGTGGCTGATTTTGGGTCGACTCTCGGGGACTTTAGGCTTGGTTAGATTGTTGATACTAATGGTTTTCAAAGTTTACAAACTGAGTTTGATGAGTCTAGTAGTGGTTTCAAAAGTCGGATTGTCGAGTTTGTACTTTTAAAGCGGTCTAAGCGGTGTTACAAAACAAGTGTACAAATTTGCCCTAAAATTTGGAGTCGAGTAAAGTGTCGAGCTGATGGGTTTTAAAGTGTGAACATTGGCTCAAATTTTGGTGAGGTCTTATACAGGTTATAATTGACCTTGACACCAATTTTCATGTAAAACGGATAATTCTAGATAGGGTAGATCGGTGTGTACATTCGGGGTGTACTTGTTGATTTTTATTTTGAACACTTAGTTCAATGCTTGTGTTGCGTGAGTTTGAGTGTTCTCCATCGGATATGGTGACTTACTCTAGTGCTTAGTCATTATATAAATGACTTAGCTACTGGTCCAAATAAGGGTAAAGGATAGTTTGACTTGCCTTGACTTGGCGTCTTATGACGGGTCGACTTCAAGTGTTCAAGTGTTTTATCGTGTAGCGTGGATAAATGGATTCATTTGGTCCGTGTCAATGGTTTTGAAACATGAATATTTTGAAAAATATTGATTCATATTATATTTGGTACATATCGATACTTGAGTTCGAGTCTTAACACGCGTCTTATTGTGATAGGTTGCGGTTTTCGTGTTTCCCGGGCATCCATATCATTGGTGATCGTCTCACTACCATTGTTTCTACTCAGTTGCTGAGTACCGTGATTGACTTACCTCGTGGCTAAGGTGATTTTATAGCCCCTTTTTACTTGTACATGGTTTCTAAACACGGGGTGAGATTTTACATGGTGGAACACAACCATTTAAAAATTGTATACTATCCAGAACTGGTATGCTATTCAGAACATGGATGATTTTCAGGTTTTCGATATTATTATTGCTTTTAGTCTAGCCTTAAGTTACCTCTCATTGATCATGAACCGTTAATTATCCGGTGTGCATTGCGCGAAGCGCGAATATTGTGGGTGGATCCATCAGGATTGACTATCTCCGTCCCGATTACCTTGACGCACTAATATTCGTTTATATTTGAGTATTTAGGCTGAATACTCCCTAGAGGAACTTACACTGAGTTAAGCTTCGGTTCATGAACTAAACAGCAATAGTAATGATTTCGGACTATGGTTGACGTATATAACCATACTCCATACTACTTGTTTTACAAATGAATGCTTGTGTTCCACACCTTTACTGCTAAACCTATGAATTTCACTCAACTTTATGTTGACAATTTTACATGTTTAATCTCAGGTATTATTACTTAGCTTTGCTTGGATGGGAGTCCGCAGGATATTTTCGCAGCTTGGAGATTTTTGTGATGCTTTTAAAAGACTGTTTTTAGTAAAAACTGTCAAGAGTTTATTCTATCTTTTGGGCAACTTTATGTTATAAATAGACACGAAATAATATAAATTTTCCTCTTTTAAAACTCTAGGACCTATGATTAAAAACTCTGACCTTTTATGATGTAATGTACATGTTTTTATTTCGTCAGCTTTGTGTGAACTGTAATTCATTATTTCTTGTACTATGACGTGTTACCCCCTCGTTGCCTAGTTGTTCCATGTCAGATTTTGGGGGTCTCACAGAGTGGTATCAGAGCGATGGTTATAGGGAACTGATTCGTTTTCAAAAACTTAGTCTATAACCGAAAGTTCAAATATTTTATTGTTCCTAAGTGTCAAACACAGAATCTGCCGTTGCTGTTCGATATCTGCGCGGGTAACTCTCTAATCCTTATTATTCACTTTTAATTATCGTTTTAATATTTCATCTCTTGATTTCATTTTGAAATATTACTTTACCTTAATGACGATAATTACTTTGTCTTTTCAAAGCCTTTGTGCTTCATGAATTATTATTGGTTGTTACCGTGATTTCATCTGCTCTTACTGTATTTCTGGAATTCTTGTTCTTGTGAACTGATCTAGTTACGATGATTTTTACATTGTTATGACGTTACGTACTTGTATACAGAGCATGTATGCTGCTGACTTTTCATGCTCATTTTCTGAGTACTATTACTATTTCATTTATGCGTTATACGACTGACTTCATATGTCGTTCGTTTTGAATCATCTGTTTTTCTCCACTCGCTGCTACATGTTGTGCATACTCTCGTGATACCATTGTTCGGAATTGAAGAAGTGTTGTTTTCGATGAAACTCCTGATTTTCATTTTACTACCGTGCATGTTGCTTTCATTGTTTATTTCTTTTAAAAAATATCTATTTAGATACGCAGATTTTCTTTCCGACCATTCGTAATTGAATGTCTAGTCTATAGACCATTTTGTAGCTCAATGTGTCTCCGGAAAAGACTAAAAGACATCGTGTGAGTCACACATCTCGAAGAATTCGTTGAATCAGTGTTGACTAATATCGTGGGTTTTCATAATCTTGATTGACCTTTATGTCACCGTTTTACACGACACTTGTACATGGACTACATCTTATTTCATTGACCATTCTACGTTTCGACTTCGACTTACAACATCCGTTGTACCTTGAACACATGATCATCATTTATTATGTGACGATTGTTTGGAATACGATCCTACTTGTATCCTCCCTTTTTCATTAAACCTCCTCGCCTCAGGAGTGTGACTTGTTAATATTTTGTTTCTTTCTCGGTATGTCTTGTGATTTTGGAAAATCACGCCGTCAGGAGACCCCCCCTGCATTGCATCTTGCAGCCGAAGACATGGATGATATGCGTCGTTTTTGATCTCTCAGATTATCGTTGGCATTCTTGAACCATTTCCATACTGTGTTTTCTTATGATTAATTATACAGTTTATCTTCTTTTGTTTTTATGGAATCCACAAGTCTTGTGTGTACATTAATTTTGAATTATCAGGAAATTTAGATTTAATTTCAAGCTGTGTCGAGAAAATATTTTTATAACTTAGACATAAAAATATATATTTCTACTTGTTGAGACGTCCGTTTAGGACATAAAAATTGGCCAATAAACATTAAAATCGAGCAGGTTACACTCATTTGAGATTGTAAAATCTAAGAAGTTATTTTCTGAATAATTCTAAAATATCATTTTGTTGACAGATTTAATGCAAGGACATTTTTGTCCATTTGTGATCCGTTTCAAGTCCCGGGTAAAACTAGAAAGTTGTTCAAAACACTGTTTTACATCGAAATGCATTCTTTGAGTCTTATAATATCGTTTAGTGAGTTATTTGGTCTAGTCAAACCCAAAAGTCAAAACTGATAGACTTTAAAAATATGATTTCAAGCGTTTTTGAGTTCGTTTGAGCTCGTAAAACATTAACTAATGATATGTTGCAAACTAAAAACAATGATTGCGTTTGAACAAGTATAAAATAGTAACTTTGAGTTCGGTCATACATACACATAGATCTTGAACTTTTGAAATTCGGTAACTTCCTAATATAGAAACTTTTTGGAGTGATTGTACTATTTGTTAACTGATACCCTACTTTCTTAAAAGTGTATTTTTGTCAAATAAATCACGATATGCACATACGGATTTCTTTATCCTTTCTTTTACATATGACTTATTTGTCATCCTATATTGTCTTTCTTTGCTTCTATCGTACAACTGATTTGGACCGAGGTTGAAGTTCTTGCTTTCGTATCGTTTGTTACCATCTTGACACGTGTCTCTTGACGATTTCGACTAAACCACTTGAAACCTTATCATCTTGTAACCATTTCATTGATTGCCTTGATCTACCCTTTATTACCCTCATGTAACCCACTCGCTACTTTACAAACTATTGTCATGTTACCATATAAACTCAAACTGGTCTTGTTTGCGAATCAATTTACAAAAAGTTTCATTTGGGCTTTCTTAAATAATTGAATGATATCTTATAAATTTAATTTATATTAATTTTACAATGTATTCTCACAAATTGTTCTACCTTGGGTCTTGTAAAGAATCTTGTAACATTTCAATTGTTGATATAAATATCCAGCCAGTAACTTATTGGCGAATAGTTTCATAAACTATTTTGATTTCTGTTCTTAAAAACGCTATTATATACATATTTTAAATCATATGATATGTAATACTGGTTTGACGAATCTGAGCATCGCATTGCTAGTCCTAAATTATGCATGGCCTGATCACCTATGCCTAATTTAGAAGGAGCCATGCAAGGCCAAATAGTAGTCGCCCTAAATGTTTGACCAACAATCAACTTTTTAATCATGTTCCTAAAAAAGTTAGATAAAATAAAAGTTTTGAAAACTTTTACATCTTATGCGAGTAACAACAATTCGTGACTTACACATATGAACCCTTATCTTTTCTTGAACAAAGTACATGCCTCAAGCACATATTTCACTACTCAACAATCTCTGCTTTACCTGTTACCTCATCATCCTCATGATAAAATTTTCGTTACCATTTGCCTAAATTCTTACTATGGATACCCGACTGAAAGTTTCAACGTTGTTATGCTCCTTCATCGATCGACCTTCTCTATTTATTTTGGTATACCTTCGAAACATCTCTGGACGGGAATAGTGATTTATGACTGGAAGTGACCAATGATTTCGTGTATCTGTCATTATGTGTTTTAGACTTCATCGTCTTGAAATTCATTCGTGTGAATTATGTGTTGATTTCGTCTTTCATTGATAATGTTGTTCATCTTACTGAATTTACTCTCAAGTAACTTCTTAATAATTTTCTTTGATTCGAAAAATCGTTTTATGGCTTTTCTCCTTCGATCGTGTATCGACCCCCGAGAACTTAATAAGCCGTTTTGGTGATGTCAACCACACTCGTGAATTAATCATTGCTATAATCCTTGTTTCTTATTGTCCTTATCATCGATGCATCTATTCTATCATGTTCGTTAAGAGTTGATACAACTTCCGTTTTATTCCCTCGTGCTATTGCTTGTATACTAATTGTTGATCGATATTCGTTTCATCATCATTTGATATTTTGTCGCTTTCTGAAAACCAGAAACTGTTACGTGTTTATCGTTTGATATCTTAAACACTTTCTTGAATTTCTAAAAATTATTATTAATTTTTAAGAACGTTTTATACATTTTACCAAATGTTTAAATTGTCAAAATACCCATTTCAAGTTTAATATCGAATCTGTACATCCTCTTGGGTAAATTTATAACTTATGTTTAAACAGTGTCAAGTTGTATCTTTTAAAGTAATTGATTTTACCATACTTTACTGTCAACCTAATGAAATTATTAAATTAATTTATAATTTCTAACAATGCTTCTAAATAACTTGGAAAATCTGATTTTCTCTAATGGTAACGGTAAACCTGAGTTTTTAACGATAATTTCATACTGTCACCCGAAAAGCTCTTAAGCTGATCAAAATAACTATTTGAACTGAGTTACTTTTGATTTGAAAATTCTGATCAAGAAAAAGATTTGACAACTGTTTACCCACTCATTTTATATAGAGTTTGATTTTTAATCACTACACCTGGTAAAATTTTCTTTTAATAAAGAAAATATTTAAAATTAAGTTTTAATGTAATACCAAAATCCTAGACAACTGATTTTGACAACTTGTATTTTAAATGATCATATGCTATTCATTTTTCCCTTCTATTGCGCTTGTGACTAGATTCTTACATTTTAAGATTGTCACGTTTTACAATTGCGCGATTTGCGACCCCTTGTTGATTTACAATCTTGGTTCATTTTTATCGTACTTTGCCTGTTTAAGCAATTCTTGTGTTCATTCTTGTTAGTTTATTGCACGTATATCCAACAATTCTTTCTCTTGATGTATCTCCGTATTGAAAGATCGTTATTCTAATCCAAGACTGAAAAGTTATACGAAAAGGAGTTAAGAAACTGAAGTGTAGTGAATTCTAACCGTTAAGATTCGTCGTGGTACGGAAATTACCTGGGAAGCAACAATTTTGTTCAACACATTGTACCTCCTCTTATTTGCATCTTCTACTGTTTTAAGGAGAACTCTGGAGACCAGAGTTCCTTTAGGGGGGAAGACTATGAGAACCCGTACTTTCCCAGCATTATTTTATTCTTTTTATTCGTGCTTTTTGAATTTTCTAACGTAATACGTTTTCTTGAATACTTTATATGTAAATCCTGAGATTTTTAAATTATACTTTTAAGTATTATTTTGTTCATTGACAATGCTTCATATGGAATTATAAAAATTTTATTTTATTTTTCCATATTTAATTTAAATCAAAGTTTTTGATTTAAAATCACCCGCGTGCGTTTTACAACGAGTTTATTCAAAATCAATGTACAACGAGAATTCATAGTGATCCCGATACCGACGGATGCCCAAAATTTTACGTTTATTTATCGATTGTTCGATAATTAATATTTTCGACGATTTCGTTTTAATTACGTATTAAGTCGTGTCGGGAAATCGTATAATCATTTTTATGATGCATTGTAACTTTTGAAAAGTATTTTTACGAAACCCGAGCCCCGTAAATATTTTCAATATTTAGCAATAACCATTTTCTACCCTTTAAAACTATTAAT
The DNA here is from genome assembly GCA_025667525.1 of Glebionis coronaria. Lineage (NCBI taxonomy): Eukaryota > Viridiplantae > Streptophyta > Magnoliopsida > Asterales > Asteraceae > Glebionis > Glebionis coronaria. The sequence continues at coordinate 500,699,572 of CM046882.1, forward strand.
TATTTTTAAGTCCACAAGTTTCAAAGTTGGCAAAACTAACCCTCCACTTAACTAACACCATATATAAACATTTTTACTTACAAAAAACACACACTACACAAGTTTAAAAAAAATCACACACTCTCTCCCACCCCCGCCTTTTGCCGCCACTCCACCACCACAAAACACCCTCATTTCACCATCTTCCACCATGATTTAACAAAAACTAAAATTAGACCAATTCTTAGAATTTTCTTGTGATTCTAATGATACACAAATCTCTTACATGCATCAAGTTATAAAGATTTTATAATTCCATGGTGGATTGATGTTTAAATCATCTTGCATGTATTATTTTTGGTAAGATCATCATGTTTTGATCCTAAAAAGGTTGATTTTTGATCTTTGATTTTGTTAAATTTTACATGCATGTGTTTAGGAGTGTGTTTGGTTGATAGGAAGGATAGTATAGTGATCCTAGGGGTATGGTAATGAGTGAATTTGTTTGAAAAATAGATTTGACTTGTTTTCTAAAAAGGTAATTTGGGACAGCAGGTATTTAACTGATTTTTCGTGGGTTTAAGGTCTGTGAAAGACTAAGATTAGTTGATATTGTTGTAGAGTTTTCCGAGACGGTCGTTTTGGTATAAGATAGGGCTTTTAAGTCATTACGAGTCAAAAGTTATGCTAGTTTTAGTTTTCGTGTACCGGGAGACGCAAGTCGGCACAATCCGAAATTGTGGCTGATTTTGGGTCGACTCTCGGGGACTTTAGGCTTGGTTAGATTGTTGATACTACTGGTTTTCAAAGTTTACAAACTGAGTTTGATGAGTCTAGTAGTGGTTTCAAAAGTCGGATTACCGAGTTTGTACTTTTAAAGAGGTCTAAGCGGTGTTACAAAACAAGTGTAGAAATCTGTCCTAAAATTTGGAGTCGAGTAAAGTGTCGAGCTGATGGGTTTTAAAGTGTGAACATTGGCTCAAATTTTGGTGAGGTCTTATACAGGTTATAAGTGACCTTGACACCAATTTTCATGTAAAACGGACAAGTCTAGATAGGGTAGATCGGTGTGTACATTCGGGGTGTACTTGCTGATTTTTATTTTAGACACTTAGTTCAATGCTTGTGTTGTGTGAGTTTGAGTGTTCACCATCAGACATGGTGACTTACTCAAGTGCTTAGTCATTATATAAATGACTTAGCTACTGGTCCAAATAAGGGTAAAGGATAGTTTGACTTGCGTTGACTTGGCGTCTTATGACGGGTCGACTTCAAGTGTTCAAGTGTTTTATCGTGTAGCGTGGATAAATAGATTCATTTGGTCCGTGTCAATGGTTTTGAAACATGAATATTTTGAAAACATTTGAGTCGTATTATATTTGGTACATATCGATACTTGAGTTTGAGTCTTAACGCGCGCCTTATTGTGATAGGTTGCGGTTTTCGTGTTTCCCGGGCATCTATATCGTCGGTGATCGTCTCACTACCATTGTTTCTACTCAGTTGCTGAGTACCGTGATTGACTTACCTCGTGGCTAAGGTGAGTTCATAGCCTCTTTTTACTTGTACATGGTTTCTAAACATGGGGTGAGATTTTACATGGTGGAACACAACCATTTAAAAACTGTATGCTATCCAGAACTGGTATGCTATTCAGAACATGGATGATTTTCAGGTTTTCGATATTATTATTGCTTTTAGTCTAGCCTTAAGTTACCTCTCATTGATCATGAACCGTTAATTATCCGGTGTGCATTGCGCGAAGCGCGAATGTTGTGGGTGGATCCATCGGGATTGACTATCCCCGTCCTGATTACCTTAACGCACTAATATTAGTTTATACTTAAGTATTTAGGCTGAATACTCCCTAGAGGAACTTACACCGAGTTAAGCTTCGGTTCATGAACTAAACAGCAATAGTAATGATTTCGGACTATGGTTGACGTATATAACCATACTCCATACTACTTGTTTTACAAATGAATGCTTGTGTTCCACACCTTTACTGCTAAACCTATGAATTTCACTCAACTTTATGTTGACAATTTTACATGTTTAATCTCAGGTATTATTACTTAGCTTTGCTTGGATGGGAGTCCGCAGGATATTTTCGCAGCTTGGAGATTTCTGTGATGCTTTTAAAAGACTGTTTTTAGTAAAAACTGTCAGGAGTTTATTCTATCTTTTGGGCAACTTTATGTTATAAATAGACACGAAATAATATAAATTTTTCGCTTTTAAAACTCTAGGACCTTTGATTAAAAACTCTGACCTTTTATGATGTAATGTACATGTTTTTATTTCGTCAGCTTTGTATGAACTGTAATTCATTGTTTCTTGTACTATGACGTGTTACCCCCTTGCTGCCTAGTTGTTCCATGTCAGAGGTTTGGGGTCTCACAGATGTCCTCCCATGTGAATTATGAAAAACACTCATAAGTGTCTGAATGCTTCATAGAAGAGTTAAGCATCATCATGTGACTTAACCTTTCGGCTCGATGCCGAAGGACAAAGTACTATAAAACTTATCTACCACAAAAAAATAGACATATGAACGTAAAGGAATACATGCAATATACTTCAAAGATAGGAATTATAAGTACGCATTGTTTTGTTACAAGTTTAAACCACCAAGCACCCATTACATGACACGAAAAATGTTATAGCAAAAGTAAAAGTTAGGAAATTATTACAAGACTTGGAAATATTGTTTGGTTACAAGCCTATCCCTGCATACTGGAGGCAAAGAAACATTCAGAGGGCAGATGCATCGGCTTCATAGTCCATCTTCTTTTCTTCTTGGTTATGGGATGAAGGCTCGGATAATTCAACATCTTTCTGAATGATGTTGGAAGCTGCGGCAGAAGGAAGCTCGCTCACCACGGACGAGGATGGTCCACACTCAGGCTCTAGTTATAGCAAATCACCAACAGACAAAGAGTAAGAAGAGGATACCTTTTCAATGAAAGGATATGAGGCAACAAATAAGGCGTCACAAGCCGCAATCCAAGTTTTCAAAGCATCCCTTTTAATATTCTTGACTTTGGACAACACATTCTTCACCTGCTCCGGAGTCCTTCCGAGACCAGTGGATTTCATAAAACCAGCAGAGAATGCCACGCTACAAGCTGCGCCGAGGGACCTACGATACTCATAGCTTCCAAGCAACTTCCTAACCAAGCATGGGATCCCGTCCCGGATTAACATCTGCTTGTCGACTTCAGCCTGGCTAAGAAGAACCGTAAGATGTTTGTTGTTTGTCTCAGCAGTAGAAAGCTTCCCAGAAACCTCTATAAATTCACGGTTCTTAAGAGAAAGTTGCTCAGTTGCTTCGGCTGCGGTCTTTTTGAGAGCCTCGTTCTCCTCTTCAAGCGCTCATACGCGAAGGTTCAACTCCTCCTCTCTCTTAGCACACGCAGAGTGGGAATCCTTTAGCTTTTGATGGGAAACCTTCAAGCGACCCAGCAATTCTTGCCCTTGTGAGAAGGACTCCTTCTCAGCAAAATGAGAGTTAGCCATGTCAACATACTCACTGTTAAGCTTCTCATAACACTTCATCAACTCTGCTGCGGCAATAGTGCTTTGGGCGACGGACCGGCAGCTATGACGAAGGATGTCATAATTGGACATTGCTTTCAGATGTTGGTCATCGGCAGGAGTGGCAAGATTGTACATGAACTCCTTGGCAGCATAGTTGGAGTTGACTCTAACATCCTCATTCAGCCTCCAGTTCGGAACATACTTAGGGGGCTCAATTTCTTCTCCTGCTACATACGAAAGGATTAGTGCGCACATGCGTATATATATATAAATAAAAAGGTGAAAGCAAACAACAACAAGAGACGAAAAGGGGGAAGTAAAAAACTAACCAACAAGTTGCGAATCATGCTCAGCATGAGGGGTGAGGAATGATCACTCACATGCACAATCGAGGGTGATTTCTCTCTAAGACAAGAGCCGCCAGCCGAAGCTTGAGAATTGGGTTTCACAACACTTATGGGTTGAGTGGAATGGGTTTTCTGAGAGTCTGCCTCGGAGTCGGACTGAACGGTTTGACGACCTTTCCTTTTTACCCTCTTGTTAGACGTGCTACCCTCAGCGACGGAAGAAGTTTTTCTCACCCTTGAATTTTTCTCCTGCTTCTGCTTAGCTTCCAAGATCCGAGCCGAAGGTTTCTCTACTGCTTGTTGAACGGGTGTCAATTTAGGGATATCTTGACCAACAGGTAAAGGATCAGTCACACGGGGAGTTGGTTTCTCATTTTCTCCATAGGGTTCGCCAATGTCAACAATGCCTTCGTCAAAGGAGGGCAGGTCCAAAAAGTCCATAAAACTCATCTCTATAGAAGAAGAAAACAAAGGCAAGGCAAGCATAAGCAAGTCCGTGTAAGTAATAATGAAGCAAGAACAAGCAAAAAACAAAAACATACCTTTTTTGTCAGCGTCTAAAAGTATCCGGCGCAGCTCCGGATGACTATAGGGGAAAGAAAGACCAGCGAGAAAAAGCAAAACCTCAGGGGGAGGGCGACACAGAACGGGTTTCTTCCCAAGAGCTTTGGCATGAGAAACGTTGTACGAAGCAGGAATCTCATCAGTTATAACAGACTCACGATGTCTCCAGGGCATAGCAAAAGGTATGGCTCGACGATCTATTAAGAAGAACTTTGTTTTCCACTTCTTGAGGCTAGAAGTGGTCTCGGTCAAACATTTGCCATACTCTCCCTCGCCTCTACTCTCGAAGGAAAACCAATGGCCCTGCTTACTCAGCCTATAAAACACCCTAAACAATGTAACAGATACAGGAATCCTCGAGCCAAAACAACGTAGTTCAAACATCACTACCCTATTTACACCTATCGGAACCAACTGAGAAATGTGTACTTTGAAGTACTGAATCACGTTCAAAAAGAAAGTGGATAAAGGAATCCGAAGGCCAGAATGGTCAAGAAACTGGCGATATATACCAATCGCAGAGTCAGGTAAGCGATCCATAGTCAAGTCCGGATCCAGAAGGCGAGGTCTCAAAAGCGAAGGAATGTTATACTTACATATCACCACTTTTAAATCATCACCAGTCATACCAGACAAACGTATATGCATATCACACTTGGGATCACGCTTCATAGGAGGATCCACTCTCGTCTTTATGATCTCTTTCCCAGTCATCCGGAACAGGCGAATGTACAATTATAAAAGATAACGAACGAAGAAGAAATTTACCTACTAATCGTACGAAGGAAGCGAGGATGAAGAAAATGAAAATGGCGAAAACGTAGGAGATCAAAATGGATAACATGTATATATATAGGGGGTATGGGCGAAGAAAACGAGGAGACACTATTCACTCGCGAATCACGAGGATAAAGATCCACCGTTGAATTCAAAATTGTGAGACACGTGTCGTCATCCCAGCTTCCACTAAAGAAAAAAGGGGAGTCCAAAATAGGAAATAGACTCGAACCGGTTCAAAAGGCGGAATAGTTCAGTGATCAGCACCGGACGAAACATAAAGACTGATTTGTTTAAAGTATCAGTCCATTATAAGCATAATGAACTAATACTTGGGGGGACATGTTCGCGTATGTCGCCGGCACATGGCCGAAGGCATGACACTAGCGTCGAGGCAATTGCCACGTAGGAGAGAGACAGCAGACAAGATCCCCCATATCTTGGGAGACCTTGTTTTACCCAACAGGCAAGGTTTTATCCAATGGATCTAGCCATGATCTGCCGCCTGCTTTACACTGTTTCTGACCACAAGGTATTGTTCATAGTGCATGTCTGGATGACATGACTACACAGCCAGGTATGCCTTAAACTTTGGTTATAAATACCCCAAAGTATTTACTACACACAACAACACATAGTACATCACATTTACTTCTACTTAATAGTATCTCTTTGGTATTCCACACCAGATACCACTCCTATGATAGTTACTTACTTTCACGTCGGAGCTTGGTCTCGGGTTCACACCTGGGGCGAGCTAACGTGCGTTCTATTATTGCAGGGTAGGCCAATCCTACAAGCACATTTTATACCAGACTGAAGCTAAATATCCTTGGGCCCAGTGCCTGCGGAAATTTGTTTCAACATGCACCATTAGTTTTAGCGATATTTTCGCTCTGTTGATTGTGGTAGCCATTGTTGTTAGATACTACTGTACTAAACAAGTACTTGGTGTATTTCTGTTGAAATTGCATATACATTTGTTACAATTTAAACTAGTTATGAGAAAATGAAGAGACATAATTTAATAACTTGAAAACGAAAAGCTACAGATGATTAAGAATACAATAAATATATACAGCAGTACGTAACAAATATCTTCTCATATCCACAGAGTTACTAATTTTCGCTGTGATCTAACAAAGGTACACACTTATCAATACAAGAGATTCAATAACAAGCTCTCCTTTATATCCTTTTAACGTCCCATGGCTGCTACTACTACCAACGAAGCCAAAATTTCGCTAAAACTAATGGTTCACAAGGAGAAAAAAAGAGTGTATATTTGCCGAGGCTACTACTCCAACATTTTTTCTAGCTTATTGCTAGATTGTTAGAGCAAAAACAAGGCCGGCTATTAAGGGTGCCACTAATAAAATAGGGCCACCAAATTCAAAAAAGTTTGTTACTTATGTCTTTGTTATTTTATCATTATCGTAACCATATTTTGTCAATGAAAATGTAACTGAATTTGACAATTTATTTTTATTTTGAATGGTCCAACAAGAAGTGATAAGGCCCAAATCTTAATAGTAGAAAACGTGTATCATTACCGTACTTCATTAGACGAGTGAAAAAGAAACTCTTCAAGCAGTTTGGAGCGAAAAAGTAACTCTTCAAACGTTTATCTTTACTTTTTACATTTGATCTTAAGTTTTGCCGCTAATCAATTCGTAATGTTTCACACGTTCGTTTAAATGTATCATTTGGTATTATCAATAAATATATTTTTTTATATTTTTTTTACTTTTGGTATTTACCGGGGCCTCCGAGTTGTCACGACACAAGACCATCAAAATTCACGAGTCGGCCCTGAGCAAGAACATAGTCTTTATACCTCAGATTACCAGTCGAATATGTCCCTAACGATAACAGAAAACCCCTTATAACTTGGAAAATATGATATTTAGCTTTTTTAAATGGTATCTTTAGATAGAAACTAAGAAGTCACATAGGAATTTGAACGTATGGCATCAGTTCCAGTGGATAATAAAGGCTTCATTAATCTCATAATTACTGGATATGAGCGCCTCTTCATTTCTTTGTACTCTAATTCTTTGTTATAAATAGTATTGTTATACATCAAGAAGGGACACATGAGCTAAAACTAGTTGTTCGATACTTTTCGTTTGTGTTTGAATAACAATAATGGTTTCCAAATTGGTTCTAAAACTTGTGGTACACAAAGAGGAAAAGCGAGTGTTATTTGCTGAAGCTGATAGCAACTTTGTTGACACTCTTTTCAGCATCATGACGTTGCCTATGGCCACTGTTGTCAGGTGTTTACAAAATTGTTTTTTATTTTTTTTAATAAATAGCACAAGTCGAATAATAAGATAGTACAAGTCATATAATCAAAGGAATAAAAATGGATCTATTTCAGAAAATATTTTATATTTTTTATTAATAAAAAGTACGGGTCGAATAATATAATAGTACAAGTCGAAGAAAGAAGATGATATATTTGAGAAAAAGTTTTTATCTTTTATTAATAAAAAGTACTGGTCGAATAAAATATGGTCAAAGTCGAATAACAAAAGTATTTGGTATTATTTTATAAAAAATAATTTTTTTATTATTGAAAGTACGGGTCGAATAATAGATTTGACTTATGGTCGAATAACAAGTAATTTACATAATTTGTACTTGCATGTACTTGTTTGCCCCTATTTATACAACCCAATTATTAGGCCAAATGTCATGTGTCAACACAATATGAAGGTTGAATAGGTCGAATAGGGGTAATTGACTAATTTTGTTTTGAGAATGATATATTTTGAGTGTCATATCCCTTTTAGTTTTGTTTTTAAAATAGCCCTTTAATTAATTGTATAAAGATAAGAGTGTTATTTTTCAAAGTAATAATCTAACAATGTGTTTATTATCGGAGGCCATCAATTTAGGACAGAGAGAGTCACTCCTAGAAATTATTAATGGGGTTATTTCTTTAAATGCCCTCAAAATAAAAGTTGTAGATGAAAATACTTTAAGGCATTCGAGGCATCCAATCTATGTCGAGGCATTCGAAGCATGTAAGCATCATAGTTTGACACGTGTCCCGAGGTATCTAATGCATCCGAGGCATCCTGTTACTGTGTCGGACACGTGTCACCACATGGTGAGAAAATGTCTCGGAGGTTTTGAATGCCTTAGAGCATTTGAGAAAACTTAAAAATTCAAGAATATTTGAAGAATTTACCCTTATGAAACGGGCATTCGAAAAATTTCATTTCTTCCTATAGATATGCATATCTCATTTTTTACTACTGTAGTTAATATAATACTACAGTAACTCATTTTTTTTACTACTACGTAGTTAATACGTCATCTCCTTTTCTTAAACCAAGATTTTTTTAACTGACTAAAATATTACTTTCTTTAGGAAAAAGTTCCCCATAGACCCCAACTTTATCATAGACCAAGTGGGATAATCCTGGCCCTCCATTTTTATACATTTCAACGGTTATGGTTTTTTAATTTTTTTAACTGAAAATAAATAAAACCGTTTTTTACACACACATCCTTTCCATTTTTACACACTTTCCATTTTTTACACACACATACTCTCCTCTCTACTCGTTTAACACCCCAACCCAACCACTACCGGAACCACCCCAACCACCATCCCAACCACCTCTGTTATAGATCCGATCTATTCGGAATCATCTAATCGTTCTAATGTACATATAATCGTAACCGTAACCCTAATTTTTACATCTATATGGATATATGAGATGAGTATGTTGCTGCTAACGCGGCGAAGCTTAAATCATCATCTAACCCGTCTGGAGAAGCTGGTAATGGTCTTTTTTTAATTTTTATGCTTTTAATTTATGCTTATTATGCTTATCTGGTAACTTATCTGGATTTTATGCTTATTACACTTATCTGGTAACTTATATTTGATTTATTAAAGGGAAATGCTTATTTACACTTATCTGGTAACTTATTATGCTTATATTTGATTGTTTTATTTTGAATCTGGCGAATCATGTATGTTTCATGGTGAAACATACATGATTCTACATGATTTAGTGTTCATTTGACCTAACTGATATGTTTTGATTGACTGAGAGTTGATTTCTTGGCTTTTGATTCAGTTAGACTTGTTAATATTTGGCCTTGCATTGCTTAACTGTCATCAGTTTACTATTTTGTGTTCCTTAGTGCATACTTGTAGGTTCTTGGCTTGTTTGTGGTCCTTTTGAGTAGATTGATATATTCAGATAAGTTTCTAGTGATTCCATTAGCTTTTGAGTAGAGTGCCTTTGTAAAATTTTCATATCAGCTTAATAACTAGTGTTTGGATTAGATTTGAGTTGTTGATTGGGCTGATGTTAGTAGTTGTTTGAGTTTACATTCATTAAATAGAACTATACTAGTAACCTTGCAAGCTTTTGTGGTCAACTCTTTTGTCAAAAAGGTAATTTGCCATAAAAATACTTTGGGTCATTTTCATAGCCAAAACAAGCAAGATTCATTCACTTCCCATTTCCTTATTAGTGAATGTTAGGAGCTCATTTTTGTTTCTGAGTAAAGGTCAAAATATAAGCTTTCCAAATTTCTAAAGTAGACCATACAGTATTCTAGAATAAGCAAGTTATAAGCATTTGAATAAGCTGCTTGGCCTTGTTCAGTTTCTGTGATAAAGATTGGACTGTTTAGCATTTCTCACTTTTCCATTTCATAAATTGGTCGATTTTATTGCACATTCTTGTTGCCAAACTTGTTTTAAGGCAATTTGGAAAGTATCAGCTTTTTGGAGAATTTTGGTCAACAAAAGTCAACCATAAGCTCATTTTGCTTATTTTCAAATTCCAGCTTATTTTCTTGATGAAATTTGATAATTTTTGACATTCCCTTCTTCTTGAAGTTTAATGTTTCAATTTCAAAAGAAAAATCAACTTGTGACTGATTAGATAAGTTGTTAGCTTAATTTGGGCTTATTTGAAAAAGCTATTTTGAGTTCTGGCTTAATCAGCTTATTTCCTTAGCTTAATTCAGCTGAAATTGCATTTTAGGAAGTTTAAAGAAAACCAGAGCTTATTTGGTTTAGAAATAAGCTCATACGAGCTTATCAAACATTGTTTACCTATTTTCATTGAAAAGTTAGTTTTAATTGCAAAAAAGTCCCTAATCTTTAGGGATTGATTTAATCAGCTTTTGATAATACACTTTTAGGGTTTGCAAGTTCTAGTCCCTGCATTTTGATTTTGTTAAAAATTTGTTAGGCAGTTTTGTTAGTTTGTTGATAAGTTGTATGTTTTATTCTGAATCCTGACGAATCATGTATGTTTTACCATGAAACATATATGATTCATAGTGAATCATATATGTTTCATCATGAAACATATATGATTCATCATGAATCATATATGTTTCATGGTAAAACATACATGATTCACTATGAATCATATATGTTTCATGGTAAAACATACATGAAAGGGAAATAGCTTTAGCTTTTGTTTTTTAAGATTATGATGGTAGCCATTTGTATTCTGCAAGTGTTTTATTCTGAATCCTGACGAATCATGTATCTTTTGCAGTTACTACAACTAAAGCTGGTATAAAAAGTACACCTCCTAAACCTGAAGCTCCTAAGACAACCTTGCGTCCTAAATTTAAAGCTGGTAAAACAATCCCACTTCCTAAATCTATAGCTCCTAGCACAGATAATCCTGAACCGCCTCTTAAACCTAAAGCTGTCAAAACATCCCCGCCCCCTAAAACCACTATGCGAACTAGGCAAGCTGATCCTGAACCACCTCCACCTCCTCCTTTAAACACTGACAAACCCCCATTTGCTAAAAAAGTTAATATTGTATTTTCTCGAAAAGGTAAAGACGATAAGAAGGGTAGTGAGCCTGATGTAGAGGCTAAAGCGGATAAGAAGGGTAGTGAGCCTGATGTAGAGGCTAAAGAGGATAAGAATAACTTGGATGATGTAGAGGCTAAAGAGCATAAGAATAGTAGTGAGGCGGGTGGTGATGATGGGAGTGGGGAATCTGATGAGGCTGGGAGTGAGGAGCCGGCTGAGACTGCTGAAACATATGTGAGTGAGAGTGAAGAAACTGATTATGTGGAAGTTGCAAAGAGTGGGAATAAGGAGCCGTCCTCAAGTGATAGTGATTATGTGGCGAAGAGTGAGAGTGAAGAAACTGATGAGATGGTTAACACAGATGATGGGCTGGTTGATACAGATGAAGAAGAAGTGGAAGTTGCAAAGGCGAGTCAGAAAGTGCCTAGTAAACGTGTTGGGAATGTAGCTGCCAAAGAGGGTGTTGTGAAAAAAGCAAAGGTTGAGAAAAAAGAGGGCGTTGTGAAAAAAGATGTGGATGTGAAAAAAGAGGGTGCTGTAAAAAAAGAGGTTGATAGGAAACCCAAGGTGGATATGAAACGGGAGTCAGAATCTACCATGGTTGTTTATGAATCACCATCTAAGAAGCAGAGGGTGAACAAGAAGAAACCTCTTACTGAGGACCAGGCTAAGAAAGTTGCGTACTCGAATGAGTTTCCGCCTCTTTTTTCTAGAACTGTACCAAAGTCACTTTTGGATGTCATAAAAGATGCTTCTCTTGTTGACATGGAACAGTTTTTGAATGAGATTGGTTTTTCTAACTGGGTCTTAAGGTTGATCAGTTACCAAATCGTTTAACGAGGGTTGCTGTGAAATCTTTTAATAAGTCGACTTATTAATTTAAGCTTGGTACAGGCAGCTTTCTAGTCACGCCCGAGAAAATCCATGAAATCCTAGGACTTCCTATTGGTGGAATTTCCTTGTTTGATTTGCCCGAGAGACCTTCAAACGACATTGTTGTTAAGTCATGGCTACAACAGTTTGCGCCAAAGGGTCGGAAAAAATCACGGCTAAGGACATCAGTGACAAGTTGATGCAGGCGAGGGAAGTTGATTTTATGTTTAAACTCAACTTCCTGACACTTTTCGCAACTATGATGGGAGATGCGGACTTCATGAAAGCAACACCAAGGCTTAATGTGGTTAACCACATTTATGAAGATACGGATATTTCTAACGTGGATTGGTGCCGTTTCGTTCACTCTTGTTGTCTTAAAGAAGGTGTATTACCTGAAACTCTCCAAGGCTATTACACAGGTCCCTTGTATTTTCTAGTTGTAAGTCCCCTATCTTTTTTATTAACTTTTATTTGTTTTACATTTTTAACTAATTTTAACATTTTGTAACACTAAACATATATGTTTTTTCTCTATTGTGTGCAACTCCTTTATCTTGATTCAACGAAGTATGACCGATATACAGTTGTTCGTTCAAGACCAGTCATCAGGGACTGGAGTTCTACTGACATGCATAAGCGGCAAGAACTTGAGCTTCAAGATCAAGTTTTTGGTAAAATGGAGCGTCGTGGAGCATGGAGTCCGGATGAGGCACGACAAACTGAGGGTTTCTTTGGTGCCACTGATCTTAAAAAGAAGATGAAAGCTTCAGGTGTACCACCTAAGGAGAAAAAGGTATGAATCAACATTTTTAAATGTTTATAATACTACGTATAATTCACCATTGATCATATTTGATTCTAACTTTCAGTGTATTTTACATTTATTTGTAGAGTATATGCAAAGTTCATACGATTCACCATGAATCATATATGTTTCATGGTGAAACATATGTGTTTCACCATGAATCATATATGTTTCATGGTGAAACATATATGTTTCACCATGAATCATATATGTTTCACTATGAAACATATATTGTAGAAACTAGAAGGGGGGGTTGAATAGTTTCTTATATTTACTTGTTAAAATGTGGTTTCCAAAAATCCTTTTTCAAAAACTTAGGCTTGAGGAAATATGTGAAATCTTCTTATGCACAATATGAACAATGATAGTGTAACTAAACTAATACTAACAAAAATATATCCACAACGAATAAAGAATGATAGTGTAACTAATCTAATACTAACACATGTATATGCATAAAGAATAAAGAATGTAAAGAGTTAAGGGTAAAGAAAGATCAAACCGAACACCAAGGATTCATAGTGGTTCGGCAACGAAGCTCACTCCTCGTTCCTACTCCACTCCTCGAGTACTCCTTACTCGAGAGTTCACTACACAACAAGCTCCTTATGGTGGAGAAAACCGTAGACGTCGCTTAACCAATTTCCGACTCTAAGCTAAAAGTCGAGCCCTAATCGTAGATAGGACCAATCTACACAACTATACTTAGTACATACACAACTTCCAAATAGACACAACTACTTGGATCTTCAAAACTATGACACAAGTACAAATGTATAAAATTAGATCTTCAATGGATCTTTGGTGGTGGACTCAACACTTCACAAGGATAGTGTTCTTCTCTTTTCACTTGGAGAGGAAGGGATGGAAGAACAAGATTCACTTATTAAACAAGTAATAATCAAACAAATGATCAAAGATTTGAGTGATTAAAGAAAGGGGTTTGAATCTGGAAATAAATGTGCAAAAGAGGTGAGATAAAAAGCTGAGAATGGTCCACTATTTATAGGACAAAGGAGCCAACGGCTATTTCTGCCCGCGGTACCTTATCTTAGCCCGCGGTACCTTATCGATAAGGTACCGCCTAGGTGCTAAGGTACCGCCGGACTAGACTCCACTCCTTTTTGTCCTTTAGTGGTGGAGGTCTTATCTGGATATAAAAAATATCCTGAAAGGATATTCTTAACCAAATAAGAATATGCCATTTTCAAATTTCAAATAATTAATTTAATAAAACATTTTCTTTGAAATAAAAGTTTAATAAAAACTTGTCACACTTAATAAAAAGTGAGTTTTAAGAAAAGATTAAATCACTTGATCACTTGATTAAGGTTAGTACTTGTTTATCTATACCTTAAGTGAAAATGGGTAAAATGAAATATACTTGAACTCAAGAATTCGTTTTTCGTTATTTTCGTAAATGCTTGTTTTTACATATTGTCGTAATCAAAACAAGGCGAGACCGAAAAAAGCAAGTAACGTTTTTAGGCATTTATTGCATTAACAATCTCCCCCTTTTTGATTCCGACAATACATAAACTCAATCACACAAAAACAAGATTTTCGAAGACGAGTTTATTCATTTCTCCCCCTTTGTCGAAGCAAAAAGGTTGCGTAAGCCGGTGTTGAAAAAACGGACTTTGCAAAGACTCCCCCTTGGTGCTTACTCCCCTAGCTTGGGGCACCGAGGAATCGAGATATGGTGACAAGCTACATAGAAGGGTTAGTTGAACAAAAGAAACAACCAACAATATATAGCAATAGGTCACATAAAAAAAATAAAAGAGAAGAAAACACAAAGACAAAGATCCAAGATAGGTTACTAAAAGAACATCATACAAAGAAGTATGGAAAAAGAAACAAGCCAAAAGCATAAATCTAATCCTAGTTATTCTAGAATTCTAAGATTTGCTTGAATTTGGTGTCTTGTGGATAAGCAACCAATTCTTATATGAAAGACAAGGTAATGGCGGAGGGTGGTGGTGGTGGCTTGTTGGAGATCTCATAATCAAAGTGAAGAGGAGGCTTGATTAAGAGACTCTTGATGTAGCTCAACTCCTCATAGATGTGTGCCATAGCAAGGTGTTGATATTGACAACATTGACAATATGTTCCATGATGCATGACATTATCATGAGAAAGAGGAAGAACACTAAAGGGTGGTGGTGGAAGAAAAGATGTTCCATAATCAACATTCTTGGTAGGAGACATGTGATTAAGAGTGTTCTTGGGTGGGTTTGGATTGAAAGCAATTGGAGAAAATGGAGGAGATTCAAGGCTTTCATCGGGAGAATAAGACATTTTGGATGTGAAGTAATGCAAAATGCTTATGGTTTAAATAGGGAAGGCTTAGGGTATTTTTGGGGTGGTCAAAGGGTTTGAAACAAAGATTCTCAAAAAAGTTGGAGCAAATCTGGAGTTTCAGACAAAAACCCGAAAAAGGAAGGCATTGTAGGCAGTTCCTTATCTAGGGTGGCGGTACCTTATCAATAAGGTACCGCGGTTCACATATGGAACCGCCTGCAGAGGCAGGGTTTGGTGTTTGGAGGAAGATTTTTCAGCAAATCTTATTTTTCTAGTCTAACTTATCATAGGGATATGCTTAAAAGCAAAGATAGACAAAGAAAACATATGCAAACTTACCAAATAGAGATTTGACCAAAATACATGGATTAAAAAATCGATGTAGGAGGTGTGTAAGACAAGACCTTAAGTCATGACACAATGATCCTCCATGATTCTATCTTGTTCTTGCTATGTTTGAGAGAATCATACATATGAATTATGTAAGCTCTAGATTAATAGCGAGAATCTATGAAAAATCGTTTTTAGATTGAATTAACAATCTCAAACGAATTTCTCAACCATTTTCGAAAGAGACTTTGAGAATTTTGAAAAAGAGAGGAGAAGATTTTTCAAAAGGAGTTTAAAAGACTCAAAGACTCAATGTGGTAAAAGAAAACACACAAGAAGAAAAGAATTTAAGGAAGATGTTCCATTAATCCTAGACCTAGACGCAAGTAATTAAAAGGTTCCCTCTTAAGTGGCTTAGTGAAGATATCGGCTAAGTTGTCCTCGGAGGGCACCTTTTCAATAGAAATGTTCCCCTTTTGAACATTATTCCTAAGGAAATGGTGTCTAATTTCTATGTGTTTGGTTCGTGAATGTTGCACGGGATTCTTGCTTAGGTCTATAGCGCCTTTATTATCGCACATGATGGGAACATCATCAAGAGAAATCCCGTAATCAACAAGCGCTTGCTTCATCCATAGAGCTTGTTGGCATGCTTTTCCGGCACTCACATACTCGGCTTCCGTGGTGGATATTGCAAGAGCGGTTTGTTTCTTGGAGAACCAAGAAGTTAAACAACAACCCATGAAGGTACAAACTCCACTAGTGCTTTTCCGGTCCACATAGTCTCCCGCATGATCCGAGTTTGCGTAGACAATGGTTTCTACGCCGGTCCCTTTAGGATACCATAATCCTAAATGTATAGTGCCTTTAATGTATCGAAAGATACGCTTAACCGCTTCAAGGTGAGAGGTTTTGGGAGCCTCTTGGAAGCGAGCACAAAGGCAAACACTAAACATGATATCCGGTCGACTTGCCATTAGGTATAACAAACTACCAATCATACCTCTGTATTTGGTGTTGTCTACCGACTCACAATCATCATCTACGGTGAGTTTAGTATCCGAGGCCATAGGGGTCTTCATTGGTCTAGATTCTTCTAATCCAAATTTCTTTAGCATTTCTTTAGCGTACTTAGAGTGACTAAAGAAAATACCATCGTCCATTTGTTTAATTTGGAGTCCTAAAAAGAAGTTAAGTTCTCCCATCATACTCATTTCAAACTCATCATGCATGATTTTGGCAAAGTCATCACACAATTCTTGACAAGTTGAGCCAAATATAATGTCATCAACATATATTTGTACGATTATGAGGTGAGGACCTTTCTTCTTTGTAAAGAGTGTATTGTCTACCATTCCCATGGTATACTCATGTTTAACAAGAAACGCTTTAAGTCTATCATACCAAGCTTTGGGTGCTTGTTTGAGTCCATAAAGTGCTTTCTTAAGCTTGTAAACATGGTCCGGTTTCTCAAAATCAATGAAGCCGGGAGGTTGAGCCACATATACCTCCTCATTGATCAAACCGTTGAGAAATGCACTCTTTACATCCATTTGTTGAAGCTTAAAATCTAAGGCACGAGCGTAGGCTAAAAGGATTCTAATTGATTCTAATCTAGCTACCGGTGCATATGTCTCGTCATAATCAATACCTTCTTGTTGATTATAGCCTTGAGCTACAAGTCTATCCTTGTTACGAGACACAACACCATTCTCATCTAGCTTATTCCTAAATACCCATTTGGTTCCTATAATGGTAGAACTTCTAGGTGGAGGAACAAGTTCCCAAACATCATTAGAAACGAATTGATTCAATTCTTCTTACATCGCAATGACCCAACTCTCATCCGTCAAAGCTTCTTTAACATTATTTGGTTCAATCAAGGAGACAAAACAAAAGAAGTTGCTTTGGTTTTGGACTTGAGATCTTAGGGTCCTTTGATTTAAGTCACCAATGACATTATTGAGAGTATGATCCCTAGATTCCTTAATGTTTACTTCCTTTTCAACACTAAGGTCTTCAATTCCTATTTTTCTACCCTCTTTGGCTTTAACTACTTCTAATTCATCCAAGTCATCATCAACCAATGGTGGTGTCTTGGGCGAAGGAGGGGTTTCATCAAAGGTTACGTTGAGTGATTCTTCAATAACCCCCGTGGTTCTATTTAGGACTATGTAGGCTTTACTAGTTTGGGAATAACCTAAAAGGATACCTTCGTAAGACTTTGGGTCAAACTTGGTAAGGTAGTCTTTGGTGTTGAGGATAAAGCACTTGCTTCCAAACACCCTAAAGTATTCTAATGAGGGTTTCTTACCCTTAAGAATCTCATAGGGGGTCTTTCCTAGGAAAGGTCGAATAAGAATTCGGTTGAGAATATAAGTCGATGTGTCCACGGCATTGCACCAAAACTTTTGAGGCAAAGATTGCTCGTTTAACATCGTCCTACTCATCTCTTGGAGAGTCCTATTCTTCCTTTCAACTACCCCATTTGATTGTGGAGTGCGAGGAGCCGAGAAGTTATGGGTAATACCATGAGCTTCACAAAAGGCACCAAATTGCACTTCATTATCAAATTCCCTACCATGATCCGTCCTAATAGAAACAATTGAACATCCTAGTTGATTTTGAATTCTTCGACTAAAGATTTCGAAGTGATCGAAAGCTTCATTCTTAGATGCCAAAAATCTAGTCCAAGTGAATCTAGAATAGTCATCAACTATAACTAGGGTATAAAGGTTACCTCCATAACTCCGTATGGCGGAAGGTCCAAAAAGATCCATATGTAGGAGCTCTAAGCACCGAGAGGTCGAAACCAAATTCTTGGCTTTGTGACTTGAGTGAACTTGCTTTCCAACTTTACAAGCATCACAAAAGTGACTATCAAACTTAATCTTGGGGAGGTGTCTTACCAACTCCTTAGAGACTAAAGATTGAATTAAACGCATATTAGCGTGACCTAATCTCCTATGCCAAAGAGTAGAACTATCATCTATAGTCGCAAGACATATGTTGTCTTTTGACTTCTTATTAACCTTCATGACATAAAGCCCATGCTTTCTAACACCTTTTCCAATGACTTTTCCATCTTTTACGATTTCACTGTCATGTTCCGAAAAGATGACCTTACACTTATTATCACAAATTTGACCTGTACTTAAAAGGTTAAATCCTAAGTTATCTACGTGCTCAACATTTTCAATGGTCATGGAGTCAAGAGAAACCGTACCTTTGCCAATGATATTACCACGTAGACTACTAGCGAATATGACGTTACCTCCATCATATGCTTTGTAATGCGAGAACAAACTTCGATTACCCGTCATGTGTTTAGAACATCCACTATCCTTAATCCACTCATCGGGCTCCAAATCAATTCCCAAGCATATTTAGGTAACAACACACAAGATCAAACATTTGGTCCCCAATATCTCATGGGTCCAAAATTGTTAGTTCCAAACATCCCTTGCATTTGGTTGGGATGCATGAATGAAGAAGGGGTTCCCCATGGAGAACAAAATGGAGGAGGGTAGTAATTCATGTAACCATTTTGCTATTCATTATTTCTACTAGGTGTATTTGATCTAGGTTTAGAGTTATGATTATTCCTTCTAGGTGTTGGAGTTTTACTTCTAGATCGTGAATTGTTTTGATTATCTCTTCTAGGCGTTGTCGTTCTACTTCTAGGCTTAGACTCATTCCGTACTCTAGGTGAAGTAGAGGATAGTCTAGATAAACTTCTATTTCCTATGAGAGGTTTACTTAATGGCCTGTAGAACTTACCAATAGCATTGTCGTCAAGTATGGGTAATTTTACCTTATTAACAGTAAGATGCTTTAGTTTTTCATCTAACTTAGACTTTTCAGAAAGTTCAGGATTTTCACCAAAATCAACCTCTGGCCGCGGTTCCTTATCTATGGCAGCGGTTCCATATTGATAAGGAACCACCCTATACAATCGGGTACCGCGTACAGCAGGAGTTTTTTGAGAAAACCTGACTTGTTTTGGTTCACTAGTTGAGGTTTCATTTGAGTTAAAACCTAGACCAAGTCTTTCCTTAGAATGAACTTGTTTGTTTAACATATCATCAAGAGCACTAGTTCCTTTCATGAACTTTTCCAATTTAATGGAGGTGCTCTTGAGATCTTCATTCTCTAATCTAAGTTTCTCACAACTTAAGCAACTTAAATCAACCTCTTTATTTTTCTCAAGTTTAGCCAATTTCTCCCTAAGTTCATTGATCTCATTTTCAAGCTTAGTTTTGGTTGTTTTTAAGGTTTTATTCTTTTTTATGAATTTAAGACTAAGTTTATGTAAACTATCATATTTGCCTTCAAATTCAATATCATCACAAGTGGAACTATCATTGCTATAATATTCGGTTTCGGAATGTACCTCTTTAGAAGTGTGAGCCATTAGACATTTCTCCTCTTTGGGGTTGTCATCATCATCTTCACCGCTATCGCTCCAAGCGCCACTAACGAACGTCGTGTGGTTCTTATCACGAGCGGGCTTTGGACAATCACCAATGAAGTGATTTGGATCACCACATCTAAAGAAATTCCTATCACTTTTTTCGTTCTTGACAAACCGATTCTTTGACAATGGTTTCTTGTCATAGTTGGGTTGCCTAACGTGTTGACCTCGCCTCTTGAAGAACTTCTTGAAATCTCTCACCGCCAATGCATACTCCTCGTCATCGCTTTCCGAGGAACTATCATGGTCACTTTGTGCCTTCTTGGCTTTAAGTGCAAGAGATTTCCTTTCACTCTTGGTTTTCACTAATTCCGAGTCCTTCAAAATTATCATCTCATGAACCTTCAAGTTTCCTATGAGTTCATCGAGTGATAAAGTTGAGAGATCTTTCGACTCTTCAATCGCCGTGACTTTTGCTCTCCACTTTGGATGTAAGGCCCTTAGAAACTTCCTAACATTGTTCTTGCTAGAAAAACCTTCATCAAGTGCTTTTAGACTAGTAATAATGGTGTTAAACCTAGCAAATGCACTATCAATAGTTTCATCTTCTAAGATGACAAATCGTTCATATTGTTGGACAAGAAGATCGATTTTGCTTTCTTTGACTTGGTTATTACCTTGGTGGGTTACTAAAAGAGTGTTCCAAATATCTTTAGCGGTTTCACACATAAAAATTCTTTCATACTCTTTCTTAGGCAAAGCATTATAAATCACCATTTTAGCCTTATTATTTTTTGAAAGTTTCTTTTTAGTATCGTCATTAGCTTTGTCAAAAGTGACCAATTCTTTTGTTTTAGAAACTTCATTAAATTGAAAGGGTAAAAAATCACCATTGGTAATAACATGCCAAAGATCTAAATCTTTTGATTTCACATAAGTTTCAAATCTATTTTTCCAATAAATAAAACTATCGGTTTCAAAAAGTGGTGGTCTTTGCATAGATTGCCCTTCTAGGTATTTGTTGGAATCCATAGATCGATTCAAGTTTTAAAATACAATATACTTTAAAAATTCTTGAGCAACCCTCTCTGATACCAAATTTAGAAACTAGAAGGGGGGGTTGAATAGTTTCTTATATTTACTTGTTAAAATGTGGTTTCCAAAAATCCTTTTTCAAAAACTTAGGCTTGAGGAAATATGTGAAATCTTCTTATGCACAATATGAACAATGATAGTGTAACTAAACTAATACTAACAAAAATATATCCACAAAGAATAAAGAATGATAGTGTAACTAATCTAATACTAACACATGTATATGCATAAAGAATAAAGAATGTAAAGAGTTAAGGGTAAAGAAAGATCAAACCGAACACCAAAGATTTATAGTGGTTCGGCAACGAAGCTCACTCCTCGTTCCTACTCCACTCCTCGAGTACTCCTTACTCGAGAGTTCACTACACAACAAGCTCCTTATGGTGGAGAAAACCGTACACGTCGCTTAACCAATTTCCGACTCTAAGCTAAAAGTCGAGCCCTAATCGTAGATAGGACCAATCTACACAACTATACTTAGTACATACACAACTTCCAAATAGACACAACTACTTGGATCTTCACAACTATGACAGAACTACAAATGTATAAAATTAGATCTTCAATGGATCTTTGGTGGTGGACTCAACACTTCACAAGGATAGTGTTCTTCTCTTTGCACTTGGAGAGGAAGGGATGGAAGAACAAGATTCACTTCTTAAACAAGTAATAATCAAACAAATGATCAAAGATTTGAGTGATTAAAGAAGGGGTTTGAATCTGGAAATAAATGTGCAAAAGAGGTGAGATGAAAAGCTGAGAATGGTCCACTATTTATAGGACAAAGGAGCCAACAACTATTTCTGCCCGCGGTACCTTATCTTAGCCCGCGGTACCTTATCGATAAGGTACCGTCTAGGTGCTAAGGTACCGCCGGACTAGACTCCGCTCCTTTTTGTCCTTTAGTGGTGGAGGTCTTATCTGGATATAAAAAATATCCTGAAAGGATATTCTTAACCAAATAAGAATATGCCATTTTCAAATTTCAAATAATTAATTTAATAAAACATTTTCTTAAAAAGAAAGTTTAATAAAAACTTGTCACACTTAATAAAAAGTGAGTTTTAAGAAAAGATTAAATCACTTGATCACTTGATTAAGGTTAGTACTTGTTTATCCATACCTTAAGTGAAAATGGTTAAAATGAAAAATACTTGAACTCAAGAATTCGTTTTTCGTTGTTTTCGTAAATGCTTGTTTTTACATATTGTCGTAATCAAAACAAGGCGAGACCGAAAAATGCAAGTAACGTTTTTAGGCATTTATTGCATTAACATATATGATTCATCATGAAACATATATGTTTCACCATGAAACATATATGATTCATGGTGAATCATATATGTTTCATGATGAAACATATATGCAAAGTTCATCATGAATCATATTTGATTCTAACTTTCAGTGTATTTTACATTTATTTGTAGAGTATATGCAAAGTTATTGAAGATACGCTGTCGAGAGTATCAAAGGAGAAGTCTGAGATAGAAACTCTCTTGAAAAGGGCTAGCAACGACTTCCCAAATGATGAACAAGTTGATGCTTTGTACCACAGATATATTGGATTGTTTAAAGATACTATGTGGTTACAAGATAAGTCACCCCATATTGACGATTTTGACGATGAGAAAAGAGACGATGAGAAGAAAGACGATGAGAAGAGAGACGAGCCGGATGATGACCCGGCTAAGAAGAGAGACGAGCCGGCTGGTGATCCGGCTGAGAAGAGAGACGAGGCGTAGAATGTTGTTGATGCTGAAAAAGGAGACAGAGGCAAGGAGACGTCTCATACTGAGGATGTTGTTGCTGAGAAGGAGGGGTATGTTGATGAATTAAATGTGGAAACTTATACTCAGTGGATTAATGCGAACATATGGTGGTATGGACCATATGTGGTTGATGTGACTGTCGAATCTTTTGGCCATGAAGTAATTTGTTAACCTTTCATTATTTATTCATATTTTTTATGTTATGTTATTATGAACTGTTAAATTAAAAAAAGGTTCAATGTTTCAGGAGGAGTATTGGGCTTGGCCTACGCATCTTCCTGGTGCTGTGTCTACTGGGACTGCTCCACCGCTGCCTGGTGCTGAGCCTGCTAGGACTGCTCCACCGCTGCCTGGTGCTGAGCCTGCTGGGACTGCTCCACCGCTGCCTGGTGCTGTGCCTGCTGGGACTCCTACACAACAGACTCCTCCACAACAGACTCCTCCAATGGGTATTAAGAAATTGGTCCAACCAGATTCTCCAATAACTTTTGTTTATCAGTATAAGAGAATCAATGTTGAGTCATTGATTAACAGAGTTGAGTTTATCATGGGAAACAACTTGTTTTCTATGCAAGGCAAAAAATAGTAAGCTCTCTTTGTCATGTCTTTTAGAATTTTTTTGTTAACTGTGTATGAAAAATACATGATCCATGATGAAACATACATGATCCATGATGAAACATACATGATCCATGATGAATCATGTATGTTTCATCATGGATCATGTATGTTTCATCCATAACTTTTTGTGTAAATTACTGGATAACACCATTTATTTTCTTATTTTGTAGTGAAATTATTTTTCAAACTGTATCTGGATATCCTCTATCAGCCGTACGTGTCAATTTGGAGACTTTGGCACCAAGGATATGGATAGATGGTAGTGTCATAGACTGTTTTGTCGCCATTCTTAATGATGAGCATGATACCAAACTTCCAGAGACGAAATATCACTATTTTTCTACTGGTTGTATTGTAAGTTGTCATTTGACTATTCTTCGAGTGGTTATATTAGTTTCATGTTTTCTCTTATGACTTTTTTTTCTTATACAGACACCAGATATGATTAGCAGAGTTCTTGGTAAGGAACCATCATACAAACTGTTTAAGGAAGCAATATTGGCTCAGTTTGAAGGTGATGAAGCTTCTGTGTCTCTCTCACGCGTTGAGTTGGCTTTTTTTCCTATATGCACTTCAAATCATTTTTATGTGGTTGTTTTCAACCTCAAAATGCCAACTACAATGTTGATTCATGATAACGCTTCTGGATTTACCTATTCAGCAAAATACAAGGGAGCTTGCAATATTTTTGTAAGTTTATTATGGGGGATTATATATAATTACGGATTATGATTGTATTTCGTTACACATGCATCTTTTTCATGTAATATGTTTTCGTGTTTTCTCTTTCTCGTTTTGTAGAAAAAGTTCTTTGCAAGGTATTTAGAGGAGCATAATCATCCAAGTCACTCCAAAGTTTCAAAAATGAAAAGCTATATTCCAAAGTTGAGTTAGAGTACTAAAACAAATCATGAAGACTGCGGTGTATTTGCTATGATCCATTTGGAGAACTACACCGGCAACAGTAAGAGGAGCTGGGATGTTGGTCTATGCGAAGAATCTGCTATGCAAAGAACTTCGTTGAAGCGTATGAGGTTCACGATAGCTACAAAGATTCTTCTTCATAATTTCAACAAGGAAAGAGCCAAAATGTTCAAGCTAGCCTATAATTTTGAGACAAAGGTTGACAAGGAAGAAAGAATCGCAATCATTGTTCATGCGCTAAACCATAGACATGAGCGTGATCTAGAGAAGGCTTCAGCCGAGAGTGAATAGGATGATATGGCTCAGAAAGGAGAGGGTGATATGGCTAAGAAAATTGAAGGGAAATGAAGAATGACTTTATTCTATGATTGTGAATGGTAGAAGGATAGGAAAAAACACTAATATGGGTCTCTTTTGGTAGATCTAGCTGTTGGGCCTCTGATGTTTCTAATTGTTAGTAATCATTGTATTTTGAATGTAGTCTAAACAATGTAGTCTGTACAAGGTAGTTTGAATTACATGTTTGTATTTTATATGTGTTCAAATCTTTGATAATTACAAGGTTTATCTGTGTACAAAGAATGATAGATGTGCCTTGATGAATCTTATATGGTTGATGATAAATCATACATGTTTTATCATGAATCATACATGATTCATCAAGACACATGTATGAATAATCACACTTGCTTTTGAAATTTTTAGATTTAGAGTTCTTTTTAACAATAATAATGTATCACTCTTGAATGAATCCATCATGATTCATATATGATTCATTATGAATCATATATGTTTCATCATAAAACATATATGTTTCATGATGAATCATATATGTTTCATAATGAAACATATATGATTCATGATGAATCATATATGTTTCGTTATGAAACATATATGATTCATTATGATTCATCCCCAAACACTTCCAAACACTTTAAATTAAAATGATAACGCAGAAATAAACATATATGATTCATCCCCAAACACTTCAAATTAAAATGATAATGCAAAAATAATCAAGTATTAATTGAACTAAATATCAAAACAAAGTTGATTCAAAGTATAAAACTAAGTGTAAAACAAAGTGTTAATTAAAAACATATTGATAGTAAATATGACTTGAAAAAACATAGATTGATCAACAAGCTGTGTTTGATGTTTGTTCTGTAGCAGCAACGTTTCCAGCTTCTGTAGCAGCAACGTTTCTAGCTTCTGCTTGAGCAGCTTCCATAAGCGCCAACTTTGCAATATACTTTGGATTTAATGGACATGTGTTCTTGGTATGTTCATTTGTCACTTGTTTGCAAGATAAACATTTCCTAGCCTGCTTTTTCTTAGCTTTTATAGCGATTTCTCTTGCACTTTTTATATGTGCTCCTTTAGGTGCTGCTTTACGTTCTCCTTTAAGACCGGCTTTGTTTCGAGCCCCTTCTGGATTTCCTATGATCGGTTTATCAGCAGTCGGTTTCCAATTGCATATAAATCTAGGATTACATCACTCGTTTTCTGGGAAGGTGGCTTAGGAACTTGAACTTGTATTTCCTTCTTAATTTTTTCCAACGTTTGCACAAATTCTGCCAACTTTGCTTCATCTTTACTCAACCAAAACAAGCATTCATCGACCACGTTGTTGGCGTCGTTAGTTAACCTTTCAATGGTTTCGTTCTTTTCTCCATATCTTTTTGTCTTTCTTCTCAATCCAAGTGGTAATAAATCCTTTCTCCAACGCCTTAGAATGTATTTTTCTGGAATCTTTCCAACATCACGGTTCTTCAAAACACAAAATACGTGTCGGCACAAAAAACCATACCGAGTGAAATGTCTACAAGTACAATTAACTGAACCGTCTTCTGGATGACGCAGAACCTGATTATGAAACATTAAAAACAAAATTAATACTTGGGCATTTACCAAAACAATTATGAGACATGTATGATTCATCATGAAACATGTATGATTCATCAGGAAACATGTATGATTCATCAGGAAACATGTATGATTCATCATGAAACATATATGATTCATGATGAATCATACATCATTTTGGTAACAGTAACAACAATTAATGATTCATTAACCATGAAACATATGTGATTCATTATGAATCATGTATGTTTCATCATGAATCATATATGTTTCAGGATGAATCATACATGTTTCATGATGAATCATATATGTTTCATCAAGAAACATGTATGATTCAACATGAATCATATATGTTTCATGGTGAATGAATCGTATACTATTTTGGAAACAGCAACAACATTTAATTGATTTCACTCACTAACCTTGTAGGTAGCAACCTTGTCTTCTTCTTGTATAACCATCTATTTGCCTTCCTCGGTATAAATTGTCCGGTACTCCCCTGCCCTCATGTCTTTAACATGAACCGTCTCAACTCCCTCTTCCATTCTAAGCTCTACTATTTGACAAGCCCAAACCGATTCCATTATTTCCTTTTGAACAAGCAGAAATATTGTCCTAGTATATATTGTAGCCGTATGTGTTTCCATCTCTAACCTTGTATAAGGTTTTGAAGCTGCTTCAAATGTTTTGAAGTCTAAAAACTCTTGCCTGTGTCTTTGCCTTTCCATGGAAGCTTTATAGCACATCATGAAATTGAGTAATGTTGACCCATGATTCGTGAAACATTTGACAAATGAATTTTCACTCTCGGATCTGGAAGTGGTTCTCATTAAGCCAAACAAAGGAGAGGTAATAAAGTATGTTGGTAACCACATTTCTCGAAGGGTTAACATCTTCTTCATCCACTTGTGGTCTTGCAATTTAAAGTCTTCGATTAATTTATTCCATCTTTCTTCAAAGTCCTTAGGCTCTATGAACATATTCCACACAAGTTTGTTGAAACGTTCTTTGAAATTTGTTTCTTCATATGTTTCTTTGCATATCTGTAAAAATAATCAGACAAGAATGATTAGATACATGGTTCATCATGAATCATACATGATTCATCATGAATCATATATGTTTCATCATGAATCATTTATGTTTCATCATGAATCATGTATGTTTCATCATGAAACATATATGATTCATGATAAAACATACAGAACTCTACAAGAAAAATACAGACTTATGGTAAATGAAATTCTCCTTTGATGGAACTTTTTGCATGATGTGCCACATGTATAATCTATGTTTAGACTGCGTAAACACTGCTTCAATTGCTCGCTTCATTGCCCCATCTTGATATGTTACAACCATATCGGGTTGCTTTGGGTGAGCAGTCAAGAATGAAGTTAATAGCCATATATAAGCATATGTGTCTTCACATAACAACAATCCTGCGCCGAATGTCACTGACTTTCTGTGATTATCTATGGCGGTGAATGGAACAAAAACCATGTCGTACCTGAAAATTAAGTAAATCATAATCAGATGAGAATGATTAGATACATGGTTCATTAGATACATGTTTCATCATGAAACATATATGTTTCATAATGAAACATATATGATTCATGATGAAACATATATGATTCATCATGAAACATATATGATTCATCATGAATCATGTATGTTTCATGATGAAACATACATGATCCATGATGAATCATATATGTTTCATCTTGAAACATATATGTTTCATAGTAAACCATACAGAATTCTACAAGAAAAAGTTTTTATTCAACAACTTACTTATTCATTCTGATTGTTGCGTCAAATGATATTACATCACCAAACTCATCGTAGTTGCATTTATCAACTTCATCTGCCCAAAAAAGTGCAACTAACACGCCGTTTTCAACCTTGTACTGAAATGTAAAGTTTGGCGCAAACAACTTCCTATTTTCCATCTTCTCTATCAACATATGTGCATCACTTTCTCCTATAACCTCATTAACGTCTCTGATATGATTCTTAAAACCGCCAGTCGTGCTATGAACATAGTGAGAACCCCCTTTCATCGTAGAAAACAAGTGGTGCGCCTTTGTTCCACCAAGTTTCATTGTTGAAGCTTTTATAACAAACATTTTTTCCGCCTGATTCATCTTTCGTTGTTTCTTTGTAAGATGCTCAAATTCTTTCGGAATCATTCGGTGGTTGTGTCTCGGATCGAATGTAACTACTTCATACTTTCCGGTACGACTATCCAATGCAATCTTAATTCTCGCACGGCAACCCGTTCGTCTATGCCTTGTATTTCTAACTTGCTTATCATTGTGTTGAGGATCCAATGTGTTAATATTTATCTCCTTTGGATTCCCTTCTCGATTACACATGACATACTTTGATTTCACCAAACCACTTTTTGTTTTCTTTTGGCATGTCATCTTAGCTTCAAACCCTGCCTTTTCAGCGTAAGTGTTATAAAAATCGACACCTTGCTCTATTGTATCAAAAGTTTGCCGCACAAAAGGTTTCGACATATGGTTCGCAGTATATTGTTCCTCCAGGTGTCTCGCCTTCTGGGAACAAAGTTGGAGTGCTCCTTGGAACTGTTAAACAATAACATTTAGGTTTTGTTTTAGTAATTTATTTTTACAGTGAATCATGTATGTTTCATGTTGAATCATATATGTTTCATCATGAAACATATATGATTCATGATGAAACATACATGATTCATCCAACTTGTTTTTGAAGTTTTTACCAATTACAGTGTTTTAAAGAATAAATATTTTAACAGAATCATAGAATCATATATGATTCATTTTGAAATCAATTGTTTGTATATTGAATGAAACATATATGTTTCATGATGAATCATATATGTTTCATAATGAAACATATATGTTTCATGATGAAACATACATGATTCATCCAACTTGTTTCATCATGAAACATATATGATTCATGATGAAACATACATGATTCATCCAACTTGTTTTTGAAGTTTTTACCAATTACAGTGTTTTAAAGAATAACTATTTTAACAGAATCATAGAATCATATATGATTCATTTTGAAATCAATTGTTTGTATATTGAATGAAACATATATGTTTCATGATGAATCATATATGTTTTATAATGAAACATACATGATTCATGATGAAACATACATGATTCATCCAAATTGTTTTTGAAGTTAATTTCCTTTACCAATTACATTGTTTTAAAGAGTGACTATTTTAACAGAATTATATATGTTTGTATGTTGAATGAAACATATATGATTTATCATGAATCATATATGATTCATCATGAATCACTTGTTTTGTATATTGAATGAATCATATATGATTTACCTGGAGTTCGAATGATATTGGCTTCAACATTTGACTCTTCAATTTGATTCCGAGTCATAGGGTTTTCATCTTCTTCGTATTGAACTATACTTGAATCTGCATCAATCGCATCGTCATCGGCTATATTTGTGGTAGTTGTGATTAGGGAAGGTAGTTGTGGAGGTTGAGGTCGCCGGAAAAAATGGAATGGAGGTTGTTGTGGTGGTTAAGGTCGCCGGAAAAATTAAGGTTTATAGATCTGTGATTAGGGAGATCTGTGATTAGGGAGTTGTGGTGGTTGATGTCGCCGGAAAAACGGTTATGGAGGTTGTTGTGGTAGTTGAGGTCGTCGAAAAAAATAGTTATGGAGGTGGTTGTGGTCGCCGGTTTTGATAACGGGAAAAACGGAAAAAACGGTTTTGAGCTCAGAGAGAGAGCTGTGTGTGTTTTTTTAAAGAAAAAAATGAATTATTAATTTCTAAAACTCTATTTATATTTTAATTAGTAAAAAGTGAGTGTAATCTTGACCATTGAATGCAAAATAAATGGATGACTCAGATTGTCTCATTTGGTCTATGCTATATATTGTGTCTAGGGGGATCTCAACTCACTTTCTTTAAATGTAAGAAATTACTACTGTAGTTGTTTTTTTACAAAAAAATATTATGTTGTGTTATTTTTATTTAGTCCCTGTAGATTTAATTTTTTTTCATTTTGTTCAATAGATCTGAAGTTTTATAATATTAGCCTCTCAACTTTATAGTTTCTCATTTTTGTCATTAACTTATTAGGGGGTGTTAGTTTTCGCTCATATGTGGCCTTGTGTTTATATGGTGTTTGTCAATTTTTATAAAGTGTTGTTTTAAAAAAAACGGTAAGAAATTACTAGTTGTGTTATTTAGTCCCTACAGATTTGTTCTTTTCATTTTGGTCACTAGATCTCAGGATTTACATATATTTGCCTCTCAACTTTATAATTTTAATATAATGCAACTTTTAAGGTTGTTTCTTGTATGTTTACTGCTGATGTCATCTCCTTTTCATAAATCTGATTTTTTAGGACCAAATCACTAATGAAAATATATACTTTCTTAGTAGTAAGAAATTAGTTGTTTTTTACAAAAATAAAAATAAAAAAAAATATTATGTTTTGTTTATATTGTGTTATTTTAATTTAGTCCCTCTAGATTTTATTTTTTTCATTATAGTCACTAGATCTGAACTTTTACATATATTGGCCTCTCAACTTTATAATTTGTCCATTTTTTCATTAACTCATTCCGCTTATATGTGGCCTTTTAAGCTGCTTATTTAATTTCGCCTTATATTATTTCATAAGCCCCAATTTTCTTGCTTATTTTTTTACTTGTGAGCTTATATAAGTTTATAAGCCCATAAGTCCCAAAATAAGTTAGAAAATTCTGGCTTTTGAAATATAAGCCGAAATAAATCAACTCTTTGGACTTTGGAGCATTTATAAGCGTTTCAACTATAATGGTTGCTTGACAATGAGTATTTGGATTTTGTTTAAACGCTCCTATTTTGAATACTTATAAAAAAGTGTTTAGCATTAGTTTCAGGGCATTGTACTTGTTTGATTTTATGTATTGTAGTTCAGCGTTTAGTGATATAGGAAGGTTCTTAGGGCTAAGATTACCATACGAGCTTGTATCATTTTATGTGTGCTTGATGATTTTTGTTTATGAAAATAGTTATTCTAATAGTTTAATATGAAAATCGAAGTGCCGAGTTATTTGGTTAATTTGGGATCATATTATTAGACATAAGAACTTGTAAAAGGACTGTTTTGACTTGGTAATTTACACAACCATGCGGGTTACTGGGAGATACCGCAAAGAAGTTTGTCTTGACCCGATACGGCCTCATGTAGACACTCTTGTTAAGGAGATTAAACTTTAATCTCACCTTGGGTTGATTGGATCAATGCTACCCCGTGGCAAGTTGTAATATTTTTGATTCCTTATATCTAACTTCTAGCTAGCCTAATGATAATGTTGTTAAAAAAACAGAGTCGTGTTGTAAGGGTCGGTTCAGTATGATCATAGGAATCGGGTGATAGTTGCATCTTTTAATGGTAAGAGCATTAAAGTGTTGTTTGTGTTTGGTGGGCCTGAAAATTTGGCTGAATGTTGTTAAACAACTGATTGATTGAATGGTCTGCAAATTTTTTGTTAAAAATTTCTCATATTACACGATAACATTAGATTCTTAGGCCTCTTTATGTTCCTCGAAGCGATTATAAGATGCATATTATTATTCCAGTCATATAAAATGTACATATAGCTGATTCTGCCACTGTTATTAATTGTAGTTGCCTAGCTTAATTATAATTTACTATCAAATTCTGTTTCTTTAAAGCTCTTACAGTTTATCTTTTGATCCCAGTTTGCAAAATTTTCTTACATGTTGGTGGTGCAAAATATTTATGCAGTAAAGTTGTGGAGGTATTGTGGTGAGATTAATTTTATTGGTAGGTCTCTTGTTTAGCGATATATCAAGTTCTTAGGGCTTAGATTCTTTTTTGAAGGGTCTTAGCCTCTTAGGGCTTAGATAACTAGATGATTTTCATGTGTTTTTGCTGCAGTGTTACTACGCTTGCTTGCCAATTGATTATTATGCTATGATAAGTAGTTAATTGAATGCTTTAACATGGAAATTCGAAATTGTTTAATTGTTTGATTAATGTTAAATTTTACAGGTATGTCTAAGAAGAGTCACAACGTCAACTTAGAGGATGGAGTGAATCAATTGAGCTTAACGGAAGAAAGTCCGGTTAAGAAAGTAGTGCACAATGAAACAATAGGCTTGTTTGTTGTCAATAAACATACATAGCAGACTAAAGCCAGGGCTCGAGGGTGGTACTTGCTTCGGAGATGCATTGTGCGTGTGTGTAACTCAAGGGATATGTTTCTTGACTACGAACCAGTAACTGGTCATGAGGTGGTTCTGGAAGATAATAGTCATGCTGATGTGGTCGGGTTTGGAACAGTGAAACTTCAGTTGGATACTAAGAAGGTTTTGACTCTTGAAAATGTTTTTCATATTCCCGAAATTACCAAGTCTGTCATATCTGTCCCTAAACTTTTCGATATGGATTTGAATGTGAATTTTCGTGGCCAGAAATGTGTCATTGATGATCGTGTCGAGGTTGTTGGAAAAGGGTACAGGGAAGATGAATTGTATCGTTTGAGCTTAATGGAAGAACGTCTAGCTGAGAAGTGTAACATGTGTGGGGAGACAGGACATTATGCTCGGGAGTGCAAAGACAATAATTCTGAAACTGCGAAAGTGGTGCTTAAGGCAAGAATAGGCTTCGGGACTCCATTCAACCAGAAGGACCAAGGCTGGTACTTGAATTCTGATTCTACTGAGCATGTTTGCTACTCTAGGGACATGTTTGTGGACTACAACCCAATGAGACATCATGAGGTTATTTTGGGGGATAATGAGCATCTTGATGTAGCTGGAATTGGTACAGTGGTGATCCAATTCGACACAGACAAGGTTTTGACTCTCTCAAATGTTCTTCATATACCAAAAATCAGTAAATGCTATGTATCTGTCGCCAAACTCGATGATCTTGGATACATCATGAATTTCAGATGTGGGATAGGTCTCATTACGAAGAGTGACGAGGTCATAGGTAAATCTTATAAGATGGGGTGTTCAGTGTATTGGTTGAGGTTAAAGGGAGATCCTCATGTAATGAAAGTGATTCCCAATGAACATTCAGCCAACGCTAATGTTTCGGGAACACACATTACTTTTGGGGGTGGGAAATGTGTCATTAAGCAAGGTGATGTGATCCTTCAAGAATGTTGCAAGGATGATGGGTCATATATGTTGGAGTTTATGAAAGAATCACCCAGAGGTGCCAAACTAGAGACTGCATTAACATTAGGTTTGTTGAAGGGTGATGAAAACCCAGAGTTGACCAAAGCTAGGGCTCGAGGGTGGTACTTGCTTCCTAGATGCACAATGCATGTATGTAACTCGAGGGACATGTTTGTTGACTACCAAGCAGCGATTAATCATGAGGTGGTTCTGGAAGACGGTAGTCGTTTTGCTGTGGCCGGGTATGGAACAGTGAAACTTCAGTTGACTACCCAGAAGGTTTTAACTCTTGAAGTAGTTTTTCATATACCTGCAATCACCAAGTGTTGCATTTCCGTTGAATTTTTAATGAGATGGGATTTAGCATTGAGGGATGCTACGTTAAGAAGGATGACCAGATCGTGGGAAATGTGTTTGTTGAGGATGGAATGCTTCGTTCGAGTGTCATTGATGAACGTGCAGGTGGATATCAGGCGTGAGCATGGTTGTTTAGATTGTCACTTCCCCTAATCACCTTATGTAAAATCAAACTGCATTATAGATATGTAGTTTGTAGATGTATAACTTAACTTGCTACCACATGACACGACTATAGTTATGGAAAAATGGTTTTGTGCCTTGCTTTAAGCGGCGCAGGAGGAATTCCCTTAAGTTGTTTAACGACGAAACTTGAAAATAGGAGGAAGGTTCCAACATACCGCCCATGTGAGATCAAGAATATGTTGCTGAAACGATATAACTTGAATAATGTTTGAATCGAATGTTCTTTCAATACAAAAATGGGTACGTATTTCAATAGCCTAGTACAAAAATTGATCAACAAAGTTTTTGAATATTTGTTGGTGTGTGTAATATTGGTGTTTATTAAACAGATTTTTGTGTGGTATTTTTTTGGTGATGCTCTTTGTTTGTAATAGACATCTATTCTCAGATATCGGTATCTCAATAAAAACCTCTTAAATATGATACTTAGGCTTATTGTTGGGCTTATGTGCTTATTTTCCATAATCTTATTTTACAACTTTCTTTCTGACTTATGCGCCAAAATATTCTTTTGTGATGCTCTTTGTTTGTAAAAGTATAGTGATTGCACATTTATTAAAAAAATAAAAAAATTAAATTGAAAACATGAGAAAATTTCAGTTTTAGGCTATGTCCTTTTGTGTGTAAACACTATTTGGTCAGAAAACAAAAGTATTTCTGTTATGTCTATGCTCTACCCAAAATGCTCTACTCATGCCACGTGTCAGTCATTAGGATAGGTAGAGCCTGAAAAAGTAGTAGAGCATGTCACGTGTCAGTCGTTGGGATATATAGAGCATTTTTCTAGTAGAGCATGGCCTAAAACCGGAAAAACAAAAATGTTTGGCCAAATACCGTCTACAGCATAGGGACATGGCCCAAAACAGAAATTTTCTCTTGAAAACATATACTGTAGGTGCTTTGTTGTGAACTTGATGGAACCTACTATAGCCTCATGAGAAAATTCTAGTTTTAAGCCATGTCCCCTTGTGTGTAGACACTATTTGGCCAGACAACAAAAGTGTTCTTGTTATGGCCATGCTCTACCCAAAGTACTCTACTCATGCCACATGTCAGTCATCGGGATAGGTAGAGCTTGAAAAAGTTAGGTAGAGCATGCCACGTATCAGTCGTTGGGATAGATAGAGCATTTTTCTAGTAGAGCATGGCCCAAAACCGGAAAAACATAAATGTTTAGCCAAATACCGTCTACAACATAAGGACATGGCTCAAAACATGAATTTTCTCATAGCCAGGCATATGCGCAAAACCTCATAAAAATCATGCTAGGATCCTCATGCTTAGTAGTAGTACTTGGGCTCTTCTTTTAAGGCGGAGCTAGGGGTTTTCATACGTTCACGAAACCTAATAGTTATTTGCCCTAGTGTAATTTTTTGTTAAAATGCTCGAGCTTTTGTAATTGAACATGGTGTTAATGTCTTGTACTGTATAATTAGTCTTACTAACATGTTAATATAAACACCTTTATTCTTCATTTTTTTATTAGTTTTAATAAAAATCATGTAAGTACAAAATACATTAAGTACTAACAAAAGTTTATAAAGAATGATATTTTGAAAGTTTATGGACTATAATTTAATAGTTGTGTGTTAGAATCGAACTCGAGATTACGGGATTGCACACAATACGTAAAGCGTTAATTTATTTAATAAATATATTTATATGTTTATTAACTAAATTGAGCTTTAAATATTTAACCGTTATTAAGTTTAAGAGTTAAGGACTTAACTGTTAACATGCAATATACTAGAAGAAAGAAAAGTCTGAAAACGCCCTTGGGTTGGGCCTTGGCCGACGGTAGACAAAAAAAAGGAAGGGAAAGGATTTGTTTCCTTATTAGTGTTAAACTTGGATTACAAGTTTAATTCACACTATATAAACAAATCTAGCCTTCATTATTTTTTTATCCTACAATATCTTTTTCTCTTTCTTGGTGGATCAACCAAACGCACGCCTAAGGGTTTTCGTTTGGTTTGTTGGTTTATTTCTTGCGATCAAAACCAAAGGAAAAACACCTTTTTTAGGGTTCCTTTTATCATTTGGTTTTGGTTTAGCACTAATCTGGTACTAGCCCCTCTCTAGGGTTGTTGTGTAGATTTTCCGCAAGGTTTAGAAGCTCGGTTTACACGTACTAGACTTACGGTTAGCTCGTTGCATTACGTGTGTACAAGAACGTGATACAATCTTATTATAGATTGAATCTTGGATCGATTAACAAAACGGTAAGGGGTTGATCATTGATCCGTCATAAACCCTTATTGGAGGTTCGTTCTTATCTTGTGGAATCGCACTAGCTAAAAGGTATGTAACCCTAATTCGAATAATTATGAATGTGTTATTATTATGATCTTGTTAAATCGCTTCCGCTATAAGTGCTTTGATCTTTGCTTTAAAACTACATGTTTGTTTTATGAAAAGAAAATT
The DNA here is from genome assembly GCA_025667525.1 of Glebionis coronaria. Taxonomy (NCBI): domain Eukaryota; kingdom Viridiplantae; phylum Streptophyta; class Magnoliopsida; order Asterales; family Asteraceae; genus Glebionis; species Glebionis coronaria. Next base: position 500,735,748 of record CM046882.1, read on the forward strand.
TAGGGTTTTGTTTTGAACGTTTATTTTAAATCTGATTATAAAAAAATTAAGTTTTTTTAGTCGGTTTTGTTTTTTAAGTCGATTATTAAAAAAATATATTTTTTTGTGAAACCCTAAAATTGCATGTTTTGATATTTAGATAATTACATGATTAATTGTTATGTCATGTATTTAAGGTTACGATCCATAGTGATTTAATTAAATTGTTAAGTGATTTGGGTGAAACTTTAATGAATTGCATGATTAATTGTTATGTTATGTAAATTAATGTTTCGATCCGTAAAGATTTAATTGTTAAGTGATTTGGGTGGATTCTTGATGAACATGCATGTTTTTCATGGATCATATGATTTTATGTGGTAATTGTTACGTATGTGCTACTTGTTTTATTTGATTCAATAAATCTAAAATTTGGGAAGACTTTTATATGTTTATAAAAACCTAGGTTTAATGTTTATTGAATAAATCGTATGCATGTGGCTATTTGATTTATTTATTGCACATATAAATTGTTATTATGTGTTTATGATTTAGTTTTTTTGTACCTTATTGTTGCATGCGGTTTTTATGGTATATTGTAAAAAAGGGTAATTTTTTCTAAGAAAAATACTATGGACTAAATCATATTAAGATTAATGAATTGTTTTGAGATCTAAATTACATAGTATTGCGTTGATTGGAATTGCAATAATAATTTAACGGCTTACTCAATTTGACAAACTATAAAGTGGGTATAACGAGTTGCCAGTCATGTACCCGACTAAGGAATGAGGTTATGCTTTTAGCGCTGACCAAATTCCCGGCTCGCCTGTGCGTCAAATTGGAATTACCTACGATTATTATTTGCATTATTCCTTAAGGTTGATTTAACCGCAAATTCATACCCGAATCACAATCAATAAGGTTATTGCTTTGTGCTTAGTCGTTTTCTAGAATAAGTACGGTGTGAATTTAGTTGTGGGAAAATCTTAATTGGTTTAACCAATGCCTCAACCTAATGTATGGCGAAATTTTAGTCTCACCAAATAATTTACTAAAGTTTTATTAAACTAATGTTATAGAGATGTATGCATGCTTCTCCATACATGATTTTGACATCGAAATTTATACTCTAAATTTTAATCATATGTCATCTAATTGACGAACACTTGAAGTTACAATTGTCGTCATATGAGATTCTGGACGATGTTGTAATGGAAAGAAAACTTTCATGACTGAATGAGATTGCACCATGAATGGTTTTACATTCTTTAGATTAGTCGACCTAATTAAGTTACTTAGTGAGATCTGGAAACTTAAGGCATAAGAGGGGATGAAATATGTTTACAATGCAAATATTTTTGGCAATGTAAGTCCCTAAAGAATCTAGAAATTGCAAATTATTTGTCAATTATTGTTCGACGTGTTGCCATCTTGAATACTTTCATTGCTAGGAGACCAATTGATGTGATTAAATTATGTCAATATGGATTCTAGTTTTCAAGGAAAATATTATGGTTATTATTACTGGGGTAATTTTATTTTCTTGAATGGTATTATCGAAAATACTGAAATTGAATTTTGTAAATTCTTTTACAGTGTATTAATGCAACGCTACACCGTAAACAAGGTTTATTCATTTATTGATCTACACACTGTATGGTTGAGGATAGAGTCAATTTACAATGAAAAGATAAACCTAAACTCTTTTCCATTAGTGAAGAAGGGGTAATAAGGATTTTAGTAATGTCTAATTCCAAATACATAACTCATAGCAGACTTTAGTAGTTAAGAAAAATGCTTATTTTGAGTTATTAAATTTTAAGAATGGTTAGCGCTAACTGGTTATAAGGCAAACTAGCAAATTTGTCTAGTAGTTGTGCTTTGACCATTTATGGGCACTACATACCATTGTGGGGTTGGTAGACCTATTAAGGAAGAAATTGCATGCCAAGTTTTTCAAGTTAATTGATGGATAAGTCATCATTTACGAAGTACAATACACTATTAAACACTACAAGTAATTGTTACGAATGTGTTTCTAGAGAGTAAGAAAGTAAACAACACCAATATGTTTTACCGATTATGAAACATTTACAATATTGTATTACTGAATTTGAACATTCTCTAATTCAGTAGGAGTTACAAGCTTTGTCGTCTTGGTAATAACCCTTGTTATCTTTAGTATGTCCTAAGATAATTACTTTCAAATTGTTGACATTATTATCTTCAAAGGATAGTCATGTATTAATTCTTGTTGATTAAGTGTATCTACATGTACTTGGAAAAGCTAGTATATATGACACAATCATATTTTGTATAGACGAACGTTAGACGTGATGTTTATCTAATATATGAGGTTGTTCTTTAACACCCCCAAATTTACACGCAGCGGAATACATCTTTGGGTGCTAAACAATGATACAACAACACATAATTTATAAAGAACGACTCGAAAAGAGACGTTTTAGATTTATCGTTCCTAAAACATTTGTCAGAGTAGCGTAGTCCCAAGTAATCGTTACCAAAAGATAAGTTAAAACAACATATTGGTTTGTTTTAAAAATGGAACGATAAATAATCAAAGAGTTTGAACAACAAAAGCAGTGCACAACTTCATTCCCCCGTGACCTCCAAGCTTCCACTTCTTGATTACCTGAAATACATGTGAGTAAAACAATCAAAAAAAATGCCGAGTGAATCTATAGGTTTATGAAATCAATTTGAACACAAGCAAAGATTATAAGTTTGTGGCATGCTTATAAGCATCAAATAATAATTTGCATCAACAATTATAATTGTATATAGCATAAATTGCAATAAGCTCATGGAACCGAGCCCTTAGACACTCCCATATCAGTCTAATAAGACGAGAGATTTATTAATTGTCGGTTACCTCCAGATTATTGGTACATTGTCGTATACCTGACTTCTCAATACAAAATGTTCAAACAGTGTGGAGGTCGGGCCTAAGCTTCTATGACAAGTCCACAAAAACTGAACCGGGGCGGCTTCCCCCATAGATCTATTAATTGTACTAGCGGTTAACCCATCATAGGTTAATTAACGGTCCATAATTGAGGTTTTAACAAAGGCAATCACTTAATGCAATTTAAAGGCAACCACGGGTCCATTCATAGAGGGACAAAGCATACCATAAAAATCTTGTGTTCTAAGTTATAAAACATGTATTCCCCCTCGCCGGTTTAAAATCATTTAATAACTAGTATAAATCGAGGCTATAGACTTACGTTGATAATGAAAGGCGGATTATCGGCTACGGGCGTGCTTCGGTCACGGAAACCTATATAAATAATAATCGGTCTTAGACTCTTGTCCAATGACTTTTATCAAAATAACAATATATATATGATGATTTTGTACATATGATGATGATCAAGTGGGTTTATATATCCTTGTTTACTCATTTTAGTGTTTACGTTTTGGTAACTTTTACTAGTTTACTAGTTTTACCTACTTACCTATTTTAAGTCCAATAAGCTTAGTATAAGTTCTTTAACTTATTTTAATCTATTTTATACCTATATTATCAGTATCTATACTTTCCATGTTCAGCCCAAATGGGTTAAGCCCAATAAGTTCTTTTTATAAGATTAACTTTATTTAGTCCAATTATTAGTCCAATATGCTTAGTTAGCTCGTTAATGTCCGTATGTCCTATAGTTCGGGTTTTATCGGTTTTTACTTGTATTAGTTACTTATATATCAGTATATGACTTTTATAAACTTTACATTAGACGGGTTTGATCGTCTAAGTTTTATTTGGCGAAAAACGTTAATTTTACGGTAATAGCCGAAAAAGTCGTAAAAATCAAGTTTATAGTTTTTATTACTTATAAGTATTATTCCACTATTATTTATATAATTTATCCATTTAATTAACCTTTAACATATTTATATAAATAAGTTTCATAAGTTAGTGGGTTTTTATTTTACATTTTATACAATAAAATTTGAGTGCTTATATAATAATAATAATAAACATTAATTCTCAAAATCTGATTTTTATCTTCATGTTCACCATTTTTATCATATCTAGAGTTCTATAATGAATTAGAAGCTCATTTTTGGATGACATGTTCTTCATATTATGTGCTACATTTAACTTAGTTATAGCTACTGCTCATTGTAAGTTTATCTTGCCTTAACAGTCCCTACAAAACTGCTTATTCAGATTAGAACACCCAACTTGTTTTGATCATATCTCACTCATTATATTGATTCCATTGCATGGACAACTCTCACATGTGTATAACATCTTGTACTTACTGTAAATGGATCATACCATGCAATTTTATCAGTTCAAGTTTTAGTTATATACTGTTTTTATACAGTCAACTAAATAAGCATGATTTTAGCCTTATTTCTCATGGTTATTAACATTTTTAAGCATATTTATCAACACTTGATCCCCACACAACATTTTTATCATCATATATACATCATATACATATACAAAAATAAAGAAAATACATTTGTTCTTTACAAAAATAACAAGAGAAAATGGAGAGGATGATCTTCTTTACCAACCAAGTGTATTTCTTGTTTTTGGAAGACAAGAACTTGATGAACACCACAAGTAACTCCAAGATCATCAAACACCAAGAACAATAGTTGAGAAATCAGCCCTAGGACACAAGCAAATCACCTCCAATGTTGTTAATATGGCCACCAAATGATCAAGGCTTCAAGATAACTCCATGATAGAGCTAGTTAACATGTATTTCATGGCTAGAAAAGATCAAAAGGGGTGTTTGTAGCTTCAATATGGATGGCAAGGGTGAAGTGGTCGAGAGGATTTGAGAGAGTTTTGCATGTAAGTAAATGGTATGTGTGAAAGTTGCTAGTGGTTTTGAGTTAGTGGGAAAGAACTAAGCTTAAGGTGTAAGCTTTGCTTACACTTGTAAGTGTTTAGCTAACATGATGCCACATATGGTTGTGGTGTCATGTTGGTGCCATCCAAGCTAGCTAGTGGGGTGGGACAATGTATTTTGTCCCATCTCACTAGTTTACGGGTATTCCTCGATTCTAGTTTTCTCGATTTGTGTGCCCTCGGGTCGTTTTACGAAAAACGTTTTTATAAATTATGAATCAACGTCACAAAACGAATCCAATAAAAATTGTCTCATCAAAAACGGAGTTCAAAAACGTAAATACGTAATCCTAAGGTTTCCGGTTTAGTCATAAAGGACGCTAAATTCGTAAATTGTGAGTTCGTCAACCAACACAAAAATAAGTTTCAAAATATTATACGAGAAAATATTTCACTACCTGAAAATGTTAGATTGTACTTTTTAAAAGTTTAAACGCACACGAAAAATAATAACATAACGACTCGATACGTAATTGAAACGATATCGTCGAAAGTATTAAATATCGAAACTATCGATAATAAAACATAAAATTTTTGGCAGCCGTCGGTATCGCGATCACTAGTAGTCCTCGTTGCTCGTCAAAATATTAAAATATAATATTTAATATCGGTTTCAACTTAAACCGTTAAACATAATAATATTTAACGTTATAAAATACTTCAAAATAATTAAAAATATAATTAAATTATGACCTTATTTTTACGGGTTTTACATCCTCACCACCTTAAGGGAGCGACGTCCCGGCGCTCAACTCGCCTCATACACAAGTTGATCACTACCCGGAAGGATGACGGCATTCCTAATAAAGAAGTCTTCACGTTCCCACGTGAATCTCGATCCACGATCTCCATTGGTTCTTTTACAAAACGCAACTTGTCGTCAAGTTGTATCTCACGAAAAAGGAATAAATAAATCCTTATCCACAAGTCACCCGTCAAGCTCAACACATGAAAATTTTAAGAATCACACGAAGCTCATTCGATAACAAGAATAGATGACAAGATTTTCGGGTAAGTCCAGTTAAAAAGAATGTTGCAATTTAAAGGATAGCAACTGGCCGGATAGCCATGGACACACATCAAAAGAATTAACAAGAAAAACATTTTCGTCATCGGAGGGTGTTCACACGCGGGTCCCTACTCAAAAGATAATACAAAGACACCATCTCACTTTCGCCAACGCGCATTAAAGTCTCAATAAACATCGTCGTTGAAAGTCAAAAAGATATTACATAATATATGTTCTACATGATCGGACGTCATCGGATGATGCCGTCTCAAGTTCTCACAACTTACGATCATTTGTGTAGAATATTGATAACCTATGAATCTATGAAGTGGGTTGAAGATTTCTAGAGAGAGAAACTAGAGAGAGAAAGTGAGAGAGAACTATGTGATCTTTTTATTCAAAATGAAAATTAGTGGAATCAACAACCAACCCCTTTCCATGGTGGAAAGGGGTATTTATATCCTAGGCCCTTATTTGGGCTTGGGCCGACCCATGACAAGCCCATGGGTCAGTTTCTTACTTAACTTAATAAGTAACACTAACTACGAGCTATTACAACATAAATAATATTGTGGAGTGACCGATACTTCTAAAATACGTCAAAACGTATTTCTAACAATCTCCCCCTAAGGGAGGTCACTCCACGTTACAAAGTTCTAAACCTAGCATACTATACTAAGTCTTCGTTCTTTAGCTCGTAGTCTTTTCTTCTTTCTTTTTGTTGTGAATATGTTGGTTTGTTCTTTTAGGCTTTGGCTTGAGAGCATTGTTCTTTTGACCAATCACGTGCGATCTTTACCTTCTTGTGAATCTAGCCTCCTCGTGACTCCATGTTCCACACACTTATGTCTTTTTGTTGAATTCTCGAAAGCTTCAGAGTTTGGTACAGCTGAAGACTTCATCTTGTACTTTCTTGAATTTTTGCTGAACTTTGATGCAGAAAAACATAAGCATGTGGGAACGACTTCTACAGGTACACCGCAACACCACCGTCTTTAACTGGTACACAGCAACGCCACCGTCTTCAACAGGTACACAGCAACGCCATCGTCTTTAACAGGTACACAGCAACGACACGAATAAAATGGCTTTGACATTTTATTCTAATTCGGTAGCATTTTACCTCCGGTCGGTGAAGACCGTTGGACGATATTAGATATCGTACCCGTGACGGATAGTTTCAATTAAGTAACTTCCTGACAGGATTTCGCGGGTAAACCCGTTCTCTTTATTCGACCGTCCAAAGCTGACTGCGAACATAAAGAGTGAATCATTTGGATTAAAAATCCTTATGATTTGAAGCCGTCAATTCATGAAACCTGGAACAAGTGAATTTCAATTAAGATTTTCACCATCGTTGCTTTCCAGTTATCACGAGCTCAATTCATAAAGAATCTTGCACGTCACCTACCAAGTGCTGTTTGATGTTAACACTAGAAGGATTTCCACTCGTCACTGTGATCAATCATGAGTCACTCTGAGTGTTCTGGCAAGATCATATGATAATGCGTAGTGGCCTGGAACGAGTTTAAGTTCAATTAAGAATTAAACCACTGTTTCTTTCCAGTTTTTCACAAGATTGGTTCTAAAAGAACCGCACGTGTAACCTACCATGAGCTTGTTTGATGTTGGCTCAAGCAGGATTTCCATCTTCATTGTATTACTTGCGTATTACTCGGATGTTCTGGCAATATTACAAGAATACTGCGTAGGACTCATAAAAATCTCTTACTTTTCACAGTGTGTGAGAAAGCAAGGAATAAATGGAAAGTGTCCTAATGAGACTTTTGATGATCTCTTGGCTCTAGACTCGATAGTGCGTTTTGATTTAGTGAGCGATGGCTGGAGAGGAGTGCCACCTTTTCAATACCAGTCTATTCGGAGTGAATAAACCAATAGATAACGTGTTGATCTCCGTGTGATTAAAGCAAATACCTTTTGAGAGATATTTGAGTTAGCTGGGAAGGGTTGTGCATTGCATCACTGGGTCCATGATTTCTTTCTTCAATATCAAGAATCATTAACAAAAATGACCTCAATAGCATATGCATTGACCCGGTTTCTGCCTAAAGTTGTAAGGAGGGCTTCTTTCTTTACACCCTTTATCTTTACAATTATTTTTCATTCTTCAACCCCTTCAGTACTTACCAATACATCATCACTAGCACCTTGTTGTGATTGTTCCAGTGCTAGCTTAAGTACTTGGTCGGCATTCAGCTACGTTCACAATCTTTCTCCATCTTTCCTAGGACTTCTAATTCTATCTAGGGAATTGTCCTTGGGAAGATTCCATCGGCTCTGATGAATCATTGGACTAAACCTATTCCTACCACCCTTTTGTCACCACATCGTCGTGAATTAAGCGCGTTTTGGGAAGTTATAGCCACCATGAAAAATCCTTGAAAAATCACTTAAGGTACTTGTGATGTGATATTGAAATCAAAAGTTTTGTACCTTAGGTGTTTTGATCATCAAAAACGCTCCCCCTTAACACGTGCTTTACACATATTAAGTTGGATTATCGTTAAGTCTTTTTCATCTTTTAGCCAAGTATCACTTAAGTCTCCTTAATCCCATTTTCTCCCCTTATCCAAAATGTTAACCATTAATATTTGGGATATTGAATGGATTAACCGGTCTTTGGGTAAAAATGAAATCGATGTTTGGCCATAGAACATGTTAATGCTCCCCCTTAAGTTAATAAGGGATAGTTGTAGTGCTTTAGTATGATATATTTTGAAAGATTTAAAATCTCGTGAGAAATTCTTGAAAAATTATCATACCTTAACACTACATCAAGCCGCAAAAGCACAATATTTACAAATTTACATGTTCACAATTAAAAACCAATATAAAGTGGACCTGAAATGTACGAACCATTAAATGGATCGTTGCAGTAACTTGTGGTGCACTCCATATGGTCTACCACCAACGAATCTCTCTAAGCTCCTCATCAATCTGCGTTCACGGAGCTTTTGATCAATCTTCTTGATCACATACTTCGCCATTTGCCGATAACCCTGATGCCAATCCTCAGTCATCTCTGGTAAAGTCCCACCCGAATTAAGATGCTCCAACTTTCCTCTGACGGATAGGAGAGTCCCATCACTGTACTTATAAAGCTCACCCACCCTCATAAACTTCATTAACCCTCGACTGTTCAAGTAGAAAATGCCGTAATTCGGGACAGAAATGCCGGTATAGGGACATCTATCTACATGTTGAGGTAGAACTTGATTCATTGGACGGTGAGGTTAAGCTTCCTTTGGTAGCTTTCGACTCCCAATTGAAGATCTTCAACTCGTTTCTTGATAACAACGCTTCGTGTGAACATACGAAGTGCTGTATTCAAGGAAATAATGTCTTCACGAGCAATATGGGTGAGTTGATCCCGGGTCATCATAAGCAACATATCTTCGATATCCTCAAGGCGAATGATAGAAAAATCTCCTTGCTGGATTTTGTATTCTCTGTCATCCTCCCTTTTCAGACGAATCTCCGTCACATGATAATAGCCATTCTTGGCTTCAGTTTTCAGCCCTAATATGCTGGAGATGCGGATATCGGATCTAACGTTACTTCCTGAATTGGCTAAGCAGCAACCCCTGTACGCCCTTCGAACTCGTTCGTCCCAGTGTGATGCACCTATGACAGCATACATATCATAATTACGATTTACCTTTGGGACCCAGAGTCGGTTTACCTTTTCCTCGATATAGGGTATTGTCCCCCAGTTGGCAGCTTTCAGCAAGGTCAAGGAGGTTGCGTACTTTGATGAACCCTTCAGAAGATACTCAAGATCATTGGTGACAAAGAAGTCGAGAGCAATTTGATTATCTTGAGAAGGATCAAGTGGAGGTGGAGCTCTTTCTGATTCATGGAGGCCTGGCCTTTGGACGGTGTTAAGAGCTTTCAGGACCTCGTCAGCATAATACTCGAACTCCATGCGGGTTAACCTGGTTTTGGCACGAATTCTCTTATCCTTTAGCGCTCTCTTCACCAAAGACGGGGTGACCGAAGTCTTATACTCATGAGCCAGAAATGCACACAAGTCTATCGGACTACGGATACGGAGATATAGAACATCTCTGTCAGCGTCGGTGATTGGATCATAATGAGCCGCTGCCATGATCCATGCTTGTGGCGGTGCAGTCTCGTCAATCTCCAATGTGTCTGCCCAGTCCCGTGTGCTTGACTCAAGAACAGGAGATTGTGGTTCTTGTTGTAGAGGAGTAGAGACATGAACACGTGCTCGTTCTGATTCAGGCATCTCGGCGGTGTCATGAACAGGCGAGTGTTGTGCTGCTTCAGGTTCAGTTACGGACTCTGCAATCACAGGAGCAACAACAGAACTAACAGGGTTAGTGATAACAGGTATAGACACAGCAATAGATGTACCGGGAATCGATGACGCTGCAGTGGCATTCACATCGTGGCGCCACTTGGATCGTCTTGATTCCGTTGAGGTGGATTTTTCCTTCTGCACAACATCTTTCTTAGACTTGGTTCCAGACTTAGAATGTTTCTTTGTGCTGGCAGCCTTATCCCCTGTTTCCTGCTGTTTACCCTCATCATCCTTATCGCTATTCTCGTTGCTTCCCTTAGCACTCTCCTCATTTCCATCACCACCATCATCACCATCATCATCATCATCATCATCATCATCCTCATCATCCTCACCACCATCGTCATCATCATCATCATCATCTTCTTCTTCTTCTTCTTCTTCTTCTCCTTCTTCTTCCTCTTCTTTTTCACCAGTACCCTCTTCCTGTTCACTATCATCTTTTTCCTCCTCAGGCAGAATGTGGTAAGGTACCACACTTCCAAACATTTTGAACAGCCGATCATCCTCCATAATAGCATCGTTTAGTGACTTGTAGAGTGCCCGTTGAACTTTAGACTTATCAAAAGATCCAACTTCCCTCATACGAGCTTTAAGGATCTTCTTTAATTCAAAATCCGTCAAGTCATATGCATTTTTGTAGGCGGATTGAGAAGGATTGGATGACTTGATCATCAAGTTATCAGCCGCGAGTGTCTTCAACTCATCACGCAGTTTTGGCATAAGGGATTCAACGGATTCTTTCACTCTCTCCTCAATAGAAGCTTCAAGAGTTTCTTTCTGCTCCTTGTAGTTATCCTTAATAGCTCGAAGTCTCGTAAGTCGTGCTTCATACCTATCAGCTTCAGCCTTTTTGACCTGAGCAAGTTCTTCTGCATGAGCTTTACGTGTCAACTCCATATCTGCAGCGAACTTAGCAAGCATCTCTTCTTGAGCTTTCTTAGATGCTTCTTCACTTTGAACTCATCTATGTAGCTCTTGGCGAAGTTCATCCATCTCTCTTTTTTGATTATCCGTATGTTTATCCAACATTTCTGCCATTACAAATACAGCCATTGAAGATGATGCAGAGCTACTCTGGGTTGGTTGAAGAGGCTCGGTTGTGACTACGGTACTAAGGATGGGAGTTATTGGTGGTGGAAGGAATGGTGTTGGTACCGGTCGGGTTGGTAAGGGTTGAGTTACTAAAGGTTGAGTAGGTACCATGATTGTAGGAGCACCGGACTCCTTTTCAACACTTGCTGAAACAGGGATGGATGTCTCCTTCGAAGTAGAATACCGTTCGGGTGATCCAAACTCATCAACATCATCTGGCTCCTCGTACTCTTCTTCAATATCTTTCTGTGCACCCGAACCACTACCGCCCGTGTCTCTCCTACTTTTTTCGATAGCCCTCTTCATTAACTTTTTCTCAGTCTTTCGAGTTTGCTCAGGAGTAAGATCGACATCAATATCTTCTTCATCGCGAATAACAAACTTGTCAGCCGTGCTCTTACCCTTCTTGGCTACGGTCTTTGGCTTTTTGGCTTTGGGTTCAGGTAAAGCTGTTTGCTTGCGTTTACCTTTGCTCTTAACCGTGGTAGATGAGTCTTCACCTGCTTGAATGCTTGCTCGTTGATTCTCAGTTTCTTGTAGCAAGTTCTTGTAATCAGCAGATGCGATAATCTCATCTGTCAGGAGATGACTGGGAATGGGACCAGGGATAATAATATTGGAATGAGTTTCTTGCCTTAAGTCCACCAAATCATCAGCATCCATTGTGTGATGACGGCTACCTGCACGCTTATCAATAGATGCATCGTTTTCCATAAAGTAATGTATGATCAGCTTAATGAACCTAGGGTACTGGTAACTTTTAACCTTACCCTTCGTGTTTGTGAAGAGTTGAAAAGTAAACTCTTCCCACAGCAATGATGCATAATCAATACCCATACCTCTGAACATACCATAAAACATCTTGATGATTGGCGGACGAACAACATCAAACCCAGTTGTTTTGGGTGTGAGACATCGGCTGAGAATACCAAAAATTGCTCTCCAAGGTTGACCCACTTTGGTTGTGGTAAACTCGGACATTATTCGTATGTCTGCACATCCAATGTTAGTGAACATCTCCATGAGCTGGTTCTTGGTGGGGTTCGCTGAGTATGATAATCCTTTGGGTGCCTCCCGAAAACCAAAGATCTTGCGAAAGTCTGACACTGTGAGAGTTTGTTGCTTGTTGTCCAAGAGGAATGTGATCTTATTGGACGTCTTCTCCTTGGTTGCCCAAAATGCGTACATGTAATCGAAGGGTACCGAAGCACTTTTCCTTAGCGCATTCTTGAAGCGAGAATTGTCAAGAATGGCTGAACCTACCTTGAATCCATTGTGAGTAGAATGAGAGACCTCCTTCAACCGGTAGTTGTTTGGAATGAACTTGAGGGTTTTAGCCTCGGCAATGGCTGCTGCTCTAGATTCTTGGATTTGTTGCACGGTTGGGTTAGTCATTGTTTCTGCTTAAGAATAAAACACAAAAGTTGATACATACAGATATGGATATCATGATGAGTTTATACCTAAGCATTATACAAAAGACATAATCCCTTAGATTGTTAAGACACTCAAACATCCTTCATTAGAATAAACATTTAATTCTGAATAAACCTCAATTCGGAATATTCATTCTATGCGGAATATTCAGCCTACCCGAAATAATCATTCTATGCGGAATATTTTGTCTACCCGGAATATTTATCCTATGCGGAATAATCACTCTTACCCGGAATAATCTTCCTATGCGGAATATTCAGCTTACCCGGAATAATCATTCTATGCGGAATATTATGTCTACCCAGAATAAAACAACTACCCGGAATAATCATCCTATGCGGAATATTCAGCCTACCCGGAATAATTCTTCTATGCGGAATATTATGTCTACCCGGAATAAAACAACTACCCGGAATAAACATCCTATGCGGAATAAATGTCTACCCGGAATAAAACATCTACCCGGAATAAATATCCTATGCGGAATAAATGTCTACACGGAATAATTCTTCTATGCGGAATAAATGTCTACCCGGAATAAAACATCTACCCGGAATAAATATCCTATGCGGAATAAATGTCTACACGGAATAATTCTTCTATGCGGAATAAATGTCTACCCGGAATAAACCTTTACACGGAATAATTATTCTATGCGGAATAAAACATCTACCCGGAATAACTTCTTCTATGCGGAATGTTTTTGGCTGTTTATTCGGAACGACTAAAAAACACCTAATGATCTTTCAAATAAGCGCGAATGTTTGTTTTAAACGTTCTAAAGGCCATCTATCTTAGTTTTGTTCTATTCCGAGTGAAACCCAGGCAAAACCCCCAAATCACATAACCCTAATTAAGCAGAAACCCTAGTTTGATTTATCTTAATTAACATGAGTTAATTGATTTGATTTAAAGGGAAAATTCTACAAATTAACTGATGATTATACCTTGTTTAATCGAACGAAACGGATTGTGAGATGAAAAACGAGAGTTTGTGAATGCTTTGTGTGTGTTTGTATGTGTGTTAATGGCGGCAGAAAGAAAATGAATGGAAACAGTGAATGATGAAAAACGGGGGGGGGGGGGGGGGGGGTGGTTTGACTTAGGTCAAAATTCAACTTTCCTCCTTAGACATTTTAAATCCCTACACTTTTCTTTTCTTTTCCTTGTTTCTAACCATTGTTAAAATTTTGCCAACTTAACCTTCACACAACTTAAGCATCACAACCTATTAGCAAATCTTCAAGATCTTAAAGCAAATTCTATCACATTGAGCGAGCACGAGTCGTATTCTAAATCAAGACCACACATAAATCATTTAGCCAATTAATTTTCCACAAACACTTTTGAAAATCGTTTTGATGACGAAGATGAATTTAATATTTTCTCCCCCTTAAACGATGACCCGTTTTCTATTTAAAGAGCTGTAGTCATTGTTTAAAGAGTCAAATATTGATGAAAGCATTTCCAATTAATATCTTGAAAAAGATTGATTCGTGGTGGCAATAAGATTTCTCTTATTTAGACAAATTAATGCACTGAGACGTACACTAACTCGTGTTAGACCAAGTTGTAAAGTAAACTTGATCCCTTTGCATGATTTGGCTTGTAAATCATGCCCGAGAAAATTAATTCCCGTTGTGAGCCAACGTTTTCCAAGGAAATACGTGACTTTAATGCGAAAACCGGGTTGCAGTCTGAAATAACTACAAGCCATTATGGGCATGTTTTAAAAATGTACAACTTTTATACGGACTCTATTTATGGCGCCGTGTCAATATTGATCGACATTTATAAAGCCGTAAATATTACCGTACTAAAAGACATGCCCGATTTAAAAACGAAAAATATTTTTGGTTTTTCTTGATTTTATAATTTTTATGGTTTTTCTAGGTTTTATATTTTTTATGGTTTTTCTTGGTTTTATATTTTTTATGGTTTTTCTTGGTTTTATATTTTTGTATTTTTCTTTTGTGGTTTATATATATATACGATAATATACATGATCACGAACAAAGGATACGCATGAATAGTTTACCACCACTATTCAGCTGATTCTTCTGCCAATTCTTTGAGAGTCGCTGGAGTGAATGATTTAATGCCAAGCTTGTCGATCAAAAACTCGATTCGTCCTCGATCTAAGGCTTTGGTGAACATATCTGCCAGCTGATACTCAGTAGTGACAAAATACAGCTCGATCACTCCGTTCTCCACCTGCTCTTTAATGAAATGGTAGCGAATGTCTATGTGCTTGGCCTGGGAGTGTTGAACATAGTTGAAGCAAAGGGCAATGGCGCTCTTGTTGTCACAATACATCGGGATTTTGTTGAATCCCAAACCGTAGTCAGTTAATTGTGATCTCATCCAAAGGACTTGAGCACAACAACCGGACATGGCGATGTATTCAGCCTCCGTGCTAGAAATTGCAGCGCTTTTCTGCCTTTTTGAAGACCAACTGATCAATCTATCTCCAAGGAGTTGCACAGATCCAGAAGTGCTACGCCTCGTGTCTTGACACCCAGCATGATCGGCATCTGCGTATGATATTAAAGCAATAGAGGAATCTTTCGAATACCATAGACCACGATGAAGTGTTCCTTTGAGATACCGAAAGATCCTTTTAACAACATGTAGGTGCTTTTCGGTAGGCTGAGCCTGATACCGGGCACACATGCATACGGCAAATTGCAAATCAGGCCTGCTAGCAGTCAGATAGAGAAGGGTGCCGATCATCCCACGGTAAAGTTTTGGATCGACAATAGTCCCATTCCTATCTTCATCTAACTTGGATTTCTCCACCATTGGAGTGTCCACGGGGTCACAATTTTCAAAGTTATATTTCTTTAAAGATTCTAGAGCATATTTGGATTGATTAATAAAGATGCCTCTGGGATTCTGAGAAATCTGTAATCCTAAGAAAAATGAAATTTTTCCCATCATTGACATCTGAAAGCGTGTGGACATTATCTTCTCAAAGCGTTGTGACAATTCTATGTTAGAGGCAGCAAATATTATATCATCAACATGAATTTGTACCAGAAGCATGTCGTTGTCCTCCTTGAGAGTGAATAGAGTGGGGTCCACCTTGCCTTTGGAGAAGCCTTCTGAGATGAGATATCTTGAAAGGAGATCATACCAAGCACGTGGAGCTTGTTTCAACCCATAGAGAGCCTTCTTAAGCTTGTACACATGATTAGGAAACTCCGTGCTAACGAACCCATCCGGCTGACTAACATAGACTTCTTCCCTTAGTTCACCATTCAAGAATGCCGTCTTCACATCCATTTGATAGACGATCATGTTCATATGAGCAGCATACGCAAGGAATAGTCTAATAGCCTCCAATCTTGCAACAGGAGCAAAATATTCTTCAAAGTCTATACCCAAGGCTTGTTTATATCCTCTAGCAACCAATCTAGCCTTATTCTTCAATACTGCACCCATCTCATCAAGTTTGACCTTATAAACCCATAACAAAGTAAGGATCTTAACCTTGTCAGGGAGAGGAACTAATTCCCATACTTCAAGTCTTTGGAATTCATTTAGTTCCTCCTGCATGGCTTCAATCCAAGATGATTGAGTCATAGCTTTTTGCCAATTTTTAGGTTCAACTTCAGAGAGAAATGCATCAAAGTAGCAATAGAGTGCACTCTCTTGTAATTGATGGCGTGTAGAGACTGGTCGATCGAGATTCCCAATGACATTCCTAATTGGGTGATCTTTTGTCCATTTGGTGCTATGTTTTTCAATCCTAGGTGGTCTGGAGTGAACAATAGAAGGAGTTTCTTCTGAGGTAGACGCGGCTGAAGGGTTTTCAGGTATCGCTACACCAAAGAAAGGAAGCTCTTGTAGGTGAGCATATTCCAAATCATGATCAATAGAATCCTCTTCAACATCATTAGGCACAAGTAAGGGTGACGATTCAGGTGTAGTTTAAGAATCACTTGGTAAAGGTGCATCTGGTTCAATGTTAATTGAAGATGCATTAGATAAAGCTTCATTTGCTTGAGCAACAACTTCAGGAATTAGAGCTATCACTACAGGTGCTGGAACTTCATCATTTGGGGGATCAAAGAATTCATCAAACAACGGTTGAAACAGTTTATCCCACTCGGGCCTTGTAGGTGGTAAAAATGATGTAGAAGTAGGATTATTGGGAACTAATCCGGAACTAATAGCACCGGTTCCCATCTCATGAAGCGCGGGTTCAGAGCTGCGTTGCTCAGAAGCCATCGCTGTCAGCTCATCGAAATCTGCGTCCATAGTTTCCACAATCTTACCAAGACGACGGTTGTAAATTCGGTATGCTTTCTTGGAGGGTGAGTAGTCAATGAAAATACCTATATCGGCTTTCGGTTGAAGCTTGCCCAAGTTCTCACTATTAATGTTTGGATAACAAAGAGCACCAAACACATGAAAAAATGAAACATCGGTTTTACGGTCATGTAGAAGCTCGTAAGGTGTTTTTCCATGGCGTTTCCGAATGATAGAACGGTTTTGGGTGAAACATGCAGTAGATATAGCTTCTGCCCACAAGAACAATGGAGCGTTCGCATAAATTAGCATAGTCCTAGCAGCTTCCATAAGCGTACGATTCCGTCTTTCAACGACACCGTTTTGTTGTGGAGTGCGTGCAGCGGATGTTTCATGTGAGATACCAACTCCTTCATAATAATCACGAAGAGTCTGGTTGACGAACTCTGTTCCATTATCTGTACGAATACGGCGGACAGTAGTATTTAAACGTACCTGAATGAATTTCAGAAAAGTGATGATAGCCTTCGGTGCTTCATCCTTTGTACGTAAAAATCTAACCCATGTAAACCTGGAGAAATCATCCACAATAACGAGAATGAATTTCTTACCGCTCACACTTTCAGTTCTCATTGGCCCACAAAGATCCATATGCAAAAGATGAAGTTTTTCTTGATTGGTGTCTTCAGCATTGGGCTTGTATGATTTCTTGGTACTTTTCCCCCTTGAACACGCGGAACATAAATGATCCTTGTGAAATTTGAGCTTTGGAAGACCACGAACTAATTCGTTTTTAGCCAGATGATTAATAGCATCAAAGTTAAGATGAGATCATTTGCGATTACATGTTGAGGTAACACTTGATTCACAGGACGGGTTAAATTGAGCTTCCTCTGATAGCTTTCGACTCCCAACTGAAGATCTTCAACTCGTGTCTTGATGACAACGCTTCGTGTGAACATACGAAGTGCTGTATTCAAAGCAATGAGATCTTCACGAGGAATATGGGTGAGTTGATCTCTGGTCATCAGAAGCAGCATATCTTCAATATCCTCAAGGCGAATGATGGAAAAATCTCCCTGCTGGATTTTGTATTCCCTGTCATCCTCCCTTTTCAAACGAATCTCCGTCACATGATAGTAGCCATTCTTGGCTTCTGTTTTCATCCCTAAAATGCTGGAGATGCGGATATCGGATCTAACTGAGCTTCCAGAATTGACTAAGCAGCAACACCTGTACGCCCTTCTGACTCGTTCGTCCCAATGAGATGCACCTATGACAGCATACATATCATAATTACGATTTATCTTAGGGACCCAGAGTCGGTTTACCTTTTCCTCGATGAAGGGTATTGTCCCCCAGTTGGCAGCTTTCAGCAATGTCAGGGATGTTGCGTACTTTGATGACCCCTTCAGTAGATACACCAGATCATTGGTGACAAAGAAGTCAAGAGCAATCTGATTATCTTGATCCATTGGAGGTGGAGCTCTTTCTGATTCATGAAGACCTGGCCGTTGAACGGTATTCAGAGCCTTCAGGATCTCCTCGGCATAATATTCGAACTCCATTTGGGGCAACCGGGTTTTGGCGCGAAGTCTTTTATCCTTCAGTACTTTCTTCACCAATGATGGAGTAACCGAAGTCTTATACTCATGAGCAAGAAATGCACATAAGTCAATCGGACTTCGGATACGAAGGTACAAGACTTCTTTGTCGGCGTCGGTGATCGGATCATACTGCGCCGCTGCCATGATCCAAGCCTGTGGTGGAGCAGTCTCGTCGATTTCCAACGTGTCCTCCCAGTTCCTTGTGCTTGGTTCAGGAATAGTAGATTGTGGGTTTTGTTGCAGAGGAGTAGAGACATGAACATCTGCTTGTTCAGATTCAGGCATTTCAGCAGTGTCATGGACGGGTGAGTGTTGTGCAGCTTCTGGTTCGGTAACCGATTCTGCAATCACAGGAGTAACAACACAAGAACTAACGGGGTTAGTGGTAACAGGTATTGATTTATGGATAAATGTACCAGGAATAGATGACCCTGTAGTGGCATTCACGTCATGGCGCCACTTCGATCGTCTGGATTCCGTGGATGTAGACTTCTCCTTTGGTGCTGCATCTTTCTTTGACTTGGTGCCCGACTTAACCACTTTCTTTGAGCTGGCGCCCTTATCCCCTTTCTCACGCTGTTCACCTTTATCCGCATTGCTCCCCTTAACACTCTCCTGGTGACCATCACCACCATCATTACCATAATTATCATCATCTCCATCCTCATCATCATCATCCTCATCCTCATCCTCATCTTCATCATCATTATCACTATCGTCCTCATCATCCTCATCATTCTCATCCTCATCCTCCTCCTCATTCTTATCTTCTTCTTCTTCTTCTTCTTCCTCTCCACCAGTACCCTCGTCTTCCTCACTCTCTTCCCGTTCTTCTTCAGGGAGAATGTGGTAGGGTACCACACTTCCAAACGTCTTGAACAACCTATCATCCTCCATGATAGCGTCATTCAGGGATTTGAAGAGAGCCCGTTGTTTCCTCGATTTATCAAACGAACCAAGTTCCTTCATTCGAGCCTTAAGGATCTTCTTCAGTTCAAAATCCGTCAAGTCATATGCGATCTTGTAGGCGGCTTCTGAAGGATTGGATGACTTGATCATCAAGTTATCAGCAGCAAGCGTCTTCAAGTCATCACGCAGTTTAGGCATTAAGGATTCAACGGAGTCTTTTACTTTCTGCTCAATAGTAGCTTCAAGAGCGTCTTTTTGCTCTTTAAGGTCATCCTTAATAGCTTTAAGTCTTGCAATTCGTGCTTTATGCCTATTAGCTTCATCCCTTTTTACCTGAGCAAGTTCCTCTGCATGAGCTTTACGTGTAGCTTCCATGTCTGCAGCGAACTTGGCAATCAACTCTTCTTGAGCCTTCTTAGATGCTTCTTCACTTTGAGCACGTCTTTGTAGCTCTTGGCGAAGTTCATCCATTTCGCTCTTTTGTTTATCCATGTGTTTATCCAACATCTCGGCCATCACTATTGCTGCCATTGCAGATGTTGCAGAGCTGCTCTGGGTTGAGGGAATAGGCTCGGTTGTGACTGCGGTGCTAAGGATGGGCTTTGGTGGTGGTGGAGGAAGTGGTGTAGAAACCTGTTTGGTTGGTAAGGGTTGAGTTGGTGGAGGTTGATTTGTTAAAGGTTGAGTAGGTGGAGGAGGTGGTGTAGAAACAGGGATTGATGGCTCCTTCGAAGTGGAATAATTTTCCGGTGACCCAAACTCATCAACATCATCAGGGTCCATGTACTCATCCTCAACGTCTACTCTTACACCTGAACCACTACCACCAGTATCTTTCCTACTCCTTTTAATGGCTATCTTCATCATTTGTTGTTCAGCTTTATCAAGAGTAGGATCAACAATGTTTTCTTCGTCACGCAGACGCATCTCATCAGCCTTACCCTTTCCTTTCTTACCCTCTGTCTTCTTCTTCTTGGTTTTGGGCTCAGGTAAATCTGCTTGCTTCCTTTTACCTTTGCTTTTAACCGTGGTAGATGAGTCTTCACCTGCTAGAAGGCTTGCTCGTTGTTTCTCAATTTCCGTGAGCAAGTTCTTGTAATCATCAGATTCAATGATCTCATCGGTCAGAAGATGACTGGGAATGGGACCAGGAATAACCGTATTCGAATGAGTCTCCTGCCTTAAGTCTACCAAATCATCATCATCTATCATGTGGTGACGACTACCTGCAAGCTTGTTAATGGATGCATCGTTTTCCATAAAGTAATGTATGATCAACTTAATAAACCTAGGGTACTGGTAAGTTTTGATTTTACCCTTTGTGTTAGTGAAGAGTTGAAAAGTAAACTCCTCCCACAGCAGTGATGCATAATCAATACCCATACCTTTGAACATACCATAAAACATTTTGATGATCGGTGGACGAACAGCATCATACCCAGTTGTTTTGGGTGTCAAGCATCGGCTAAGAATCCCAAAAATAGCTTTCCATGGTTGACCAATTTTGGCAGTAGTAAACTCAGACGGGGTTCGTATGTCAAGACATCCAATGGCGGTGAACATCTCCATCATCTGGTCCTTGGTTGGGTTGGGTGAATATGATGGTAGACCTTTGAGTATCGGTCGAAAGCCAAAGATCTTCCTGAAGTCTGACACAGTAAGCGTCTGCTGCTTGTTGTCCAAGGAAAAAGTGATCTTGTTCGACGTCCTCTCTTTGGTAGCCCAGAACTCGTAAAGGTAGTCATAGGGCACCGAAGCACTTCTCCTTAGCGCATACTTGAAGTGAGATTTATCAAGCATGGCTGTAGCTACCTTAAAGCCATTATGGGTAGAGTGAGATACCTCCTTCAGACGGTAGTTGTTTGGAACAAACTTTAGAGTCTTGGCTTCAGCAATGGCGGCGGCTCTGTCGTCTTGTAGTTGTTGTACGGTAGGGTTAGTCATCGTCTCTGCTTAAGATAAAAACACAAAGGTTGATACAAACAAGTATGAATATCATTATGACTTTAAACCTAAGCATTGTACATATGACATAATCCCTTAAGCTTTGAAATCATTCAAACATCTTCTATTCGGAATAATTAGCCTATGTGGAATAAAATCCCTATTCTGAATAAAGGTCTATTCGGAACATTTGGCTATGTGGAATAAAAGTTCTATTCGGAACATTTGGGCCATGCGGAAAAAATTCCTCCATTCGGAACATTTGTGCTATGCGGAAAAAATTCCTCCATTCGGAACATTTGGGCTTATGCGGAACATTTCCTATTCGGAACATTTCCTATTCGGAACATTTCCTATTCGGAACATTTCCTATTCGGAACATTTCCTATTCGGAACATTTCCTATTCGGAACATTTCCTATTCGGAACATTTCCTATTCGGAACATTTCCCTATGCGGAACTTTTTCCCTATGCGGAACTTTTGCCCTATGCGGAACTTTTTGCCCTATGCGGAATTTTTTGCCCTATGCGGAACTTTTTGCCCTATGCGGAACTTTTTCCTTATGCGGAACTTTTTGCCCTATGCGGAACTTTTTGCCCTATGCGGAATTTTTTGCCCTATGCGGAACTTTTTGCCCTATGCGGAACTTTTTCCTTATGCGGAACTTTTTGCCCTATGCGGAACTTTTTCCTTATGCGGAATTTTTGCCCTATGCGGAACATTTTGCCCTATGCGGAAAATTTCCCCTATGCGGAACTTTTGCCCTCTGCGGAAAAACTTTCTATTCGGAAAAAATTTCTCCATGCGGAAAGTTGTTCTTACGCGGAATGTTTTTGCAACACTTATATTTTTCTAATTGAGCATGCAATCAAGTGATTCAAGTGTTCTAAGGGACAAATCTGGGCAATTAGACCTATTCCGAATATAACCCAAGCAAAACCCCCAAATAATTAACCCTAATTAGACATTAATTTGATTCGTTTTGATTTACCAATTAAGCAGTTAATTAAAGTGTTATGCTTGACAGATTAAACCAATTTATTACCTTTTTGATGATCTTGAACAAGAGATGTTGATTGTTTTCGTGTTTGTGTGATTTCCGTTAGTATGTGTGTAAGCTTTGTTAATGGCGGCAAGGGATTAAACAGGAACAGTGAATGGGAATAGAAACAAAAACGGGGGGGATAACTTTTGACTAGGTCAAAATTTTCCACAAGTTTGTCAACTTTGCCCCCTGAATTTTCTTTTTGCTTCATTCACTCATTCTTTTGGTTACCAAGTTTTGATACTTGTCACATTGATCCTATCTTATGTTAACTATCCAAGCCTTAGTGATTAACTTAACTTAACACAAGCACAAAACTATCCACGACAAGCTTATAAGAAACAACACTACAAATGCCAAAGCAATCCAACCATTAACCATTAAGCTTTGTGAGTTTCCTTGAAAACTTTTGATGATCTTTTTGATGTGAAAGATGATGAAACATTTTCTCCCCCTTAAACGATGACCCGTTTTCTATTTAAAGAGCTGTAGTCATTGTTTAACGAGGCACATGATGATGAAAAAACATTTCCCAATTGATTTCTTGAAAAAGTGTGATTCGTGGTGTCAATAAGATTTCTCTTATTTTAAAAAATTAATGCACTGAGACGTACACTAATTCGTGTTAGACCAAGTTGTAAAGTAAACTTGATCCCTTTGCATGATTTGGCTTGTAAATCACGCCCGAGAAAATTAATTCCCGTTCTGAGCCAACGTTTTCCAAGGAAATACGTGACTTTAATATGAAAACCGGGTTGCAGTCTGAAATAACTACAAGCCATAATGGGCATGTTTTAAAAATGTACAACTTTTATACGGACTCTATTTATGGCACCGTGTCAATATTGATCGACATTTCTAAGGCCGTAAATATTACCGTACTAAAAGACATGCTCGTTTTAAACGAAAAATATTTTTGGTTTTTCTTGATTTTATAATTTTTATGGTTTTTCTATGTTTTATATTTTTTATGGTTTTTCTTGGTGTTATATTTTTGTATTTTCTTTTTGTGTTTAATATATTTACGATAATATACATGATCACGAACAAAGGATACTCTGAATAGTTTACCACGACTATTCAGCTGATTCTTCTGCCAACTCTTTGAGAGTCGCTGGAGTGAATGATTTCATGCCAAGCTTGTCGATCAAAAACTCGATTCGTCCTCGATCTAAGGCTTTGGTGAACATATCCGCCAGCTGATACTCAGTAGTGACAAAATACAGCTCGATCACTCCGTTCTCCACCTGCTCCTTAATGAAATGGTAGCGAATGTCTATGTGCTTGGCCCGGGAGTGTTGAACATAGTTGCAGCAAAGGGCAATGGCGCTCTTGTTGTCACAATACATCGGGATTTTGTTAAATCCAAGACCGTAGTCAGTTAATTGTGATCTCATCCAAAGGACTTGAGCACAACAACCGGACATGGCGATGTATTCAGCCTCCGTGCTTGATATTGCAGCGCTTTTCTGCCTTTTTGAAGACCAACTGATCAATCTATCTCCTAGGAGTTGCACAGATCCAGAAGTGCTACGCCTCGTATCTTGACATCCAGCATGATCGGCATCTGCGTATGATATTAAAGCAATCGAGGAATCTTTCGGATACCATAGACCACGATGAAGTGTTCCTTTTAGATACCGAAAGATCCTTTTCACAACATGTAAGTGCTTTTCGGTAGGCCGAGCCTGATACCGGGCACACATGCATACAGCAAATTGCAAATCAGGCCTGCTAGCAGTCAGATAGAGAAGGGTGCCAATCATTCCACGGTAAAGTTTCGGATCAACAATAATCCCATCCCTATCTTCATCTAACTTGGATTTCTCCACCATTGGAGTGTCTACGGGGTCACAATTCTCAAAGTTATATTTCTTAAGAGATTCTAGAGCATATTTGGATTGATTAATAAAGATGCCTCTGGGATTCTGAGAAATCTGTAATCCTAAGAAAAATGAAATTTTTCCCATCATCGACATCTGAAAGCGTGTGGACATTATCTTCTCAAATTGTTTAGACAATTCTATGTTAGTGGCAGCAAAAATTATATCATCAACATAAATTTGTACCAGAAGCATGTCGTTGCCGTCCTTGAGAGTGAATAGAGTGGGGTCCACTTTGCCTTTGGAGAAGCCTTCCGACATGAGATACGTTGACAGGAGATCATACCACGCGCGTGGAGCTTGTTTCAACCCATAGAGAGCCTTCTTAAGCTTGTACACATGGTTAGGAGACTCCGTACTTACGAACCCATCCGGTTGACTAACATAAACCTCTTCCCTTAGTTCACCGTTCAAAAATGCCGTCTTCACATCCATTTGATAGACGATCATGTTCATATGAGCAGCAAACGCAAGAAATAGTCTAATCGCCTCCAATCTAGCCACAGGAGCAAAAGATTCCTCAAAGTCTATACCCAAGGCTTGTTTATATCCTCTAGCGACCAGTCTTGCTTTATTCTTCAATACCGAACCCATCTCATCAAGTTTAACCTTATAAACCCATAACAAAGTAAGGATGTTAACCTTGTCAGGGCGAGGAACCAATTCCCATACTTCTAGTCGTTTGAATTCATTGAGTTCCTCCTGCATAGCTTCGATCCAAGATGATTGGGTCATAGCCTGCTGCCAATTTTTGGGTTCAACTTCAGAGAGAAATGCATCAAAGTAACAATATAGTGCACTCTCTTGTAGTTGATGGCGTGTAGAGACTGGTCGATCTAGATCTCCAATAACATTCCTAATTGGGTGATCTTTTGTCCATTTAGTGCTATGGTTTTCAATCCTAGGTGGTCTGGAGTGAACAATAGAAGGAGCTTCTTCTGAGGTAGACGCGGCTGAAGGGTTTTCAGGGATCGCTATACCAAAGAAAGGAAGCTCTTGCAAGTGAGCATATTCCAAGTCGTGATCAGTAGAATCCTCTTCTACATCATTAGGCACAAGTAGGGGTGATGATTCAGGTGTAGTTTGAGAATCACTTGGTGAAGGTGCATCCGGTTCAATGTGAATTGTAGATGCATTAGATAAAGGTTCGTTAACTTGAGCAACCACTTCAGGTATTGGAGCAATTACTACAGGTGCTGGAACTTCATCAGTCGGGGGATCGAAGAATTCATCAAACAACGGTTGAAACAGTTTATCCCACTCGGGCCTTGATGGTGGTAAAAATGATGTAGAAGTAGGATTGTTGGGAACTAATCCGGAACTTATAGCACCGGGTCCCATCTCATGAAGCGCGGGTTCAGAGCTGTGTTGCTCAAAAGCCATCGCTGTCAGCTCGTCGAAATCAGCGTCCATAGTTTCTACAATCTTGCCAAGACGACGGTTATAGATTCGGTATGCTCTTTTGGACGGTGAGTAACCAATGAAAATACCTATGTCGGCTTTTGGTTGAAGCTTACCCAAGTTCTCACTATTGATGTTTGGATAACACAGAGCACCAAACACATGGAAAAATGAAACATCGGGTTTGCGGTCATGTAGAAGCTCATAAGGTGTTTTTCCATGGCGTTTCCGAATGATAGAACGGTTTTGGGTGAAACATGCAGTAGAAATAGCCTCTGCCCACAAGAACAATGGAGCGTTCGCATAAATAAGCATGGTCCTAGCAGCTTCCATAAGTGTGCGATTTCGTCTTTCAACGACACCGTTTTGTTGTGGAGTGCGTGCAGCGGATGTTTCATGTGATATACCAACTCCTTCATAATAATCACGAAGAGTCTGGTTTACGAACTCTGTACCATTGTCTGTACGAATGCGGCGGACAGTGGTATTCAAACGTACCTGAATGAACTTCAGAAAAGTGATGATAGCTTTTGGTGCTTCATCCTTTGTACGTAGAAATCTAACCCATGTAAACCTGGAAAAATCATCCACAATGACGAGAATGAATTTCTTACCGCTCACACTTTCAGTTCTCATCGGTCCACAAAGATCCATATGCAAAAGATGAAGTTTTTCTTGATTAGTGTCTTCAGCTTTGGGTTTGTAAGATTTCTTGGTGCTTTTCCCCCTTGAACACGCGGAACATAAATGATCCTTGTGAAATTTAAGCTTGGGAAGACCACGAACTAACTCGTTTTTAGCCAGATGATTAATAGCATCAAAATTAAGATGAGATAATCTGTGATGCCATAACCATGACTTGGTCTTAGAAGCTTTAGAGAGAAGACATACTGGAGAAGCGGCCATCATGTCTTGTAAGGACAAAGTGTAAAGATTTGCACCACGAGATCCCTTCAACAAATCTTTTCCTTCCAAGTTGCGGATGAAACAAGTGTGTTGTCGAAAAGCAACCTCAAGGTTGGAATCACAAAACTGTCCTACTGAGAATAAGTTGTGACCAAGACCTTCTACATAGTATACCCTAGAAATCGTCACGTTTCCAATCTGATATTCACCATACCCCATAATCTTTGCTATATGATCATTCCCAAATTTAACCGTACCAAGAAACTTGCTGACGAAATTTCGGAGCATCGAGCGATTTCCGGTCATATGTTTTGAACAACCGGAGTCCAAATACCACAGGATGATTTGGACCACCTGAAAATATCACCACACAAAGACAATGTAGAGGTATCGGAATCTGAGTGTTCCTTGTTATTAGCAGGTACAGATTTAATAATCTTAGATTTGCTAACTCTAGGTTTCTTAGATTTCCTAGCCTTCTTCTTCTTAATTGGTGGTGTAGATTCTAATTGGCTCAAATCCTGAGGTATTTCTACACTGATAGGCACTATAGTGGGGGCTGACCTAATTAAAGGGCGCTGTTTCCTTACTTGAGTGCAAGTGTTCCTAACTAAAGGACGCTCAGACCTAACCTCAATGGATGCATTCCTAGTTAAAGGGCACATTTTACCATCGAGAGTAAAGGTCCTACCAGTGGGACGCCATTGCCAGCCAACTTGGGCACGAGTTCTACCCGTTGGCTTCCATTCAAGACCATTCTTAATAGCATTCATTTCATTAACGTGATCAATCAGACACAAATCATGACGCTGGGAAAACATACATTCATTACAATTCCAACAATTTAAATCAGAATTCACGAATGGTTTAGGCTGCTGCACAGGCGCAGAGCTTTTAGTCTTAACATGATTCGTTTTATTTAAAACTGAACTAGCATTCCTATTGTGGACTTCTACTTTCTTCTTTGTGGCACTACTAGTGGCGGGCTTGATCTTAGCTTTCTTGAGTGGCGATCCTTTAGCCTTAGTAGTCTCTTTTAATCCTGTAGAAGGCAAATTGGGAATATTAGCAGCAGATTTTAAAGGTGTCTTACTTGATTGTGCCAATGACGGTTTCGCTCCTGGAGTCTTATTAAATGGAGTGACAGCAATGGGCCTATTGTTAAGTAGTGCAGAACCTGGTGTACCTATGTATTGCAAATAAGCCAAGCAATATTGAACTCGCTTAACATATTCATGAGCCGAATAATAGTCGCTGCTTAAGGGATCTAAGGCATAAAGATCGTCTACAATATCCCTAAGAAGATCGACATGCTTAATGGCATTCCTCATATAATCATCATAGGTAAGCTGGTTTCTCTTATGAAGCGGATTCTTATAAAGCACTACTTTCTTGGTTGTTGGAGCACTAGTGGACGGTGCAGAGTCGGTAGCTAAGTTATCAACAACTTCTTGTCGGGTGAGAAGAAGTATCTCCTTTAACTCAGCCAAAACCATATTTTTGTCTATGAGCAGGATGTTCAAGTCATAGATTTCTTCGCACTTTTGGTTCAGTTGTTCAACATAATATTGTTGCTGTGTCGCATTAAAAGCGAAGCGTTCTTCTAGTGAACCATAAAGAGCGGATAGTCCCTGCCTTGTCCGATCCATCTCCCCTAGAACAGTTGATAGTCTAATTTCTAAGACCTGGTTTTTAGACTCTGCGGCCTCTAGTTCCATTCTTAATGTTTCCTTTGATGATATCTCTCTCTTCAATCTCATGATTTCTTCCTCTAATGTCTTAACAATTGCAATCATCTTGTCACTTGTCTCAACACCGTTTTCACAAACATTTGATATCAAAAGATTTTCATTTTGAGCTTGTTGTTTTAATTCTAAAGATATACAATGTTGTTCTAGTTGATTAAAGCGTTGAGAAAGTAAATTATAAGAATCTTGTAGCTTTAAAAACTCAGCGTTAGATTCGTGACAAGAATGATTATCTACCTCATTTACAGTTTCAGCAACATTTACAGAAATATCACAAACATCATCACAAATATCCTCACAAATATTCACAGCATCACAATTCATCATAGCGGATGTAAGCTCATTCGAATATTTAACATTTACAATAGTAAGCACATCACACGAGATTATTTCGGACAAGAATCGGTCATATTCGGTTGAAATCTTTTCCTTTTCAATTAGTTGCAGTTCGTAAGCGGTGTCCATTTCATAAAACACTTTTTGAACTTCACCAATTTCAAACTGAAGATTTTCCTTAAGAGATGCAAAACTTCCTTTTAGACTTTCGACAAACGGATTGATCTTAGTTTTAAACACCTCGTTCATGTGTTTGAAAGCCCATTCTCCGGCGTTTAAGCCATTTGAAGTCGTACATTCCAAAATGACCTTGTCAAAGTTAGTAAAGTATCGGTTAATCTCTTTCAAGTTTAACCATACAGTGCTAACAGGTGGAAGATTCTTTGGAATTTCCTTAGGACCTTCCATGTTGACAAGTGTAGGAAATGTACTAGGGCGTTCTTCCTCTAACATGTAGGTTGGTGCTGTAATGAGATCTTTATCCATATGGAAGCGAACTCTAAAATCAGTTTTAGCAAGCTCCTTATTCATTTTAAAATAATCACACTCGGGATATTTTTCTGAATTGTATGACCGATCCTCATCAACTAGAACCTTACTTGTTCGATCATTGGGAAAAACAATCGGGTCTAAAGCCAATCCTAATTGAGTTGCATTATAAAGTCTAGGACTATGTCTTAAAGCTTGTTTTGCATATCGTGGATTAGGGGGAAGGCCTTTTAGACGTGATAAGTTAAACTCTTTAAACGAAGCATCAAATAAGTGAACTAGTTGTGAAGCAGCATATTGTCTTAACAGCAAGTAGTCTAGACTTCTAATCTTATTAGTAGCATTAATCTCCATTTCAGTCTTCTTAGATTCGAGTAATTCAAAATCAGTTTGAAGTTTTTGAAAATTAGTGACCACTAACTCCTTTTCTTTAAGTTCACTAGACAGATTTGCTCTTAAGTTTTCGATTTCTTGCAAGTGACTCATTTGTTTGTTTCTAAAATGATCATATTCGAGATTTGTGAGAACACTAGACGAAGGCACTAATTCCAAAGTTTGTACTTTCTCATTGCTTAAGGCAAGCTCATCAGACAAATTCTTATTCTTAGCTAAGGTTTCTAAGAGTGCAGCATTCATTTGGCTAAGTAATGTAGCAGGAACCATGACCAAATCTTGTTGAGCAGGAGTAGGCGTATGCGAAATAGATCCCGGTTGTGATTCACTCAAAGTCTGGGGACTCACATTGATATTGCTATCATTGTTTGTCTCCTCGTTTGAAAGACTCACCACCGAAGATTCATTCGAATTAGCACTCTCTTGCCCAACTTGATGTGGTTGAATACTAGCATCAGTGGCATTATCGGTGTTATTAATAAATACCTCGGATTTCTTATCTGGCCCTAAGCTGGAGAAAGTTGCCATGAAAGCAGCCTTTGCAGTTTGAAAGTCATCACAGTCGGAATCATACGCATCAAGATCATCGGCTTGGTAAGCTGCATTTTGCGTAGTGACAACGTCTTGTTCAGCAATCCCTGGGTCAGCAAGAAATGCAAGCTCCTCTTCATCAAGTTCCCTTCCTTGCGCCTGAGCATTTACCAGATAGATCTTTTCTGCAAACCACTGTCCATCCCTTCTCCTCTTGGGTTTCTTACAATCCCTGGACATATGACCCTCTTCCTTGCAGTTGTAGCATGTGATCATTCTCAACTTGCCTGTATTAGCCCGTGGAGGATTGTTGACCATAGGAGCAGGAGCAGGAGTAATCGTGCGAGCATTGGTTGAAGTGGAAGATCTCCCCTGATATGGTTGAATTGGCTGAACCATTACCCTGCCATTCTCAATTGTAGCTTGTTGGCGAGAATTGGATGAATTCCTCAACTGATTGTTGGTAGGAGCTGATCCTCTGAATCCTCGTTTGCTTAAAGTTCTTGTGAGATAAGCAGACATAGTAGTTAGCACTTCAACTGGGTCAGCTCCTTGTTGGAAAACAGGAACAGGGACTTCTTCATCATCACAATACAGTGCTTGATCTGGATGAGCTGCATAATCAGTAGAAGGAATACTCATTTGATCAGGGTAGCTTGTTTGATATGCTGCATTCTCTTGATAAGACGAATATGAAGGCTGAGCATAAGGTGCAACATTTGCTGGATGAAGTTGTGAACCATACTGTGGTGAAGGTGCATTGAACCGATACTGTTGCTGATGTGAGGTGGGAGGTTGTGGTAAAATCGAGTATTGTGGAAAAGTTGGTGTTATGTAAGGTGAAGGATGATAGGCTTGATGTCCCAAAATATAAGGTGTGTTGTTGTGTGATAAGCTTGGTTGATTCGCCATCAAAGCTAAGGAATCTGGGTACATACCGCGAGGAGAACGGTGCATAATCACATGCTTCTCATGTTGCTGAAGAAAAGCATAGATTTGATCTAAGTTGCACTTATGCAAATCCCGGGTTAACTTCACATCGGTAATATACTCACCCCATTCAGCTTGAGGTAAAGTATTCAAGAACTTGGTGTTAACCTGGTATGGAGCAATTACCAGATTGTATACATTCAGATCATTCATTAAAGTAGTGAATCTGAAGTAGTAATCGTGTAGTGTTTCCCCTGGGCTGTATGTGAATCTATCAAACAAATCATACAACTGACACTCCCTTTCTTGTTTGGTGAGAGACGTGCCTTGTAGCAACACCTTTAACCGTTCCCATAAATCTTTTGCCACTGTATACTGACTTACCATCCTATAAATATCATGGGGAAGAGCTTGAAGAATTGTTTGAAGAGCTTTTTCATCTGCATCTGCAACAAGTTGTTGAGCTGGAGTGAGTTCTTCAAATTCTCGTGGTCTAGTCACGTTGTCAACCGTGATGGTACCATAGTCGAGTGGACCATTCAAAATCGATTTGACCATAAGCCTTCCGTATGTCGGTTTCCCCTTTAGATATTGCATCATTCGACCTTGCCATGCCTCAAACACCTCTTTAATAAGCATCGGTGGACGACTATCAGTCCCCGTTATGATCGAGATATCCGTAAGAGATGTCATCTGAGGCATTAATGAACTTGGATTCATTGTGATCACTTAACAGACTCAAAGATTATCGGTTGATCGAGCAGTGAAGAAAGGTTGAGAATTTGTGTTGTGTTGGTTAAACTCAAGATTAAATCCACTAAAGATCGTCGAAAAAACTCAAATACCCCTTGAACTTGCTTATACAGAATAACCCAAACTCAGAATAAACCCTTATTCGGAATAATGCCTATTCGGAATAATCCTATGCTGAAAAATACCCTATTCGGAATAAACTCTATGCAGAATAACCCTTATGCGGAAAAACCCCTATTCGGAATGTTTTCTTCAATTCGGAATATTTTGGCAATTTGGCTTATTCGGAAAAACTGGTCTATTCGGAATGATGGCAATTCGGAATATTTCCTAATTTTGGCTATTCGGAAAATTGGTGTCTATTCGGAAAAGTTGGCTATTCGGAAAATTGGTGTCTATTCGGAACGATTGGCTATTCGGAAAAAATCTTCTATTCGGAAAAAACTTCTATTCGGAAAAAACTTCTATTCGGAAAAAACTTCTATTCGGAAAAAACTTCTCTATTCGGAAAATTTTCTTCTATTCGGAAAAAATTCTCTATTCGGAAAAATTTCTTCTATTCGGAAACTCCTCCTATTCGGAATAAACTGTCTATGCTGAAAATCCTCCTATTCGGAATCCTATTCGGAAAAAACTGGAAGAAATTGTTTCCGAGACTTAAAAAGAAGCTTTTAACCCCGATTTTTGATCCAAAACCACAAAAAGTTTTATGATTTTTACCAAAATAAGCTAAACCCAATCCTTATCAATCAATACCAATAACAAAAACACCAAAAACAACAAGATTCAAGATTGATTTTTCCTAAAGATCACTAATAGATTCAAAAACTAAAAAAGCAACACAATCCTTACCTTAAATCACCCCATAGCTCTTGATACCAAATGTAGAAATTGATAACCTATGAATCTATGAAGTGGGTTGATGTTTTTCTAGTGAGAGAAACTAGAGAGAGAAAGTGAGAGAAATATATGGAAGATTTTATTACTATGAAATGTGAATGAAACAACAACCAACCCCTTTCCTTAGTGGAAAGGGGTATTTATAGTCCAAGCTAAACATTGGGCTTGGGCCGGTCCATGACAAGCCCATGGACCGGTTCTTACTTAAGTTAATAAGCAAATAACAACTATTATCTAACTACGAGCTATTACAACATGAATATTATTGTGGAGTGACCGATACTTCTAATATACGTAGAAACGTATTTCTAACAACCATGACTTGGTCTTAGATGCTTTAGAGAGAAGACATACTGGAGAGGCGGCCATCATGTCTTGTAGGGACAACGTATAAAGATTTGCACCACGAGATCCCTTCAACAAGTCTTTTCCTTCCAAGTTGCGGATGAAACAAGTATGTTGTCGAAAAGCAACCTCAAGGTTGGAATCACAAAACTGTCCTACTGAAAATAAGTTATGACCAAGACCTTCTACATAGTATACCCTTGAAATCGTAACGTTTCCAATCTGATATTCACGATACCCCATTATCTTTGCAATATGATCATTACCGAATTTGACCGTTCCAAGAAACTTGCTGACGAAATTTCGGAGCATCGAGCGATCTCCGGTCATATGCTTTGAACAACCGGAGTCCAAATACCAGAGGATGATTTGGACCACCTGAAAATATCACCACACGAAGACAATGTAGAGGTATCGGAATCTGAGTGTTCCTTGTTATTAGCAGGTACAGATTTAATAATCTTAGATTTGCTAACTCTAGGTTTCTTAGATTTCCTAGCCTTCTTCTTCCTAGTTGGTGGTGTAGATTCTAGTTGGCTTAAATCCTGAGGTATTTCTTCACTGATAGGCACTATAGTGGGGGTTGGCCTAATTAAACGGCGCTGTTTCCATACTTTAGTGCTAGTGTGCCTAACTAAAGGACGCTCAGACCTAACCTCAATGGATGCATTCCTAGTTAAAGGGCACATTTTTCCATCTAATGTAAAGGTCCTACCAGTGGGACGCCATTGCCAGCCAACTTGGGCACGAGTTCTACCAGTTGGCTTCCATTCAATATTATTCCTAATGGCATTCATTTCATTCACATGATCAATAAGACACAAATCATGACGTTGGGAAAACATACATTCATTACAATTCCAACATTTCAAATCAGAATTCACAAATGGTTTAGGCTTCTGCACAGGCGTAGAGCTTTTAGTCTTAACATGATTCTTTTTATGTAAAACTGAACTAACATTCCTATGGTGAGCTTCTACTTTCTTCTTGTTGGTACTACTAGTGGAGGGCTTGATCTTATCTTTCTTGAGTTGCGATCCTTTAGCCTTAGTAGACTCTTTTACTCCTGTAGAAGGCAAAGTGGGAATATTAGCAACAGATTTTAAAGGTGCCTTACTTGATGGTGCCAATGACGGTTTTGCTCCTGGGGTGTTATTGAATGGAGTTACAGCAATGGGTCTATTAGTGAGTAGTGCAGAACCTGGTTTACCTATGTATTGCAAATATGTTAAGCAATATTGAACTCGCTTAATATATTCGTGAGCTGAGTAATAGTAGCTACTTGAGGGATCTAAGGCATAAAGATCGTCTAAAATATCCCTAACAAGATCAACATGCTTAACTGCATTCCTCATATAATCATCGTAGGTAACCGGGTTTCTCTTATGGAGCGGGTTCTTATAAAGCACTACTGACTTGGTTGTTGGAGCACTATAGGACGGTGCAGAGTTGGTAGCTAAGTTATTAACAACTTCTTGTCGGGTGAGAAGAAGTGTCTCCTTTAACTCGGCCAAAACCATGTTTTTATCAATGAGCAGGATGTTTAAGTCAGAGATTTCCTCACATTTTTGGTTCAATTGTTCAACATAAGATTGTTGTTGTGCCGCATTAAAAGCGAAGCGTTCTTCTAGTGAATCATAAAGTTTGGACATTCCCTGTCTTGCACGATCCATCTCCCCTAGAATAGACGAAAGTCTAATTTCTAAGTCCTGGTTTTTAGACTCTGCAGCCTCTAGTTCCAATTTTAGTGTTTCATTTGATGACACATCTCTCTTCAGTCTCATAATCTCTTCCTCTAATGCCTTAACTATTGCAATCATTTTGTCACTCGTCTCAACACCGTTTTCACAACCATTTGTTATCAAAAGATCTTCATTTTGAGTTTGTTGTTTTAATTCTAAAGATATACAATGTTGTTCAAGTTGATTAAATCGTTTTGAAAGTAAATTGTAAGAATCTTGTAGCTTGAAAAACTCAGCGTTAGATTCGTGACAAGAATGATTATCTACCTCATTTACAGTATCAGCAACATTTACAGAGAGATCACACACATCATCACATATATTCACAGCATCACAGTTAATCATAGCGGATGTAAGCTCATTCGAATAATTAACATTTACAGTAGTAAGCACATCACACGAAATTACTCGGGACAAGAATCGGTCATATTCGGATAAAATCTTTTCCTTTTCAATTAGTTGTAGTTCGTAAGCGGTGTCCATTTCATAAAACACTTTTTGAACTTCTCCAATTTCAAACTCAAGATTTTCCTTAAGAGATGCAAAACTTCCTTTTATACTTTCGACAAACGGATTGATCTCATTCTTAAACACCTCGTTCATGTGTTCGAAAGCCCATTCTCTGGCGTTTAAGCCATTTGAAGTCGTACATTCCAAAATGACCTTGTCAAAACTAACAAAGTATTGATTAATCTCTTGCAAGTTTAACCATACAGTGCTAACAGGTGGAAGATCCTTTAGAATTTCCTTAGGACCTTCCATGTTGACAAGTGTAGGAAGTGTACTAGGGTTTTCTTCATTTAACATGTAGGTTGGTGCCGTAATGAGATCTTTGTCCATATGGAAGCGAATTCTAAAATCCGTTTTAGCAAGCTCCTGATTCATTTTAAAATAATCACAATCGGGATATTTTGCAGAATTGTATGACCGATTCTCATCAACTAGATCCTTATTGGTGCGATCATCGAAAATATCAATCGGGTCTAAGACCAATCCTAGTTGGGTTGCATTATAAAGTCTAGGACTATGGATTAAAGCTTGTTTTGCATACCGTGGATTAGGGGGAAGGCCTTTTTGACGCGATAAGTTAAATTCTCTAAACGAAGCATCAAATAAGTGCACTAGTTGAGAGGCAGCGTATTGTCTTAAAAGCAAATAATCTAGACTTCTAATCTTATTAGCCGCATTAATTTCCATTTCATTATTCTTAGACTCGAGTAATTCAAAATCTGTTTGAAGTTTTTGAAAATTAGTGACCACTAACTCCTTTGCTTTAAGTTCGTTAGAAAGATCTGCTCTTAAGGTTTCAATTTCTTGCAAGTGACCCATTTGTTTGTTTCGAAAATGATCATATTCGGGATTTGTTAGAACACTAGACGAAGGCACTAATTCCAAAGTTTGAACTTTCTCGTTGCTTAAGGCAAGCTCATCAGACAAATTCTTATTCTTAGCTATGGTTTCTAAGAGTGCAGCATTCATTTGGCTAAGTAATGTAGCAGGAACCATGACCAAATCTTGTTGAGCAGGAGTATGCGTATGCGAAATGGCTCCCGGTTGTGATTCACTCAAAGTCTGGGGACTCACATTGATATTACTATCATTGATTGTCTCCTCATTTGAAAGACTCACCACCGAAGACTCATTCGAATCAACACGCTCTTGCACAACTTGATGTGGTTGAATACTAGTATCAGTGGTATTAATAAGTACCTCAGATCTTTTTTCTGGCCCTAGGCTAGAGATAGTTGCCATAAGAGCTGCCTGTGCAGATTGAAGTTCATCGCAGTCTGAATCATAAGCATCAA
This sequence comes from Glebionis coronaria, assembly GCA_025667525.1. Taxonomy (NCBI): domain Eukaryota; kingdom Viridiplantae; phylum Streptophyta; class Magnoliopsida; order Asterales; family Asteraceae; genus Glebionis; species Glebionis coronaria. The sequence continues at coordinate 500,772,429 of CM046882.1, forward strand.
GATCATCTGCTTGGTATGCTGCATTCTGTGTAGTGACCACGTCTTGTTCAGCAAACCCTGGATCAGCAAGAAATGCAAGCTCCTCTTCATCAAGTTCCCTTCCTTGTGCCTGAGCATTCACCAGATAAATCTTCTCTGCAAACCATTGACCATCCCTTCTCCTCTTGGGTTTCTTGCAATCCCTGGACATGTGTCCTTCTTCCTTGCAGTTGTAGCATGTAATCATTCGCAACTTGCCTGCGGAATTAGCCCGTGAAGGAGTGTTGACCATTGGAGCAGGATTGACCGTGCGTGCATTGGTGGTTGATGTAGTAGGTCTCCCCTGATAAGGTTGAATAGGTTGAACCATGACCCTTCCATTCTCAATAGTAGCTTGTTGGCGAGAATTGGATGAATTCCTCAGCTGATTGTTAGTAGGAGTTGGTCCTCGAAATCCTCGTTTGCTCAATGTCTTTGTGAGATAAGCAGACAAAGTGGCTAACATTTCAACTGGGTCAGTTCCTTGTTTGAACTCAGGAATGGGGACTTCATCATCATCACAATACAATGCTTGGTCTTGTTGAGCTGTATAAGCACTAGAAGGAACACTCATGTGGTCAGAGTAGCTTGATGGATATGCTGCATTCTCTTGATAAGAAGAATATGGAGACTGAGCATAAGGTGCAATACTTGCTTGATGAGGTTGTGAAGCATATTGTGGTGAAGGTGCATTAAACCGATATTGTTGCTGATGTGAGGTGGGTGGTTGCGGTAGAATCGAGTATTGGGGAAAGGTTGGTGTCATGTAAGGTGATGGATGATAGGCTTGATGTCCCAAGATATAAGGAGTGTTGTTGTGTGACAAGCTTGGTTGATTCGCCATCAATGCTAAAGAATCAGGGTACATACCTCGAGGCGAACGGTGCATGATCACATGTTTCTCATGCTGCTGAAGAAAAGCATATAGCTGATCCAAATTGCACTTATGCAAATCCCTAGTTAACTTAACATCGGTAATATACTCACCCCATTCAGCTTGAGGTAAAGTATTCAGAAACTTAGTGTTAACCTGGAATGGAGCAATCACGAGATTGTATACATTCAGATCATTCATGAGAGTAGTGAATCTGAAGTAATAGTCGTGAAGCGTTTCCCCTGGGCTGTACGTGAATCTATCAAACAGATCATACAACTGACATTCCCTTTCTTGTTTGGTAAGAGACGTACCTTGTAGCAACACCTTTAAACGTTCCCATAAATCCTTTGCCACCGTATACTGACTTACCATTCGATAGATATCATGTGGAAGAGCTTGGAGAATGGTTTGAAGAGCCTTTTCGTCTGCATCAGCAACGAGTTGTTGAGCTGGTGTAAGTTCTTCAAATTCTCGTGGTCGAGTCACATTGTTAACCACGATGGTACCATAATCAAGTGGAACATTCAGAATTGACTTGACCATAAGCCTCCCATATACCGGTTTTCCCTTAAGGTATGACATCATACGGCCTTGCCATGCTTCAAAGACTTCTTTAATGAGCATTGGAGGGCGATTATCCGTTCCCGTAATGACGGAAATGTCGGTAAGTGATGTCATCTGAGGCATTAATGAATTCGGATTCATTTTGTTCACTTCAAAGAGACAAAGATTATCGGTTGATCGAGCAGTGAAGTAAGGTTATGAATTGTGTTGTGTTGTTGAAGTAAAGAGTGTAAGAAGCCAAGATTAAATCCACTAAAAATCGTCGAAAAAACCCTATTGGGAATAATACTCTATCCGGAATAATACCCTATTCGGAATCCAACCCTATTCGGAATACAATCCTATTCGGAATACTACCCCTATTCGGAATATAACCCAATTCGGAATCCAACCCTATTCGGAATACTACCCCTATACGGAATATACCCCTATCCGGAATATACCCCTATCCGAAATATACCCCTATCCGGAATATAGCTCTACGGAATAATACACTATCCGGAATAAGATGCTAAGATGCTATACGGAATGTTTGGTTGTTCGGAATATTTTGGCTATTCGGAATATGTTGGCTATTCGGAATATTTGGCAATTCTGAATAATTGGTTGTTCGGAATTTTGTGGCTGTTCGGAATATTCCTGGAAACAAAAACACTTCGAGACCAAAAAAAAGCAACTTTCGAACGATTTTAAACCCGATTTTTGATCAAAAACCACAAAAAGTTTTATGATTTCTACCAAAATAAGCTAAGCCCAACACTTATCTACTAATCCCAACAACAAAAACACCAAAAATTTCAAGATTCAATGTTGATTTTTCTAAAAAATCACTAATACCCTTAAGAACTAAAAAACAACACTAATCTTTACCTTAAATCACCCCATGGCTCTTGATACCAAATGTAGAATATTGATAACCTATGAATCTATGAAGTGGGTTGAAGATTTCTAGAGAGAGAAACTAGAGAGAGAAAGTGAGAGAGAACTATGTGATCTTTTTATTCAAAATGAAAACTAGTGGAATCAACAACCAACCCCTTTCCATGGTGGAAAGGGGTATTTATATCCTAGGCCCTTATTTGGGCTTGGGCCGACCCATGACAAGCCCATGGGTCGGTTTCTTACTTAACTTAATAAGTAACACTAACTACGAGCTATTACAACATAAATAATATTGTGGAGTGACCGATACTTCTAAAATACGTTAAAACGTATTTCTAACAATTTGACTAGATCACATACCACATAAGTACATAAAAATAAAAGGTCGAACAATAACATCAAGTATAGATTTCCATCGTTAATCATCGAGAAAACCTTGAACGAACCCTTGATAATAACCACTTGATCTCCGGAGTCTTTCCACTTGCGGTGTCGGCTTCAACATACTCCTCGAGGTCGTAACGAATTTATTAACTCCATTCATTAAGAGATTCGGTCCTCAATCATTTCACAAGTAAACGCATAAATCCTGGTGACACTTATCGTTTCTTCTTATACACTGCTTCCCGAGATTCATTTTAAACTCAGAATAAAATAGTAATCTACAGTACGAGGAACATAACGAGATAAAAATGAATTCAATAAACGCATAAACGGACAAGATGTGGTAAAATGATTTAAGGTTGACGATCGACGAGGGATCTCGACTCGCGTAACCGTAAAACATAATAATTCACAATACTAGAAAAATGAGAGCGAAGAAAGAATTAAATATTAACATTAAAATAACGTTTGTCACAATTATCCGTCCCGAATTTGGTATTACCTTAAAACTCAGTTGAGCTACTTTCTTGATAAAGATGATACATCAAAAATAGAAGTAAAATAGTTTCAAAATTTATTTGGTTGTCTTAAGAAACTTTGAAAGAATGACGTAAATTTAATAATTAAACTCATACTGATGGTTACAATTAGAGAATATAATTTCCAAATTAAATCACTATTAGGAATATAAATTAAGCTAGCAATTTCATTATATTAAAAGTAAAGTATGATAAGTCAATTAGTTCAAAAGGTAGAACATAATTTTATTTTAAACATTAGTTTTAGTTATACAAAATATGGTGTATAAATTTGACCTTTTACTTGTGATGGTTATTTCGATAATTGAAAATCATTAGAAAATGTAGACAAGTTCCATAAAAATTTTATAATACTTTGTAGAAATACATAAAGGTGTTTATTATTTCAAGATAAATATGGGATATATTCGGTTTTCGAAATGTGACAAGATAACAAACGAATGCGAATGGAAATAATAGTCAACAATTAGTACGAAATCAATGGTACAAAAGAGGACGAAGCAAATGTCGTATGAATTCATAAAGAGAATAATAAAATAAAGGCGTTGATGGTATGACAATAAGAAATAATAGATTAAACAAGTTGTCGATTTTGTTAGTGCGATAGATGGTTCACCAATATCAGCTCGTTAACTTAGCGGTGGTCGATACATGATCGGAAAGAAGATCCATACAAAAATTTTAATAAATAAAATTTCTAATAATCACTTGTAATTAAAACAAATCAAATGAACGATGTTAGTGTTTAAAGAGAGAAGTCAAAGCACGGTTCACAAGAGTGGATTTCGAGACAAACGAGAGTGACGGACGTCATCCCGAATATACGGAAATCACTCTAATGATAATTCATTATTCACGTGCGGAGACATTCCAAAGATCTACCCAGTCGCATAAAGAAGATTGGACGAGACGGAAGGATAATACATCGAGACTTTCAAGTCATTTATCAACAGTCGGTAATTAGACGAACGGTCAAAAGAAATCAGTTATAAGACAAAATGAAGTAACAAGTGGAAAAACAATCATCGAGTAAAAACGTACTTAAAATCACGTAATTCGTTCAAGAAAAGGTAAGAAAACGTATGCGGATGCATAGAAATTGCGCTACTTGCATAAGATATGAAGGTTTTCAAAACTTCTTTTCACTTTATTTCATTTTATTTATCTTTATCATAAATACAAGTAAAAAGTTGTTCATTATCAAGATTTTTAAGGTGACTACTATTCAGCCTAGCATGGCTCCTTCTAAATTAGACATAGGTGATCAGGCCATGTATAATTTAGGGCTAGCAATGCAGTGCTCCATTTCGTCGAAAAGTATTACGTTTCTTATGTTTATATAAACCATGCCATTTGTAAAATGGAATTTAAAAATAGTTTATAAATTTATAGGATACAAGTAATTTGTGAGATACTCAATAAGCAACTTTTAATGTTACGAAAAGTATTTTATAAGATCAAAGTAAAAATAATTGGTGAAAATAATCGTAAAACAATATCATATTTATTTATAATATGACATTATGACAACGTATAAAGTAGTCAAAATTTTGCAAAAAGTGGCAAATAGTAGTTCATAAAACAACCAATGAAATGGTTACAAGTTGTTAAGTTTTCAAAAGGTTATAAGGTTTAGACGAAAACGCCATGAGACACGCGATAAGAATGTCAACGAAGAATGTGAAGGCAGAACTTCAAAACTCAACTCAAATCAGTGGAAGGTTAAAAGAAAATAAAAATAAAATAACATCGAATGACAAAGGAGTCATATATATGAAAAGAATAAAACAATCCACATGTGTATTCTATGTAAGATACTTGACACAACATGCTTTTAAGAAAGTATATTATTCATTTTCAAATTACACCATTAATCCGGTAATTGCTAATCCTGTAATGTTTCTATTTTTAAATATTTTCACATGCAACTAGTATTCGTTAGTTGTAAAATAATACTTGTTAAAATTTTACGATCTCAAATGAAATCAAAACAGCTTAGAAACATTTAAAACTCATGTTCTGAATTTTCTATCAGATTTAACTTTTAAATATGAGCCGATTAATTGACCCGATAAACGACATCTCCAAGACTCAGAGTCTAAAGCATTTTGATGCAAAACGACGTTTCAGACGACTTTCTAGTTTTACCCGAGACCTGAAAACCAATGTAAATTGACCAAAATACCCCTGCAAGTTCTGTGCAGGTTTGACTATTTTATTTTAAAAACGCAGGTTTTACTTTTAAGTTTTGACCTGTTTATACTGCCCCTACAGTTTCTGCATAAAGTGTATTTTTCGACACTTCTTAACGGCTCAAAATATATACATATATACACACATGTCTTGTGGATTTTATAACAACGAAAAATAAATCTCGAAATGAGCATCAAATAAAATATAGCATGATGAATGACAGAAAATGCTTCAAGGTATTCAACACGAAATTTAGGAAGAAAAACGGTGAATGACGTCCATAATTTAAGTTTCAAGGTGCAAAGTAGGCAAATCTCCTTGGTGCCACGATTGTCAAAAACACAAAACATAACAAGAAAAGAATGGAACATTAAAGGGTTGCGTTCCGGGAGCAAGAAGGTTAATGAAAAACAAATGATACAACTTTATATAAGTAAAATCGTATTCCAATTCTAGCGCCATAATCTAGACGATGATTTATAAAATAACGATGACGTTACCGAGATATAAGTGAACAATACACTTCGGAGTCGATACATATAAATGTCAATAAATAGCGGTTAGTCTAATCCAAAGACACATTGAGTTACACAATGGTCTAGAGACTACGTTAAAAGACGTCCATGCACAAATAGCCGGAAGACGATTTGAATATCTATATAGATATCACAAAGGGTTAAATAATGAAAGTAACGCGCGCAGATGAAGGTATGTAAGGTCATAATATAAAATTTGCAATAAAAGCAATTTAAATACTTCAAAAATAAATACAGAAAGATCTTGAAAATTCAATGTATTTATTTAAGTTAATCATTAATAAATGATAAAGTTTTATCGAAAAGTTTAACCACATAAATATATATCGATAAAGGATTATAGTATTTATTTAGAAATACTTAGCAATAAGGCATACATAATAATGTATACTAAAGTTGTAATCCCCAGAAGTAGCTTGAACTTGAAGTCACGCGAAATCATGTGCACCGACTCTTTGAAAAATAAAACCGACAGTTATAGTTTAGGTTTTTAGAAAAAGACCTAGTTCTCTATAACTCATGGCTCTGATACCAATCTTTAACACCCCCAAATTTACACGCAGCGGAATACATCTTTGGGTGCTAAACAATGATACAACAACACATAATTTATAAAGAACGACTCGAAAAGAGACGTTTTAGATTTATCGTTCCTAAAACATTTGTCAGAGTAGCATAGTCCCAAGTAATCGTTACCAAAAGATAAGTTAAAACAAAATATTGGTTTGTTTTAAAAATGGAACGATAAATAAATCAAAGAGTTTGAACAACAAAAGCAGTGCACAACTTCATTCCCCGTGACCTCCAAGCTTCCACTTCTTGATTACCTGAAATACATGTGAGTAAAACAATCAGCAAAAATGCCGAATGAATCTATAGGTTTATGAAATCAATTTGAACACAAGCAAAGATTATAAGTCTGTGGCATGCTTATAAGCATCAAATAATAATTTGCATCAACAATGATAATTGTATATAGCATAAATTGCAATAAGCTCATGGAACCGAGCCCTTAGACACTCCCATATCAGTCTAATAAGACGAGAGATTTATTAATTGTCGGTTACCTCCAGATTATTGGTACATTGTCGTATACCTGACTTCTCAATACAATATGTTCAAACAGTGTGGAGGTCGGGCCTAAGCTTCTATGACAAGTCCACAAAAACTGAACCGGGGCGGCTTCCCCCATAGATCTATTAATTGTACTAGCGGTTAACCCATCATAGGTTAATTAACGGTCCATAATTGAGGTTTTAACAAAGGCAATCACTTAATGCAATTTAAAGGCAACCACGGGTCCATTCATAGAGGGACAAAGCATACCATAAAAATCTTGTGTTCTAAGTTTATAAAACATGTATTCCCCCTCGCCGGTTTAAAATCATTTAATAACTAGTATAAAGCGAGGCTATAGACTCATGTTGATAATGAAAGGCGGATTATCGGCTACGGGCGTGCTTCGGTCACGGAAACCTATATAAATAATAATCGGTCTTAGACTCTTGTCCAATGACTTTTATCAAAATAACAATATATATATGATGATTTTGTACATATGATGATGATCAAGTGTGTTTATATATCCTTGTTTACTCATTTTAGTGTTTACGTTTTGGTAACTTTTACTAGTTTACTAGTTTTACCTACTTACCTATTTTAAGTCCAATAAGCTTAGTATAAGTTCTTTAACTTGTTTTAATCCATTTTATACCTATATTATCAGTATCTATACTTTCCATGTTGGGCCCAAATGGGTTAAGCCCAATAAGTTCTTTTTATAAGTGTTTAACTTTATTTGGTCCAATTATTAGTCCAATATGCTTAGTTAGCTCGTTAATGTCCGTATGTCCTATAGTTCTGGTTTTATCGGTTTTTACTTGTATTAGTTACTTATATATCAGTATATGACTTTTATAAACTTTACATTAGACGGGTTTGATCGTCTAAGTTTTATTTGGCGAAAAACGTTAATTTTACGGTAATAGCCGAAAAAGTCGTAAAAATCAAGTTTATAGTTTTTATTACTTATAAGTATTATTCCACTACCATTTATATAATTTATCCATTTAATCAACCTTTTACATATTTATATAAATAAATTTCATAAGTTAGTGGGTTTTTATTTTACATTTTATACAATAAAATTTGAGTGCTTATATAATAATAATAAATATTAATTCTCAAAATCTGATTTTTATCTTCATGTTCACCATTTTTATCATATCTAGAGTTCTATAATGAATTAGGAGCTCATTTTTGGACGACATGTTCTTCATATTATGTGCTACATTTAACTTAGTTATAGCTACTGCTCATTGATAGGTGTGTAAACACCCATCTTTTCTACCACTTAATTACAATAATAACCGGACCAAAACGTGTATTTTATGTCTTTTATGTCGGAATTATGCGTTGTTTGTGTTTTTGTTGTGATTTAGGATGAAAAGGTGAAAAATGGATAAAACACGGACATTCACGGGCATTTATGGACTTTTATTGAAGAAAAGGATAAAAGATGAAGTCAAGAAGTCAAGAGTGCAAAAAGAACAGAAGTCCACGACCAATTCTGAAGATTTATCGAAGAAAAAGTCAAAAGACGGAAGTTTGTCAAAAGCCGAAGAATTCAAGTCTATTTTATTGAAGAATTAAAAGACGAGTTCGAAGAAATCCCGAAGCCAAAAGTCCTTTAAGTCCAAGTTTAAAGAAGATTAGAAGAAAAGGACTAATGACGCAATTAATGAAGATTAATAAAAGAAGGGACTTAAGCTTGCAATTAAGAGAAAAGGGAAAGAGGGGAGGAAGCTTCCTTAATCCTCCCCTATATATAGTTTAGGATGTTTACATTTCACTTTTGTTGGCTAAGGTGACAATTAGTCTTCCACCATTTAAATACTTGTCATTTACATTACTTGTCAATTTTAATTCATGTTATGCACCTTTATTACCATTTAATTCCAAGTAAGTTTCCATTTTAATTCTTGTCAAAGCTTTATTTTATCTTGTCAATCTCTTATCTACCCTTCTTATTCTTTGATTCATGTGTTTATGTTATGTTCATGTTTATGCTTTTATTTTGATCTTAATGGTTTTTAATTATTGTGGTTAAAGTTGTTTGATTTCATGTTTTTAATTGTTTGTTGATGTTTATTCATAGATTCGTTACTGTTTATTATTATCCGTGTGTTTGATTTTGGTTATTTTGTTATTTTTATCTGCTGCTACTGTTTTCCTTGTTCTTCGGGAAGTGTTTGCCTTGTTTCTGATCTTTCCAGGAAGAGTTCCGAGCCAAGGAAAGGACTGAAGTGTTCATTCGGAAGTCCAAACTTCCGGACTAAACTTGTTCATTCGGAAGTCTTAAACTTCCGAACCAAGGCTTCATCCAGAACTCAAACTTCCGAACCAAGACTCTTCATTCGGAAGTCCAAAACTTCCGAACCAAACATACTCATTCGGAACTCCAAAGTTCCGAACCAAGGGTTTCATCCGGAACTTTTCAAAAGTTCCGAATCAACTTAAAGTTCCGAATCAAGGACCAAAGTTCCGAATAAAGGCTGTTCATTCGGAAGTCAGAAACTTCCGAGTCAAGGTTGTTCATTCGGAACTTCCATAAGTTCCGGATCAAGGGTAATCTTCCGAATCAAGGAGCTTCATTCGGAAACTTCCGAATCAAGGGGTGACCAGAAACTTCCGAATCAAGGAAGAATTTACAAGTTCCGAATCAGCAAATTCCGAACGAAGCATTGTTTTGGATAAGTGACATATTCAGACCAATTTGTTCCGGATCAAGGATTTTGGTGATACTCCAAGTGAAGAAGAATCATTTCAACCAAAGGTGACATTTAGGACGAGTGATTGTTCCAAACGAAGGTTTATTCCGAATGAGCTGTATTCAGGTTCTTATTAGCTTTTGTCTTTGATTTTTACTTTCAAGCTTTATTTTTCTTGCCTTTTTATTTAATTGAACTTTTAGATTATTTGCCTTAGTTTTAGTCGCACTTTAAGTTTGCCTTAGATAGATTTAAGTTTACGTAATTTTACTTTAGTGCCCTTTAATTTTAGTCACGTTTTTAAATACTTGCACTTTACTTTAATTAGACTTAGATTTACTTAAAGAGCACTTTTACTTTTAAGTCTTTGTATTTAAATTTAAAATCACCCAAAAATATTCCTTTTTCACCAAAGATCAACTAAGTCACACATAGGAGCCTAGATCAATTCGTTAAGATTCCGAGAACACGAACTTAATCTTTAATTTTTATACGGGCAAAAGCCACGTATCAAATGGCGCCGCTGCCGGCTCTTTTCGTTAAGATCAACAGTTTTCTGTGCTAGACACGTTGCTTTTTGGGATCCGTTCACTTGTGAACGTTATTTTTCTTGCCTAAAATTCAAAAATCATAAAAATTAAAAATTGATAAAAAACCATAAAAATTAAAAATTTCAAAAATCCAAAAAGATTTTATCTTTATTGTATATATATATTGTTTTTGTATTTGGTTTTGTTTTCTTTTGCATATTCAGGTGTATGCGTACTAGATCTTCTAATTATCAAGAGCCCGAGCCTCAAGAAGATTTAGATATGGCAGGTGTTAACAACAATAATCAACTACCACACCTTAATAATAACAACAATGCTCTTCCACAGCCCGATCTTCGGACCATGGAGGAACTTTGTCAACCAACAATGTTTGGACGAGGAGGACCGATTGCGCCGATGCAAATCAACGCTCCTGAGTTTTCGTTGAAGCACCACATGATTCAGCAAGTACAAACAAACCCATTTAGAGGATTGCCTGATGATGATGCCAACAAACACCTCGACAAGTTCATTACAATCACCCAAAGCATGAAGTTGCCTGGTGCCACGATGGATGTTCTCCGCCTACAACTCTTTCCACATACTTTATCGCATCATGCCGAGAAATGGTTTGATCGTCTCCCGAAGAATTCTATTCACACTTGGGATGACATGACTCAACGCTTTCTTTCGCGCTACTTTCCACCATCCATGGTCACAAGCCTTCGCAATCAGATCAGCGGTTTCATGCAAGACCCTGATGAATCTCTTTTTGACGCTTGGGAGAGATATAATGTCTTGATCGATAGATGTCCAAACCACAACATGCTCCATGTGACCTTAATCGATACTTTCTACAACGGATTGACTTTTCGAGATCGTGATACGATCAATGCAGCCACCGGTGGCACATTCATGAAAAGGAGACCCGAGGAGTGTAGAGAGTTAATTGAAAACATGACTACTCATCATAAGAACTGGGATTCCTCTGCTTCTTCTAGAAACAACACGAGAGTCAATGTTTCTTCTACCTCAGCAAACCCTGAGATGACCGAACTCACCCGCATGATGGCCGAAATGAGCAAAAGTATTACGCTTCTCGCTTCAAACCAACAACAACAACAAGTTAAAGCGGTTGCTAATCCTTGTGAAACATGTGGCGGTCCTCACTCATACACCGATTGTCCTTCGACACAAGGAAATCCGGAAAATGTGTATGCAGCTTACGGTAATTATTCACCGGAAAATTACCAAGCTAGACAACAAGGGGATAGAAATCTGCTGAGCTACCGTTCAAACAATTACCTTTCACCCGGTTTTTCTCCTCAAAACCAAAACCCCGCCAACAACTACAATAGAAGCAACCAAATCCCACCTCGTGCTTCTAACCCTTATCAACCACCCACCCAACAACACCCACCCATTAATCCCGATGTTGACACAATCATGAGAACTCAAGGTGAGCAAATCAAGAATCTACAGAGCCAAATAATCAATTTGAAAGGAGATATCTTCAAGCAAGGTAATGACATCAGAACCGAGGTTCGTGAAAACCTTCAATCCTCCTTCATCACTCAAACAACTGAATTAAAGAATCTGTTGGCTAGTTTCTTGCCCGAAGCTCAACCTTCTTCTTCTTTGGGTTCTCTACCTTCAAACACCGTCACTAATCCGCGAGCTAATGTGAGTGCTATAACTACGCGTAGTGGACTTACCATTGTCGATCCACCTACCCCACCACCATCATCTACACCTCCTCCACCACCATGTATCCCGACTCCTCCTACACCTAGTAGTAGTATACCATTACCGTCTCCGCCTCGTCATGACGATGTATCTCAGAAAGACCCTTCAACATCACAACCTTCACCAACTACACCTTCACCTAACCCTTATCAACCCAGAATCCCATACCCTTCTCGCATAGGCAAGACCAACGAGCTAACCAAGAATGACTGTCAAGTATCGAAATACGTGGATATGCTATCTAAAATGACCATCAACATTAGCCTTGTTGAAGCACTTTGCCACATGCCGAAATTTGTCAAAGCATTCAAGGAATTGCTTAGCAAGAAGGAGAAACTGATTGAACTCGCCAACACACGATTAAATGAAAACTGCTCTGCAGTTCTTCCTAGAGAACTTCCGGAAAAACTTGGAGATCCCGGTCGTTTTGTGTTGCCTTGCGTGTTCAACAAAACTGAAGAATTTACTGCCCTTGCTGATCTCGGGGCTAGTATTAATTTGATGCCACTGAGTGTTTGGAAAACACTATCATTGCCCGACCTCATTCCAACAAAGATGACTCTCGAACTTGCAAACCGCACTCTCGCTTACCCCGTTGGTATAGCCGAAGACGTGTTCATCAAAGTTGGCACATTTACTTTCCCGGTAGATTTTGTCGTAGTTGATTATGAAATGGACCCTCGTATTCCTTTAATACTTGGTCGGCCATTTTTGAGAACCGGACGTGCTTTAGTAGATGTGGCCGAAGGTGAGTTAATCTTACGAGTCGGGGATGATTCTAAAGTTTTTAAAATGGGGAAGCTTACAGGCAAATCTTTTGGAGGCCGAGAATCAGTGAATATGATAAATGTGCTCAATAACTTTACCGTCTATGACAATCCTCTATTCGAGTCTTCCACTGACAATCCACTCTTTGAAGATAATGTGGATGATTCTCTCCCTACTTTGGACGCTTCTCCCATTTATGATTCTCAACCGGTCTTCGATGCTTATGATGATGATGATTCTAGCTCAGATTCGGATGATTTTGATTCTACTTCTGAGTATCCCGAGCTGCCCACTTTCGATGATTTCGATGAGGCTGATACTCTATCGAGCGATTCTTCACATGATGAAGATCCTCCACCATCACTCGATCCTACTTTGGACGATTATTCATTTGAGGAAGATTTCTCTGAATTTCTCAACACATACTTCCCTCATGAGAGTGATGCTCCTCCTTTGGACTTTGAAGATTATCGTCTTGATCCTACTTTGGATTTGAAGAGCATTTTGTCAAGGGAGAAGAAACCGGTTGACACCAAAATCCGTTGCACGTATGATTTGACACCTCTTTGTCCCACTTCTGAGGACGAGGTTGTGCTTCTTTGCGGATCTTCTTCACACTCGGCTGAGCCTGAGTGCTATTTTCCCTTGAAGGAAAAGGTGTTCGATCCCGGTATTGAAGTCTTTAAGCCATCTCAGTCTCCACCTGATGAAATAAAAGGAAAAATCTTTGGACCCATTGAAGACATGCTTGCACCGCACCATACTTGCTTCTACTGTGCTCCATCACTGCTTAAGGGAACCTTGCCACTTCTCTTTTGGCTTGCCTTGTTCGCCTTAAGCTCTTGCTTATTGATGGATGAAAACTATGTCTTTGATCCTGGTGGATTTGTTTCATGCTACTTCCGTTGATGATCAAGGTCGAGTCAGGCTCACGACTCGGTTAACAAAAATCAAGCGCTTCTTGGGAGGCAACCCATGTATCTATCTTTCCGCTTTCTTTACCATAAGTGTAGGGGGGACCCTTTGGCTTGCTATTTCCTCTCCTCACTTCTTAATCAGGGATTCGAGCTTCAATGACCCACTCTTGATGATTCTTGACGACCCGTGATTCCGTGTTCTACTTCTTCCCGGTTCTATCCTAAACTCTTTTCGATTCACTTTTTTATATTTTCTCAATATTAAAATAGGAATCTCTGTAGTTGTCTTTTCCTTAGCGAGATTTAAACAACGTGCACAATGTCCTAAGTGTAGGGGAGCTTACTCCCACATGCTTAAACATTGAGGACAATGTTTATCTTAAGTGTAGGGGGGACTTCTATCGAAGTTAAGTTGTCTTTTCCTTGTATTTGTCCTCATTTTAACCGGAAAATCAATTTTTCGACATTTTTCAAAATTTTTGATCTATTTTGGCCTATTAGTTTTTCCCTTTGTATAATTATTTTCTTTCTTTGCTAGAATAAATCTTTGAATAAGTGGTTTTAATGTTCAAACGTTGTGAATCTTTTGACTTAATCCGAGTTTACTCTAGCTAGTATCCTTAACGTGTTTAAGTCAAGTTTTGCTAGGCTTTTATATAGGGAACTATAAAACGCGAAAGTCTTAACTCTCACGGGTTAAGAACAAGAACTTTTCGCAAGTTCCTATAATTGATCCTAGAGAGTCGTTTATCAAGGGAACTTTAAAATGCGATTTCTAAACTTGAAAAAGTCTAAGAATTTGCAAGATCCTATAGGCGACTCGAAAACCCAAAACTTTGATTTAATAGGCTAAGTGTCCACGAGTCTCATTACTTGAGATTTTAAACTGTGGAGAACGAGAGATGATAGAGCCAATTATAAGTTCGGTATTCTTTCATGAATTTATGTGAGTTAATTATAAGCCTATTCTCCCATCGCTTGCTAATAATTTATTTGCTAATAAATAAGGTTGTACGATTTGAAAAGTTACTTAGCTTCTAGCCCCAGATCGTTTAAAAGTTGCTCGGTAATGACGAGAGTTCATAGCCAAGGCATAACTTATGAAGCGGGGCGCGAAGATTGGCGAGTCCAAAAAGGCCCTAACAAGGCATGAGGGCTGTGTTTTGTTGCTAAAGATCCAAAGTGATGTGAAGAATCATTTATCGAAAATCAATATGAAGGATCGAGACACACGACGTAAAGCAAACTCCCCAAAAGTCATGGATAAGTGTATCCAAAAAGACCCTAACAAGGTATGAGGATAAATAGATCCAAGTCATAAAAGGAGGCGGATCGTTGTATAGCAAAGTCCAAAATAAAGATTGGAGAAAAATGAAGAAGTCGTGGTCCAAGTATGAATCTCTCAAAACTTCAAGTGAAGAATTCTTATTATGAAGAGAAGACCATTATTTCATCAACGTCTCTCAAGATTTGAAGTATGAAGTCGCTGCCAAATATCGGTCCGAGAAAGGTCTCAAATCGCGAAGCGAGTTATGCCAAGATATGAACTTTTTGATATCCCGAGAAGCAGTTTTAAAAGATTTGGTCCTTTAGCTAACTATCGATTAAATCGTGCACTTTATTTTCAGACTAAATAAATATCGAAATAAGTCAAATAATGCATCTTCGTGATCATTCAAGACAAATAATAAAATATAAGAGATACCCATAGGAATAAGGGAGTCTAAGTGAGTAATTGGCCCACATGAGTTCGTGTTAGTTTACTAACTTATAATAACAATGATCTCGTTTTTAAGCTTGGTTTGGAGAAAGTGAAAACTTGAGGATGATGATTATTCATAACATTTCCAAAACCCAAGGTATGCTTTTGATTTCTTTATTTTGAATGTCTTTAATTTTCTATCTCTTTAATAAAGGCCAACGTGGATTGATTATGATGAAAAATGTAATCTTGCTTTGTAACTAATGCATTGCATGAGGACATTGCAATGGTCAAGTGTAGGGGATTTGATAGGTGTGTAAACACCCATCTTTTCTACCACTTAATTACAATAATAACCGGACCAAAACGTGTATTTTATGTCTTTTATGTCGGAATTATGCGTGGTTTGTATTTTTGTTGTGATTTAGGATGAAAAGGTGAAAAATGGATAAAACACGGACATTCACGGGTATTTATGGACTTTTATTGAAGAAAAGGATAAAAGACGAAGTCAAGAAGTCAAGAGTGCAAAAAGAACAGAAGTCCACGACCAATTCTGAAGATTTATCGAAGAAAAAGTCAAAAGACGGAAGTTTGTCAAAAGCCGAAGAATTCAAGTCTATTTTATTGAAGAATTAAAAGACGAGTTCGAAGAAATCCCGAAGCCAAAAGTCCTTTAAGTCCAAGTTTAAAGAAGATTAGAAGAAAAGGACTAATGACGCAATTAATGAAGATTAATAAAAGAAGGGACTTAAGCTTGCAATTAAGAGAAAAGGGAAAGAGGGGAGGAAGCTTCCTTAATCCTCCCCTATATATAGTTTAGGATGTTTACATTTCACTTTTGTTGGCTAAGGTGACAATTAGTCTTCCACCATTTAAATACTTGTCATTTACATTACTTGTCAATTTTAATTCATGTTATGCACCTTTATTACCATTTAATTCCAAGTAAGTTTCCATTTTAATTCTTGTCAAAGCTTTATTTTATCTTGTCAATCTCTTATCTACCCTTCTTATTCTTTGATTCATGTGTTTATGTTATGTTCATGTTTATGCTTTTATTTTGATCTTAATGGTTTTTAATTATTGTGGTTAAAGTTGTTTGATTTCATGTTTTTAATCGTTTGTTGATGTTTATTCATAGATTCGTTACTGTTTATTATTATCCGTGTGTTTGATTTTGGTTATTTTGTTATTTTTATCTGCTGCTACTGTTTTCCTTGTTCTTCGGGAAGTGTTTGCCTTGTTTCTGATCTTTCCAGGAAGAGTTCCGAGCCAAGGAAAGGACTGAAGTGTTCATTCGGAAGTCCAAACTTCCGGACCAAACTTGTTCATTCGGAAGTCTTAAACTTCCGAACCAAGGCTTCATCCGGAACTCAAACTTCCGAACCAAGACTCTTCATTCGGAAGTCCAAAACTTCCGAACCAAACATACTCATTCGGAACTCCAAAGTTCCGAACCAAGGGTTTCATCCGGAACTTTTCAAAAGTTCCGAATCAACTTAAAGTTCCGAATCAAGGACCAAAGTTCCGAATAAAGGCTGTTCATTCGGAAGTCAGAAACTTCCGAGTCAAGGTTGTTCATTCGGAACTTCCATAAGTTCCGGATCAAGGGTAATCTTCTGAATCAAGGAGCTTCATTCGGAAACTTCCGAATCAAGGGGTGACCAGAAACATCCGAATCAAGGAAGAATTTACAAGTTCCGAATCAGCAAATTCCGAACGAAGCATTGTTTTGGATAAGTGACATATTCAGACCAATTTGTTCCGGATCAAGGATTTTTGTGATATTCCAAGTGAAGAAGAATCATTTCAACCAAAGGTGACATTTAGGACGAGTGATTGTTCCAAACGAAGGTTTATTCCGAATGAGCTGTATTCAGGTTCTTATTAGCTTTTGTCTTTGATTTTTACTTTCAAGCTTTATTTTTCTTGCCTTTTTATTTAATTGCACTTTTAGATTATTTGCCTTAGTTTTAGTCGCACTTTAAGTTTGCCTTAGATAGATTTAAGTTTACGTGATTTTACTTTAGTGCCCTTTAATTTTAGTCACGTTTTTAAATACTTGCACTTTACTTTAATTAGACTTAGATTTACTTAAAGAGCACTTTTACTTTTAAGTCTTTGTATTTAAATTTAAAATCACCCAAAAATATTCCTTTTTCACCAAAGATCAACTAAGTCACACATAGGAGCCTAGATCAATTCGTTAAGATTCCGAGAACATGAACTTAATCTTTAATTTTTATACGGGCAAAATCCACGTATCACTCATTTTAAGTTTATCTTGCCTTAACAGTCCCTACAAAACTGCTTATTCAGATTAGAACACCCAACTTGTTTTGATCATATCTCACTCATTATATTGATTCCATTGCATGGCCAACTCTCACATGTGTATAGCATCTTGTACTTACTGTAAATGGATCATACTATGCAATTTTATCAGTTCAAGTTTTAGTTATATACTGTTTTTATACAGCCAACTAAATAAGCATGATTTTAGCCTTATTTCTCATGGTTATTAACATTTTTAAGCATATTTATCAACACTTGATCCCCACACAATATTTTTATCATCATATATACATCATATACATATACAAAAATAAAGAAAATACATTTGTTCTTTACAAAAATAACAAGAGAAAATAGAGAGGATGATCTTCTTTACCAACCAAGTGTATTTCTTGTTTTTGGAAGACAAGAACTTGATGAACACCACAAGTAACTCCAAGATCATCAAACACCAAGAACAATAGTTGAGAAATCAGCCCTAGGACACAAGCAAATCACCTCCAATGTTGTTAATATGGCCACCAAATGATCAAGGCTTCAAGATAACTCCATGATAGAGCTAGTTAACATGTATTTCATGGCTAGAAAAGATCAAAAGGGGTGTTTGTAGCTTCAATATGGATGGCAAGGGTGAAGTGGTTGAGAGGATTTGAGAGAGTTTTGCATGTAAGTAAATGGTATGTGTGAAAGTTGATAGTGGTTTTGAGTTAGTGGGAAAGAACTAAGCTTAAGGTGTAAGCTTTGCTTACACTTGTAAGTGTTTAGCTAACATGATGCCACATATAGTTGTGGTGTCATGTTGGTGCCATCCAAGCTAGCTAGTGGGGTGGGACAATGTATTTTTTCCCATCTCACTAGTTTACGGGTATTCCTCGATTCTAGTTTTCTCGATTTGCGTGCCCTCGGGTCGTTTTACGAAAAACGTTTTTATAAATTATGAATCAACGTCACAAAACGAATCCAATAAAAATTGTCTCATCAAAAACGGAGTTCAAAAACGTAAATACGTAATCCTAAGGTTTCCGGTTTAGTCGTAAAGGACGCTAAATTCGTAAATTGTGAGTTCGTCAACCAACACAAAAATAAGTTTCAAAATATTATACGAGAAAATATTTTACTACCTGAAAATGTTAGATTGTACTTTTTAAAAGTTTAAACGCACACGAAAAATAATAACATAACGACTCGATACGTAATTGAAACGATATCGTCGAAAGTATTAAATATCGAAACTATCGATAATAAAATATAAAATTTTTGGCATCCGTCGGTATCGCGATCACTAGTAGTCCTCGTTGCTCGTCAAAATATTAAAATATAATATTTAATATCGGTTTCAACTTAAACCGTTAAACATAATAATATTTAACGTTATAAAATACTTCAAAATAATTGAAAATAGAATTAAATTATGACCTTATTTTTACGGGTTTTACATGTTCCATGCACAAGTGGGAGAAATAAACATTGTGTGCAAGAAACAACTCATAAAGATATAATTCTCTTGTCTTTAAGAGGCTAATAATCTAATTAAATACTAGATGAAAGTTAGATCATGTGTTAATATGATTAAAAGACTACTTAAAAGTATATATATCATTCACATTAAGAAACACTTGTTGTTTTGATTTAGTCATGTGAGAGCTTGGACTAAATTGTAAAACACAAGGGTAAAATATCCATATGTCGTGAGAAGGGGCGTGGATTATTTTGTGGTTTCTTAAGATGGACAATTCCTAGAATGACATAAATACATAGAGTAATCTTATACTACTAAATTAAATATTTGTGTATTCTTGGAATTACATAAATAGACATAGTAGTAAATTAACTTGAAAAGATTAATGAAACCTAGTGGTGTTCATGATTACTTTAGTTATACATGTTTATGATTTATTGTATAAAGTCACAAACATAAAGTCTTGAAAGACGTATAATATAAAGTAAGACGTTTATGTATTGTCTCTATTTCACTAAAGACATATACATGAAGTCATGATCAAATGACTTAAAGCGTATAATGGAATTATAACTTTTATGTTTTAAAGACATGAAAATGAAGTGACTTTGTATTAGAAGTACTTGAGTTATAAATCATGCAAAATGGTTAGGAAATATGTTATACCATTAAGATGATTTAGTTGGTATATAGGTAAGCCGAAAGATATATATTTATCTTGAATATTTTTAGATTGACTTACAATATTTCCCTAAATGAAATACAACATTGTTATGGTATGTTCATTAGGAGAATCAAAATGATGACTGATTCAAGATAACTATATCTCCTTTTCTTCCAAAAAGATATCAAGGTTAGAAAGTTAAGTATGACTTGATCTAAGAAGATTAATAAGATACCATTATATATGGAATGTGATGAATCACGTTATATCTTAAATGAAGTTCGGATTTTGCTAAACTACTTATGAAGTGGGTTGTTTAGAAAATAAAGAGTTAGGAACTTTCATTGTGTTTTGTAATGTCCCAATAGATAATGTTGGAATATTGATCTATTTGCTATGTATTAACTTTAAGTTACTAAAAGCAAGTGAGAGTTTTGATCTTGAAATATAAAATTACAAGATACATAATCTTCTAAAATACACTAGTAATTATCATGAGGTAGACGTGTAAATGTTAACTCTCATGATAAAGGAATTTAAGTCATAGGTCCGCAAGGATATCTTGAATATGCGAGTAATATGCTGAGAATTATGAGTTACAAATAATCGTTATAATTTATTACCAAACATTGATTCGGGTAAATTACCCATACTATGAATGTTATAGATGTTGTCAAAATAAGATAATCAATTTTAGATTTGGTTTATCTTAAATAGTTTGACTAGAAATTGGAGATGAGTTTCATCAAAGAAAAGAAAAAACGCCCATAGTGGTGGTTGAAATCCTTGTGTCGAAATTATATGGACAAGATTGTACACATATTTAATGTATGTATTATGAATAGATTATTAATCACACTTAAGTAATTAATTGTGATTGAGTATTCTTTTCTAAACGCATTAAATGTATAAAGATTTTGGTGGTCATATTTTAATTGACAAATTGAATATATATGGATTCTTTCTTGAAATCATTGCTTGGGCAAGGACTTAAGTAATCGAAAGGAGTTTATTACGTAGTAATTCGAAAATAAATCTTTGGAAAGTACAAAGTGCAATTATCCATGAATGGATATATGCAGGCATCTAGGAGATTATTCTTATGTTTAATTTGAAATCAAGATTAGATTTAAAATTGAAATAAGATAATTTTTAAGTATTCCTAAAAGCTAGTGGGAGTATTATGATTATTTCTTAAATTATATATGTTGAATAGACATATAAGAAAGTAAGTTTTCATTCAAATTAAATGTTGATTTTGGTTTAGATTTGAAATGAAACTTTGCTTTGGGGATTTAGAAAATAAGATATACATAACATTGGAATAAATATTATTTATTTGTTTATGCGGTGGAAATACAACATAATATGCCATGTAGTAAGTTTATATGGATATTTAGAACATGAAGAAATCTAAATCTAGTTTGAGAAATTTTCATGTGTCTCACGTTGTATTTATATCATGCTAAAAATGCAAGATGATTTGAATATATTAATCTATTTGAAAGTTATGAGATAACTTGTGTAATGAATATTCTGAAAGAATATGTTTGGAAATAGAATAACTTCCTTGTCTTGGATCAACTTTCATATTCTATAGATGAGTAATTTGTCGATAGTTATGCAAATTATCATAGCCAACAAACTTGGATGTTTGGTTGAAATCAAACATTACATAATAGATATTATACGTAACGTATTTATATCTTTGAATGACAAGTTATCAAACTTGAAAAGATATAATTGAGGTGACACTCAATATTAGTCATGCTATCCTTGGAGATGAAATGTTATTTAAAGTTGCATTATACATTAGAAAATTAGAATACTTTGAAATTCAAATGTGTTTTGGGAAGTTTAGTGTAATAAATTGGTGATCAAGGATGTTTCACAATTTTGATACTATGTGGGGCAGTATCAAACTATTTGAATGCACATATACAAGAACTTTAATAATTGAGTTCTTAAAGAAAGTAGTCTCAAAATTCCAATAGGTCAAGATTGGTTGATTTATGCTTTGCCAAACAAGTATGAATGTCATTGCTAGATGCGTGATGCATGTACCACTTTTATGCATTGATCTATTTAGTATTTGGATAAGGGATGTTAGACATTTATTATATTAAAATAAATTACTTGGTAAGTTTATTTATAATACATTGTATCCTATATTTACATGTTTAATCCATGAATAATTTAATTATTCTAAATGTCCGTTGTTGATTAATAATATAGGAGTATTCTTAAATTAAGACAAATCAAAATAGTGATAAAGTATACTTTAAAGTATATTGATCAATTTTGGATGATATTCGATGATTCGAGTATTAGACTTATCCCAACTATATGATTATACTTTGTGGATCTTTGTCATCAAGTAAATCATAAATAGTTATCCTCAGACCTGAGATACCAGGAAACTATCGTGGATCTAGTGCATTTTTGTGAAATAATCTAACGCTAAACGTAACTGGTAGCTATAGGGGTTATTTTCAGAAGTGTTGCAAAATTCAAAAGTTTTGCTTGTAGTCAATATGGAATTTGTTTCCTTCAAATTTATTTTGAAGTTTAATACAGCTGGGGCCCTCGTGGGATTAGTAAGATGTTTGTATGGCCATACCCAAAGTCTTCCTAAACTATGTTTAGAAGTTTTGGTAATCTTGTTTGAATCCGATGAACGAGAAACAGAGTGGTTAATGAAAGGAATGACTAAGATCCATATCCTTATTAACGTTGTATTAGAAATGAAAGGATAATAATAATGATGAATCATTAAGAGGTTTTATCCAAGAAACCTTACTCGAGATCGTACTAGATGTATCGGCGTGTAACTAGACGCTAACGGATGTGATCACACTATTTAAAATATGTCCAAGTGGGAGCTGAAAGTTTATGGACTATAATTTAATATTTGTGTGTTAGGATCGAACTCGGGATTACGGGATTGCACACAATACGTAAAGAGTTAATTTAATTAATAAATATGTTTATATGTTTATTAATTAAATCGAGCTTTAAATATTTAACCGTCAATAAGTTTAAGAGTTAAGGACTTAACGGTTAACGTGGAATATACTAGAAGAAAAGAAATATCCGGAAACGCCCTTGGGTTGGGCCTTGGCCGACGGTAGACAAAAAAATGAAGGGAAATGATTTGTTTCCTTATTAGCGTTAAACTTGGATTACAAGTTTAATTCACACTATATCAACAAATCTAGCATTCATTATTTTTTATCCTACAATCTCATTTTCTCTTTCTTGGCCGATCAACCAAACGCACGCCTAAGGGTTTTCGTTTGGTTTGTTTGGTTTCTTTCTTGCGATCAACACCAAAGGAAAAACACCTTTTTTAGGGTTCCTTTTATCCTTTGTTTTTGGTTTAGCAATAATCTAGTCTCACTTTATGGCAATTCTCTCGATTTAGTAGACTAGAAACTGGTTTTGAGCGAGTGAAGTGCCCCATAAGCTATAAGGGCGAGCTATCCCCGGTAGTCAGTCCATTTCCATTAAATCTTTCTATCGGTAAAGTCTCGCTTATGATCATTCGGTGGGCCATCATTTCTTTTTGATCGGAGCATCCAGCAGCGCAACCCGGTTCTACTTGACTAAGCCCGTGCTCGTCCAAGGAGGGAGTTTGCTTTACCCAACCCCCTTTTAGCCCCTCTCTAAGGTTGTTGGGTAGATTTTCCACAAGGCTTAGAAGCTCGGTTTACACGTACTAGACCTACAGTTAGCTCGTTGCATTACGTGTGTACAAGAACGTGATACAATTTCATTATAGATTGAATCTTGGATCGATTAACAAAACGGTAAGGGGTTGATCATTGATCCGTCATAAATCCTAATTGGAGGTTCGTTCTTATCTTGTGGAATCGCACTAGCTAAATGGTATGTAACCCTAATTCGATTAATTATGAATGCGTTATTATTATAATCTTGTTAAATCGCTTCCGCTATACGTGTTTTGATATTTGCTTATTATTATCTAATTGTTATGAACTTCATGAACCTTCAATTTTTACCTTTTTTATTATAAAGGGATGTATTTTGCACTAAACTCAAAAAAAAAATTAAAATTTATTTTTGTATTAAAAAAGTAATTTTAATTTTTCGGAAAAAAGTTTAGTTTTTTTGGGAAAAAAAGTTTAATTTTTTCGAAACCATTGTTTCTAAAAAAAATTAAAATTACACTTTCTTCAGAAAAAATTAATTTTTTTTTCTGGGTATACCTAGGTTTCCGACTTGACATTGCGAGCCGACTAATCTCGGGGCGACTACCCTTTTGGATAGCCCTGAGTCGTCGCAGGTGAACCTCCGTGGCCACCCCCAAGTGTACACACCTAGTGAGGTTTGAACCCTTAACCTCTTGTTTGAGAGTCATGGACCTTACCACTAGGGCACTTGATGGTGGTTAAATTAATTATTTTTCGAAAAAAAAGTTTTTAAAAAAGTAAAATTTTATTTTAAAAAAGTAATTTTAATGTTTTTTCTAAAGTTTAATTTTTTTCGAAAAAAGGAATTTTAATTTTTTCGAAACCTTTTTTACTTTTTTTTAAATTACACTTTCTTCGATTTTTTTTTTCGAAATAAGATACTTAATTTTTCTAAACCATTTCTTTGAGAAAACATAAAATTATATTTCTTCGAAAAAAGTTTACAACGTTGGGGAACTTTTAAAAAAAAAAAGCGTAATTTAATTTTGATTCAAAAAATGTTTAATAATTTTTGTAGCCATTTTTTTTACCTTTTCCAAAAATAAAAAATGTTTGCAAAAAATTAAAATCATTTTTTCGAAATTTTTATACAGTAAAAAAACTTAATATTTTTTTTAACTTTTTTTTTGAAAAATAATTAATTTTTTGAAAAATTTAAAAAAATTTCACGAAAAAAGAGTAATTTTAAATTTAAATTTTTGTTTTTAAAAAAAAAATAAGTTTTTTTGAAAAAAAAATGTAAACTTTTAAAAAAAAGAAATTAAAATTACTTTTTCTTTAATAATTTCTCTAAAAAAATTTTTTTTTTTGAGCTTAGTGCAAAATACATCCCTATATAATAAGAAAAGTAAAAATATTATTCTTTATAAACCCTCGTTAGTACTTAACGAAAAAAATATTTACATCATCCGTCCAAGGAATGTATCATGCTCAAAGTATATAACGGTTAGATGTATTATATCCAAAGTACTGATTAAGGATTTAATCCACACTTTTTATAAACCACAAGTATGTATTTTATACTTCTTTCAAACTTTTTTTCGTTCTTTGTTTCCTTTTATACACAGGAAAATGATTTGTGTACATGAATTAGAGTTTTGTGTCCACTACCCTAGTCACAACAATAATATATTGTCGCTTGCTTTCATTTGATACGAGTATTTTGTTACGGATTGTAGTTATATACAATAAATTTGGGACCGAGCGAGTATTACTCTTTTAATATTTATTTGAAGTGACAACAATTTTTTAAAAACAAAAAAGTAATATCGTACGGTAATAAAACAAAATAAATAGCCATAGGAGGAGTATAAAAAGCATCATATGCCAGCCAACACTAACCGCCCCAAAACCATTTACATTTTCAGACCATCATCATCATCATCATCTAGGGTTTATTATATCTCTTCTACAGCTGCTGCATTATTCAGGTATAATTTCTTTACTTCATTTTTAACTTATTGTTATTTTACACTTGTGTGTTCTTTGTTCACTGATGACGTCATCATGCTAATCTCCTTTTTTTTCCCTTTTTTTAAACCGATTATATAAGATAAAATTACCAAAAAAAAAGTATAAATTTTTAGTAAACAAATTAAAAACCTTTCAGGTTGACGGTTTTATGGACATAACTTGTGTTTATGTTGTTTAATTTATTATTTAGTCCCTCTAGATTTCTTATTTTCATTTTGTTCAACAAATCTGAACTTTTATAATTTAGCCTCTCAACTTTATCATTTTTCAATTTTTTCATTCACTTATTACTTATTAGGGGGTGGTTGTTTTCGCTTAGATGTGGCCTTATGAGCAGCTTATTTGATTCCGGCTTATTATATTTCATAAGCCCCATTTTCCTGCTTATTTTCATGCTTGTGGGCTTATTTTCAGCCCATAAGTCCCAAAATAAGCCAGGAAATTAGGGCTTATGAAATATAAGCTCATAAGCACATATATAAACACTCCCTTAGCTGGTTATGTTTGGCGACAACCTTTTTGATAGTGTTTGGCATTTGTGATTAGTTTCTATGTCATTTTACAGTTGCATCTTTATAAAATGAACAGAGTACCTATTCGTTTTATAAATAGCGTTTGGTAACATAGGCGTATGTAGTTGTCCTTGTAAAATGTAAACCATCGTAAAAGCTGAACGCTCACTTTATTACTGTTTTGAATAAGAGAGTTTAAACAAAACCAAGAGTTAAACACTTGTTGCCAAACAAGCACTATATTCCAAACATTACAAAACACTCCCGCCGAAACAGAACCATAATTAAAAGAACTTGTCTTCGTATACTGTTGATATTCTGTTTGTTAAAAGTTCCTGTAGTTTACGTTTTGATCTCAATTTTGTGCATTGTATAATAGTTTGATACTACTGATTATCATAGTCTGGATTTGGGAACTAGCTGTTAGATGAATGTGTTGTGGTGAGATTAAGTATATTGGTAGGTCTCTTGTTTAGCGAGATAAGAAATTCTTAGAGCTAACATCATGTGCTTTCTAACGGTTGTGTGCATGAGATGTTAGTATACATGTTTGCCAACCGATGTTTATACAATGCACAAAATTGAATTTGTTAGTATACATGTTTGCCAACCGATGTTTATGCTATGTTAGATGTATGAGTTCATAATGGGTTGATATTCTGTTTGCTAGAGGTTCCTATAGTTTACATTTTTTGAATTTTATTACATTTTGGTGGAAGGGTGTACATTTAATAGTTTGTTAGCAATATACGAAGGTTCTTAGGGCTAAGATTACTACACGAGCTTCACGTGTCTTTCAAAGGGTGCTTGTGTTATTGTACGCATGTTTGACGATTGATGTTTATGCTATGCTACTAGTTATTTGGATGGTTTGATATGAAAATTCGAAAGTTTCAAATTATTTGTAGTTGGTTTGGATTCATAGTATAAGCAGAGTCGTACAGTAGCTGGTTTAACAGCTTGGAAAGCGCTGTTTTGACGAGGTAATTTACACAACCAGTTGGGTCATTGGGAGATGCACCAATAGAGTTTGTTTCGACCCGTAACTGTCTCGTATAGACCCTCTTAGCTTGTTAACAAGATCAAAGTTTATCCCACCTCGGATTGATTGGATCGATGATCCCCTGTTGACTTGTAATACTTTTTAATTCCTTTTATCTGGCTTCTTTGTAGCTCATGATAATGTCCTTTAGAAACAGAGTCGTGCAGTAAGGGTAGGGTCAGTGTGATCACGGGAATTGGAAGATGGTTGAATCCCTTGGAATAGGAACGGTAATAGCACTAATATGTTGTTAGCGGTTTCAAAATTGGCTGGATTGATGTATCCTTGACAAAATTGCCACCATTACTTTTTATGAAAGGGCAGAGTAAAATGGTTACAACTGATTGATGGAATGGTTTCCAGATAATAATTACTACTATTATTTTGCTTATTTTTTGTAAGGGATTTTTTATATTGCACGATAACATTAGATTCTTAGGCCCTGCTCTATGTTTCTCGAAGCTATTATAAAATTCTACACCATAGGAAAGTCACTGCTCAATTATAGGACTAGTGGGTATGCGATGGATTATGAAGATAGAAACACTCAGATGTAGAAGTGTTGGATTAAGCACTAGATATGATTTTTTAGTTCTTTTCAAATGATTTAATGATCGAGACATGTGCACGGAGTTTTTACCCCACAAATGATGAGCAGAGAGGGGGTCACATATCAAGCACTAGATATGATTTTTGAGAAATTCGTTTTGCAAATGCTTTAATGATTGAGAGGGAGTCACATATTTATGTGAAATCTGTTAATAAACCCTTGTTTTTAGCTCAAATTTTATTTAGGCATACAAGATCTTATTTATTACTCCATTTGCTTTTAATACACGTCGTGTGAAATGTGGAATTTTTGTTGTTCACGAGTATTTTAGCATTTCCGGCTGTGATAATGGCTGCCATTTATAGAGGAATAATTTAACAACCAAAATACTTTTTAAACTATATTAATTTCCTTTGATCCTTTCATTGTGTGTTGTCTGTTTGTCGTTCACTAGGACCAACGATGATTACAAATATATGAAATTTTTTGTGTTTGTCAATCAAAAGAGCAGAGTGTTAAAAGGAATGAAAAACCTTTCTGAAAATGAAAGCGTCATATGAGGGAAAAATCGCAGTCTTGTGTTGTATAATGCAATGACATGAAAATAGTCATAATGTTTCCATGTTTGCAACCATTTCATAATGTGGATGTTATATTTCTGTTATCATCATGTTTACTTTCATCGATCATGATTGATTCAAAGTTGCACATAAAAGTTTCTATCTTATATTTCCTAAATTCCAAATAAAATATATTGAGTTTTCATAGTTTTCTTGTAACAAGCAGGTAGAACGAACATGCCACAGAAAAAAAATTCCAAGCCCAAGAAGACCGGGAAGTGTCACGTGTGTGGGGACACAGGACACTATGCCCGCGACTGCGAAGAAAGAAAGTCAGGTTCTGAAGAAGTGGTGCTTCAGGACACAACCGGGAAGTGTCACGTGTGTGGGGAGACGGGACATTATGCTCGGGAATGCAAAGAAAAAAAATCTGATACTGTGAAAGTGGTGCTTCAGGACACAACCAGGAACTGTCATCTCTGTGGGTACACAGGACACTATGCTCGCGACTGCAAAGAAAGAAAGTCAGATTCTAAGAAAGTAGTGTTTCAGGACCCAGCCAGGGAGTGTAACGTGTATCGTGCGTCAGGTGATTATGCTCGGGAACAGAAATTCAAAGAATCTGGTACTGTGAAAGTGGTGCTTAAGGAGATGTTAGGCTTTACGACTACATCCTACATGAAGGATGAAGGCTGGTACTTGTCTTTTGGTTCTTCCGCGCATGCTTGCTACTCTAGGGACATGTTTGTTGACTACAACCCAAAGAGAAATCACGAGCTGATTTTGGAAAACAATGATCGTGTTTATGTAGCCGGGATTGGTACAGTGGTGCTTCGCTTCACCACAGGCAAGGTTTTATCTCTTTCGAATGTGCTTCATATACCCGCAATAAGTAAATGCCTTGTA
Organism: Glebionis coronaria; assembly: GCA_025667525.1. Lineage (NCBI taxonomy): Eukaryota > Viridiplantae > Streptophyta > Magnoliopsida > Asterales > Asteraceae > Glebionis > Glebionis coronaria. The sequence goes on from CM046882.1 coordinate 500,801,533, forward strand.
TCTGTCTCCAAACTCGATGTTTTTGGATACATCATCTCTTTTGAGGGTAGGCGATGTATTATTAAGAAGAGTGACGAGGTCATCATTGGTAATGGCTATGGGAGAGAAGAAGAAGCCTCTAATCGCCTTTCTAGAAAGAAAGAAAAAAAAGGAGGAGCCTCTCATCACTTTGATATTTTTTCGACCCTGTACCGGTTGAGCTTATTGGAAGAAAAACCTGTTAAGAAAGTGGTACTCGATGAAACAATAGGCTTGTTGGAATCCAATGAACACCCAAAGTTGTCAAAAACCAGGGCTCAAGGGTGGTACTTGCTTAGTAGGTGCACAGTTCATGTTTGTAACTCAAGGGGCATGTTTGTTGACTACCAACCGGTGACTGGTCAGGAGGTGGTTCTGGAAAACAATAGTCCTGTCGATGTGGTCGGGTTTGGAACAGTGAAACTTCAGCTTACTAGTGGGAAGGTATTGACTCTTGAAAATGTTTTTCATATGCCCAAAATTATGAAGTGTTGTATATCCGTTGGAAAACTTACTAAGATGGGATTTACTGTGGGTTTTTGGGGAGAGGGTTGTGACATTAAGAAGGATGATGATATCGTCGGAAATGGATACATTGAGGATAAACTGTATCGGTTGAGTGTTGTGGATGAACATTCAAGTGCTGACTACGACCCAATGATTGACCCCGAGGCTAATGTGGACAACGGTGATCATGCTGATGCGGCCGGGAGCGTTAATTTGGCCCTTGATATAACCACAGACAAAGCTAATGATAAACTGTATCGGTTGAGTGTTGTGGATGAACATCCAAGTGCTGACTACGACCCAATGATTGATCCAGAGGTTAATGTGGACAACGAAGATGACGTTGATGCGGTCGGGACCTTTAATTCGGTCCTTGAATTAACAACAGACGAAGCTAATGATTCGGGAATCATGTTTACTTGTGGGGGTAGGCGATGTGTCTTTAACACGGGTGATCATACAGTCCCCCCTTTTATGTACAATGATGGAGTTTTATATAAATTCAACTTATACGCAGAACCCCGACTTATCACTCTAGTGCATCATGAAACAATTGGCTTGTTGCTTACTAATGAACACCCAAAGGTGACAGAAGCCAAGGCTCGACGGTGGTACTTGCTTACTAGGTGCACAGTTCATGTTTGTAACTCGAGGGACATGTTTGCTGACTACCAGCATGTGACTGGTCATGAGGTGGTTCTGGAAAACAATAGCCATGTTGATGTAGTCGGATATGGAACAGTGAAACTTCAGTTGAATACCGGGAACGTCTTGACTCTTAAAAATGTTTTTCATATGCCTGCAATCGTCAAGTGTTGCATATCTATGAACAAGCTTATGGAGATGGGATTAGGTGTGGCCTTTCATGGTGAGGGATGCTATGTTAAGAAGGGTGATCAGATCGTGGGAAATGGGTTCGATGAGGACGGATTGCTTCGGATGGTTCTCATTGGTGAACGTTCAGGTGGAAATCAGGCGTAAGCGTGGTCGTTTAGATTGTCGCTTCAGCTAATGGTAATTTTATTTTTGTCCACAAACTTTCTCAAGTGCATACTCTTGACTTCATGTATGCCTATAGAATCTTAAGTTGTGGTTTTGTCATCATGTCTTACTTTAGTTGATATACTTATGCTGAAGAATTATGTACGTTGGTATGCTTCTGTATTTGATAATCTATTAGCTCTTTTTTCGTGCCATTATATATAGACCAAAATGGCGTCGCTTATGTTATGCATATCTGTATAGTATACAGGGGTTTGGTGAAAACTGGCTATGGTAGAGGTGCGCTTCAGAATATGGATCTGTAATAGTTGAACTGAAGTGTTTATGTGTTAGAAACTTGGTTTTACCAAGATTACAGCAGTTATCCATGTACAGCTAGTAATGATTAGAATCGGGTTAAAATCTCATGATGCTTATCATTTGTCCTTGCCTCAATTTATACAAGTTACATAGGTGGTGATTCAAACTTGATTATATCAGATACATAAATGTTTCAATCTATCATTTGATGCGATCTCTTTAATTCATCCTGTTACATTTGTAAATTTAATGGTAAATATGGTTGCCCGAGCCCAGGAGGGTGGTACCTCAACCTGGTATTTTTTAGTCACAGTTTTTATGACCTCTTACTGTAAGAAATCTAAATAAACAAACAAAAGGTCTTACTGCAAATACGTACAGTATATATACTTTGTATAATATGTTGGTGCGGTTTTACAAGGATTGTTGATTAAGTTGTCGGTTAACGACGTATCACACATTCACACTAAAAGGCGTGAGGTCTCAATTCTTTAACATATCATCTAACAACCTATCTACAGACCACCAGAGCTTGATACTTCTATTTGAATGACATTTTTATTCCTGAACTGCATTGTAGATTTATAGATGTGTAACTTAACTATCATCATGTGACAGTTTGACACGGCTATAGAGTTATGGAATAATCATTAAAAAATGACATCGTACCATGGAACCTATAGACATATGTCCGAATCTATGGATATTACGAGCAGCGCAGAAACCTCCAGCTTTGCCCTCCTAGGCATTTCCTCAATCCGTTTAACAATGAAACTTGAAAATACGAAGGTTCCAACATACCATCCATGTGAGGTCAATGATCCTGCATCTTTATAACTAGGTGTATTTTTAAATTAGAATTTTGGTTTGAAACATATTGGGTGGTTTATTGTGATCTTGCACCTTTGAACCTTTAGACGTATGTCCAAAACCTCATGAATTTCATGCTAGGGTCTCATTGGTGAACGCTCAGATGGAAATCAGGCGTGAACTGGTGTGGTTGATTAGATCATCACTTCAGCTAATGGTAATTTAGTTTCTGTCCACAAACTTTCTTAAGTGCGACTTTTGACTTGATGTATGCCTATTGAATCTTAAGTTGTGGTTATGTCACTGGAAACCTTTGCGGAAGATTTATGTTATATGCTTGAAAATCGATTAGGTTTTTATTCTTGTTAAATTCACACCACATTGCTGTAGCTTTTATGTTATGTTTATTAGTATTAGTATATGTAATTACGTATACACAAGGTTTGCACTGCATATTGATTATCAGGAGATAGTTTCGACTGGAAATGGATATATATATATAGAGCATTTGAAATGCGAACCTCGCATTCTTTTCCACAGGCTTAATTAAGAGCGTCTAACTTAACTATCTTATGGCACGACGGGTTCAGCGTTATGTAAGCACCTTGAAACGGACTAGAAACCTGAAACTCTTCCACATATACAGCAATAATATTTCTTATATCCATCCTCATCTAAATTCAAATGAATTAAGCGAAATAGATTTTCTATCTTCTTTTTTTTCACATCCTTGCATTCGTACAGTAATATTTATTTAAATAATTTATAAAATTTGAGTTTTAGTAGTATATTGGAAAAAAGCGAATATATAAAGTGATGACGGTTGTGTTGTTAGTACGTTAACGTCATCATTATTCATTACAGTAACAATGAAAGGTCATCGATCAACGAGCTCTATTTGTGATTTCCAATGTTTGCTTCTTTATTTGACATGACGTCTGATCATGATGATGGCTATAGTACATCTTCCAAGTTTATCAAGAGTTTGGCAACTCGTTCCTCTTGCTAGACTATAGGTTTAATAAGTGACTACTGAGTAGAACTGCATATATTCATTTTTATATCATTTTTGTATGATTTTTTTTCTATTTAAACAAATAAAAGCCCATAAAATAACTTTTATAAACTTTTTATTTAGACGAGTAAAAATCGAATTTTTCACTTTTTATAAAAGTTTCATAAAAAACTTTATATTAATTTTGTATACATTTTTATATACGGAGGAAGAAACAATTTTTATATAAATATTTTAATTTTTCTATTTAAATAATTATAGACCCGAATAAAAATCACTAAATTTTTTTTTTTATATAAAATAATTTCAAACAAATGAAAATTTCTCACTTACTATAAGACATTTTAATTTTTCTGGTAAGAAACAATTTGTTGTTTAAGCTCTACGAATGTGCAAGTGTAACCATAATTTAGGGGCGCTTCGTTAAACTGAGACGAATGAGAATAGGAAAGGGTAAAGAAATACAAATAAATGTAATGAGCATTTCTTAGTATTATCATTATCATTATTGGTGCTTGGTTAATATAATTTGCGGTGGTGATTGTAGATGGTGGCAAACAACGGCTAGGGTATTAGTCAGGGTCGCGACGATGAGGATGTCGGTAGGGGAAGAAATTAATAGAAATTAGTGGCGGCTAGTGGTGGTTGAGGACAACAGCCATTTGCAGCAGATGATTTCAAGCTTGTGGTAATCGGCAAAGGTGGCGTTCAGAGGTGGAGGTGGTGGTAACGGCGATGATCGGTGGTTTTTGGGTGGTTACTGACGGTTGGTGGTTGCGATAAGCAGTTGTGATAGATGGTACAAGTAGTGACGGGATGTGGAGGTGGTGGCGGTGTAATGGTGGTAGTGGTGGCGCCATCGGTAGTTGTTAATGATGGTGGTAGAGTGTGGTGGTTGCTGGTGGACAAATACACACTTGAATCTATGGTGAGGTGGTAGCAGCCGGCGGCAGTGGTGGTGGTAGCGATAATGGTGGTGGTTAGTGCGATATTGGTAGAAAAGCAATTAATGAAAATTAGTGTCGGTTGAGGACGACATGCAGCCATTGCAACAAACGATTACGGACTTGTGGTAGGTGGTATAGGTGACGATCTGTGGTTTTTGGGTGGCTATTGATGGTTGGTGGTTGCGATAAGCGGTTGTGGTAGTAAGGCTGAGCAACAGGTCCGGATCGGACAGACCAAGATTGGACCGGACCGGGGACCGAAATGGTCCAAAACCTCGGACCTCGGACCGAAATGGTCGAAAACCACGGACCGAGACCGGACCGAAATGGTACGTTCCGGTCCGTTTTAGTCTTCGGTCTGGTCCGATCCTATTAGACATAATCGACGGATTTTTGGTAAGACCAAACCGGACCAGACCGAGGACCGAAATGGTCCAAAACCCCGGACCAAAACTGTACGGCCCGGTCTGGTCCGGTCCGACGGTCCAAATGCTCACCCCTATGTGGTAGATGGTATAGGTAGCAACTAGATGTGGAGGTTGCGGTGGTGATGATCGACGGTATGGTAGTGGTAGCGGTGGTGCCGTCGGTAGCCGTTAATGATGGTAGTAGAATGTGGTGGCGGTATCGGTAGAGGTGATGGTCGTTGGTGGACAAATACATACTTGAATCCATGGTGAGGTGGTAGCGGCCGGTGGCAGTAGTGGTGGTGGCGGGAGAGAGTGGTTGTGGCGTTGAGAGGATAATGGTAGCGACAATGGTGGTGTTCAATGATAATGGTGGTGGTAGGTGAAGACACACACATATATCTGAATCTATTACCTCGAATTCATTACCCCCAAATTACAGGAGAATGATTCATTACTTAGTAATAGGTAATGATTACTTATATTTCTCCTAACCAAACACTACTAGTGCAATACTCGTGATTTATTACCTAGTAATAAGTAATGATTACTTATATTTTTCCTAACCAAACACTACTAGTGCAATACCCGTACGTTGCACGTATACATATTTTTATTAGGTTTGTGTAAATTTTAAAACGCTTATGTATATAAAGTTGAAAAGATTAACGATAAAAAAATCAATGTTGTACCATAAACAACATATCAACAATCTAATGTATGCATCACAAATTATAGTCTGAGTTAGCATACTCTTTATGTATCTATATTATAAGCTAAGATATATTAGATGTGAGTGACGTATAAATGAGCAAAATTTTACCAACTTAACAAATGTATGCATTTTCACTTTAAAGATATGCATAAGTAAATATAAATCTAATGCATATCATTGTTTGAATTGCAAAAATGATATTAAAACTTAGAAGTATGTACATTTCACTTCAAAAACAAATAAGTAAATATAAATCAAAGTGAGAACAATGATCATTGTTTGAATTACAAAAATGATTCTAAAAATTAAAAGGCCACATTTTCTGGTCCTCTATACACGACCAAGACATCAAACATTTTCCCAATATGACAAACTGATGCCAAAAGTGCCAATGAGAATAGTTTAATTTCACGACAAATGGAGGTCGAGATTGACTTTATGTAAAACATATATTAGGCAAAGTGTGTTGATCCCTATAATGATAATTACTGAAGGATCGAGGAAGGGAAATTGTCAATTAATAAGTGAAACAAATATAAAGACTTACACAATAAAACTTGGAGAACACACATAAAATAAGGCTATGAAAGTTTTGATCCTTATATTGGACAATGGTTTCTTTGTGCAAAACATGCACTAACAAAATACAACATGCTAAATATCTTATAAGCTACAAAAATTCCCGTCTCTCTTATCGTGATGTATTATATGTTGACGTTCTTCAACAAAGTGGAAAAATTTATCGAAAACAATACTAAACACAACAAACACTAAAAAGTATTAGGATTGAATTTATAGAGGCATAACGTGTACTACGTAATAACTTTGAATTTTGCATTTTGTTTTCGTTGATAGGTATCATCATGAACCGTTTCCTATATTACCGCATAGAAACATTTAGTAATAAAAAAAAATAAAAGATTAAACGGAGTCAAGGTTGAAGTGAGCACCGTACGCTATAATGGGCAACATGTTCATTTGTATCATTATTTACATTTTATACTGATAGTAGAGGTTCTAAAAATACAAAACGCTACTATCATTATAGAATGTAAATAATGATAATTCATTGCAACATATTTGTGTTACCATTTCATCATCTCAATCTTCGATAATGTAAGACATCAAACTGTTTTCACATTTGCATTGTTGTTGGTATAGTTATATCAAAGTGAAAAGACAGTCCACCTCCATTAAGTAAGGTAACAAAAATGAGTAGTAATATTGATAATAAATTTCTGCAAAATAATAAGAAATCTGAAAACCTCGTTTTGTTGTTCGCCATCTTTAAGTTGATTGAAATTCTGTATATAATTTTCAATACAAAAAAATATGACTATTAGGCTTGCTTTTATAGTGTCATTATAAATTTAAAATATAATATTTGAGCAACAAATTAAAACCTATTTATCTCATAGTTAGTTTGAAGTACCTATTCTTTTGCGTACAGTTTTAAATGCTTATCTTTGAAAATAATATGGATAAACGTGCATAATTTAATAAATGGATATATCACGTGCATATGCACATGAATGGCAAATGAATTTATGTGGTTGTGATCTTTTTAAATGGTGATCGTGTGGATATAAAAGTTTGCCAGCTCATTTTTTTCTCTTAGTAGCATGAGCAATAGAAAGGAGAATTAATCGTTATCATTTTTATTCCTTACCTCCTAAAACCTCTAACCAAGCACACCCTAACCAGTCTCTATGTCTTTATTTTAATGTATGCATTTATTTTTTAACCGTCACAAAATTATTATATACGTAGTAATTTTTTTGAAAGAAGTAGACATTAATAGTTGTTTTACATAAAAAAATGTAAACAAAATGTAAACAAAACAGATGAAAACGAACGGAAACATACACAAAGATAATAAAACGGACAAAGTCGTAAAAAAAGTAAACACATACGAAAACGGTGAAAATGGACGAAAGTGTAAAAGACGTCTGAAAGCATACGAAAAAGATGAAAACTAAAGAAAACGTTCAAAAGTGTAAAACAACGGACAAAAACATAAAAATAACAGAGGAGCGAAAGAGAAAATATGAAACCTTGAGAAAACGTAACAAAACGAGCGAAACTGTAAGAAAGCGAACGAATACGTAAAAAATTTACCGTATGTGATAACTCGATTTTACTCAGTTAAAAAGTTCTTTGTCGTATGTCCAATCGAATTGATTACTGGTTTAAGTGCGACTCAGCTGTCTTCTGGTGAAAAAGAATATTTTTGGTCGTCGTAAAATTAAATTGCAGGATTTTAAAGTAAATGACGGTAATTAAATCTAGAACTAATTTAAAACTAAAATGGTGCAATATTAAAACTTTTAAAAGTAAACTAATTAAATGACTTAAAATTAAAGCGTGACGAAAAATTAAATTGACAATGTAATAAAAATGTAAACTCGAAAATTAAAATAAAACTAAACAATTAAAATAATACTTAAAGAAAAATGGCGGAAAAATAAATGCTTGAAAAGTAAACAGAGGATAAACAAAACCTGAGTCGGAATCCAAAATACTGTCACTATTCGGAATACCCAACAAAGTACTGCTTATACGGAATAAAGCTGTCACCTTTATCCGGAATACTTCCTGTCTACTATCCGGAATATCCTTTAAAAAGCTATACCGGAATACGCGTTCAACACCTTATCCGGAATAAGCTGTTGTCACTCTTATCCAGAATCGGTCTTCGAGCACTTATCCGGAATACCTAAGATTCCCTTATCCGGAATCACCAAGGTTGCCTTTATCCGGAATATTTAACTCCCCCTTATCCGGAATGTTTAATCCTGCCCCTTATCCGGAATATCGTTCCGGAAGACTATCTGGAATCACTGCTGCTGTTTTTTCGGAATCCCCGTCAAGTAGCTTATCCGGAATAAACTTCACTGAAGCTTATCCGGAATATCCTATGACTCTTTATCCGGAATACTACTCCAGTTGCTTATCCGGAATAATCTGGCAAAAGCTTATCCAGAATCCACTTCAAACACTTATCCGGAATCTCCGTCAAGTAGATTATCCGGAATAATGGTTTTAAAGCCTTATCCGGAATATTCTGGTGATGGCTATACGGAATAAGATGTAGGTCTATATCCGGAATACAAGGGTTTACCAAACCCGGATAACAGTAGGAATCAAATAAGCTAAAACTAAATTAAGCTAGAAGCAAATAAGCACTTAACTAAATATTTACCCAAATTAAACTTACGAAAATGCTATTAAACCAAAATTTAAAAACTTTTAAAAACACTAAATAATAAAAATATTTAAAAACAACTTTTTATAAAAATTAACTAATAAGCACTTAATTAAATTTAAGAAAAATACAATAAGCTATAAAATCAATAAGCTAACAAAATCAATAACATAAAAAACATAACCATTAATCAACTAAGCATGACAATAAACACATAAACATAAAGATTAAATCAAGACAAGAAAGGTAGAATGAGAGATTAAAACAAAACTTGATTAAGATTAAGATTCAACAATTAAAAATAAAGACAAGAATTAAAAGCTTACAAATTTAAGGTGCAAGACAATTAATTAAATGTGCAATTAAGAAAAGTGCAAGTAGTTAAAAATGGAAGACTAGTTTGTCAAAATAGCCAACAAAACTAAATGTGGTGAAAATGAAGTATATTTATGTTAGATATGTAAATCTTGCTTATGTTTTTAGAGAGAGAAAGAGATAGAGAGATGGTGGATTTCACACAAAGCTAGAGAGAGAAAGTAAGAAGAACTATGTGAAAATTATGAAACCACACACCCTCTCCATCAAAGGAGAGGGTTTATATACCCAAGCCTTGTGATGGGCTTGGGCTTACAATGTTGGGCCGACCTACACATGTTGTAGGCTAGGCTTGACTTTGTTTGTTTAATAAAGATATCTAGACTACGAGCTACTACTTAATATATTGTCGGAGTGACCGAATCTTCCTAAATACGTAAAAACGTATTTCCAACAATCTCCCCCTAAGGGAGGTCACTCCAAACAAGGGCGTTACCCGAGTTACAATAATGAAATAAACCTAGCATATTATGCCTGTCTTGAGCTCGTAGTCCTCGTCTTTCTTTTCTTTTTGCTTTTCTGGTGAACATGCTGTTGTGATCTTTGATATCAATCTTGAGCATTAATCTCTTGCCTTGATCTCGTGCATCCATCACTTGTGATCTTCGCCTCTTCGTGACGCCATGTCCCACATACTTATACCTTCGTAATTCTTGAAAGCTTCAGAGTTTGATACAGCGGAAGACTTAACTTTTCGGCTTTCTTGAATTAAATGAGATATTAAGTTCATAAAGTATAAGCATGCGGGGACGACTTCTTCTCGGATTCCGCAACGCCACCGTCTTCAAATGCCGCAACATAAGTAGACACGAACGAAATGGCTTCGAACATTTCATTCTAAATCGGTAGCATTTTACCTCCGGTCGGTGAAGACCGTTGGACGTTATTAGATATCGTACCCGTGACGGATAGTTTCAATTAAGTAACTTCCTGACAGGATTTCGCGGGTAAACCCGTTCTCTTTATTCGACCGTCCAAAGCTGACTGCGAACATAAAGAGTGAATCATTTGGATAATAATATCCGCATGATTTGAAGCCGTCAATTCATGTTCCTGGAACAAGTGAAATTCAATTAAGAACCGCACCATCGTTGCTTTCCAGTTGTCACGAGCTTGATTCGTATAGAATCTTGCAAGTTACCTACCAAGTGTTGTTTGAGGTTAACACTAGAAGGATTTACACTCGTCACTGTGAACACTAAGGTGTCACTCTGAGTGTTCTGGCAAGATCACTAAGATATTGCATAGAGGCCTGGAACGTGTTTAAATTCAGTTAAGAATTAAACAACTGTTGCTTTCCAGTTATCACAAGCTTGATTCATAAAGAATCGCACAAGTCACCTACCATGAGCTTTTTGATATTCGCTCAAGAAGGATTTCCATCTTCATTGTAAATACTTTCGTATTACTTGGATGTTCAGGCAAGATCATGAAGATTTTACGTAGGACTCTTAAAATCTTTCTTACTTTTCACAGTGTGTGAAGAAGCAAGGAAATATGGAAGTGTGTCCTAATGAGATATTTGATGATCTCAAATGGCTCTAGACTCGATCGTGCATTTTGGATTTTAGTGATCGGAGGCTGGAGAGGAGTGCCACCTTTTCAATACCAATTTATTCGGAGTGAATAAATCAATAGATAATACGTTGTCTCCGTGTGATTAAAACAAATACCTTTTGAGAGATATCCGAGTTAGATGGGATGGGCTGTGCATTGCATCACTGGGTCCATGATGTCTGTCTTCAATATCGAGAATCATTAAAATGATCTCAATAGCATATGTGTTGACCCGGTTTCTGCCTAAAGTTGTAAGGAGGGATTCTTTCTTTACACCCTTTATCTTTACAATTCTTTTTTATTCTTCAACCCTTTCAATGCTTACCAATACGTCATAACTAGCACCTTGTTGTGATTGTTCCAGTGCTAACTTAAGTACTTGGTCGGCGTTCAGCTACGTTCACAATCTTTCTCCAACTTTCCTAAGGACTACTATTTCTATCTATGGAATGTCCTTGGGAAGATTCCTCCGGTTCTAGAAGAATCATTGGACTTAACCTATCCTACCATCCTTATGTCACCACAATCTTCATCGTCGTGAATTAAATGAGGTTAGGGTAAGTATATGTCACCATGAAAATCTATTTTGATATAGCAAATCCATTTTGCTCCCCCTTAACATATGCCACGATATTCGAAAACATTTTGCATATGTCGGGATGAGCCAGCACATTAAGTCAAACCATTTATGATAATATCCCATATTAAATCACATTTTCTCCCCCATATTAAAAAAAGTAACACAATCGATGTTTTTAATATCAATTGATTTAATGAAGTTTTAACAAAGGTTTTGGGAAGAAAAATGCAAGTCCATTTCATCTTCATGATATCAAATGTATGAGATATGATATCGATTTGTAGCATGATCACATATTCACCATATTAAAAAAGAATTGACAAGGTTGGACCTGATAGATGATAATCATCATATAATAAGATCAAATGGTTCTTGTCAGCATATGTTGGTCGCCTCGTCACGTCTGAAGTCATCTCTTGACACCACATGTACGATTGGTATTGTATTCTTGACACCAACTTGTGAACTTGGCACTTTCGGCATCGAAGATTCTGAATGCTTGACAATTGCTCCCCCTCAATTGTTGACCCGTGTTCTATTGAAAGAGCTGTAGTCGTCGGTTGAGTAGTCGCATCGTCGAGTATGTAGATACCAATTGTAGATTGCTATGGTTGTAGAGATGATAGCTTCATAAAAACAAGACTTCTCTTGTTTTAACAAATAGATGCACTGAAACGTACATAGATTTGTGTTATACCAAGTTATAAAGTAAACTTGATCCCTTACAAGGTTTTAAAGTAAACCTTGCCCGAGAAAATTAATTCCCGTTGTTAGCCAAAGCTTTCATAAGAAATACTTGACTTTAACATGAAAACCGGGTTGCAGTCTGAAATAACTACAAGCCATTTAGGCATGTTTTATGAAGTATTTACAACTTTTGTACGAACTCTATTTATGGCGCCGTTTCGATATTAATCAACATTTCTAAGGCCGTAAATATTATCGTACCAAAAGACATGCCTTTGAAAAATAAAGTAAAAATATTTTTGGATTTTAATGAATTTTTCAATTTTTATGGTTTTTATATGGTTTTATATTTTTGTATTTTGCTTTTGTGGATAAAAAAATATAAACAATATATACAGATGATCATCAAGGATACGAAGAATAGTTTTACCAAGACTATTCTTTCGCTTCATCTGCTAGTTCCTTTAGAGTCTCAGGCGAGAAGGTTCTCATTCCTAGCTTGTCGGCCAAAAATTCAATTCGAGCGCGATCTAAAGCCTTCGTGAAAATATCCGCCAATTGATACTCAGATCGGACAAAGTAAAGCTCTATTACTCCATTTTCCACTTGCTCCTTAAGGGATGTGTACTCCATTTCAATAAGTTAAGATTTACAAACGTTGATCTATCAATGAAAGAAAGTAAATGTGTTTGTTGTTGTGAGTTGAAGTCGAGAAACAATGTTAAAATCCCCTAATATATGTCCTCGATAAACCAAAAATTCCAAGTCAAAATTACACACGATTTCGAAATTTTTTAAGGAATAATTTTTGTTATCGGAATGTTGATCGGAATAGTGATCGGAATATTAGTCGGAATAGTGATCGGAATAACCTTGATCGGAATAAACCCTAATCGGAATGTACCTAATCTGAATACCAAATCTGAATGCCAATCGGAATGCCGTGATCGGAATACCAAATCTGAATACCAATCTGAATACCGATCGGAATGCCGTGATCGGAATACCAAATCTGAATACCAATCTGAATACCAATCGGAATGCCGTGATCGGAATACCAAATCTGAATACCAATCGGAATGCCGTGATCGGAATACCAAATCTGAATACCAATCGGAATACCTAAACCCTATTCCGATTACACTGATCGGAATGTACTATAAACCCCTTTCCGATGACCTGATCGGAATAATTCCCACTTTTCTCGGACAAAACTCAACCAATTCGTGATTTTAAGCCAAAAAATGATCAAAACACCCAAAAATTTTGTGTTTTAGCCAAAGTAACTATAGCAAATCCCTACCACAACTATGTAGAAGATTTGTATCAAGAAAAAACCATCAAAAACACAAAAAAAATTTGGACGTGTGAAAATGGATCAAAAATGGCGTATGAATCAAGAACAGAAACACATGAAAAATACAATCATCTCATGGCTCTGATACCATTTGTTAGATATGTAAATCTTGCTTATGTTTTTAGAGAGAGAAAGAGATAGAGAGATGGTGGATTTCACACAAAGCTAGAGAGAGAAAGTAAGAAGAACTATGTGAAAATTATGAAACCACACACCCTCTCCATCAAAGGAGAGGGTTTATATACCCAAGCCTTGTGATGGGCTTGGGCTTACAATGTTGGGCCGGCCTACACATGTTGTAGGCTAGGCTTGACTTTGTTTGTTTAATAAAGATATCTAGACTACGAGCTACTACTTAATATATTGTCGGAGTGACCGAATCTTCCTAAATACGTAAAAACGTATTTCCAACAATTTATATTGATTAGGGAGGTTAAGCATGTGTTGCTTCTTCCTTTCTTTCTTTCTCGTCTTTCGTCTGTTAAGTTCTTCGACTTTCTCGACTTTGTCTCGGGATTAATTAAACTCGTCTTGTAATTTCTTCATAAATTAGACTTGAGTTCTTCGGCTTTTATTAAACTTCCGTCATTAGACTTTTTATTCGATAAATCTTTAGAATAGGTCTTGGACTTCCCTTCTTTTTGCACTCTTGATCTCTTGACTTCGTCTTTTGTCTTTTTCTTCGATTAAAGCCCGTGTTTTCTTCCCTTTTCACATTTTGATCCTAAATCACAACAAAAACACAAACCACGCATAATTCCGACATTTACGACATAAAATACACGTTTTGGCTTGGTTATTATTGTAATTAAGTGGTAAAAGGATAAGTGTTTTCACACTTATTAAATCCCCTACACTTGACCATTGAAATGTCCTCATGCAATGCATTAGTTACAAAGCACGTTTTACATTTTTCATCATAATCAATCCACCTTGGCCTTTATTAAAGAGATAGAAAATTACAAAGTATTCAAAAGAAGAAAACAAGTAAAAAGATCAAAAACTTACCTTAGGATTTTGGAAATGTCATGAATGATTATCATCCTCAAGTTTCACGTTCCCCAAACTAAGCTTAAAAACGAGATCATTGTTATTATAAGTTAGCAAACTAACACAAACTTATGTGGACCAATTATTTACTTAGACCCCTTATTCCTAGGTGTATCTCTTATATTTTATAGTTGTCTTGAATGATCACGAGGATGCATTGTTGACTTATTTCGATAGTTATTAGACCGAAAATAAAGTAGGACGATTTGATCAATAGTTAGATAAAGGACAAAATCTTTTAAAACTGCTTCTCGGGACCTCATAAAGTTCATATCTTGGCATAACTCGTTTCACGATTTGAGACATTTCTCGGACCGATATTTGGCAGCGACTTCATACTTCAAATCTTGAGAGACGTTCACGAAATAATGGTCTTCTATTCATAATAGGAATTTCTTCATTTGAACTTTTTGAGAGATTCTTCATATTTGGACCACGACTTCTTCATTTTTCTCCAATCTTTATTTGGGATTTTGATATACAACGATCCGCCTCCTTTTAGGACTTGGATCTATTTATCCTCATACCTTGTTAGGGCCTTTTTGAATAGACTTCTCCATGATCTTTAGGGGAGTATTTGCTTTTCGTCTTTTGTGTCTCGATCCTTCATATTGATTTTTGATAAATGATTCTTCACATCACTTGGGATCTTTAGCAACAAAATGTAGCCCTCATGCCTTGTTAGGGCCTTTTTGGACTCGCCAATCTTCGCATCCCGCTTCAATAAGTTATGCCTTGGCTATGAACTCTAATCAATACCGAGCAACTTTTAAATGATCTTGGGCTAGAAGCTAAGTAACTTTTCAAATCGTACAACCTTACTTATTGCAAATAAATTTATTAACAAACGATGGGAGAAAAAGCTTATAATTAACTCACATAAATTCATGCAAGAATACCAAACTTATAATTGACTCTATCATCTCTCGTTCTTCACAATTTAAAATCTCAAGGAATGAGAATCGTGGATGCTTAGCCTATTGAATCAAAGTTTTGGGTTTTCGAGTCATCTATAGGATCTTGCAAACTCTTAGACTTTTTCAAGTTTAGAATTCGCATTTTAAAGTTCCCTTGATAAACGACTCTCTAGGATCAATTATAGGAACTTGCAAAAAGTTCTTGTTCTTAACCCATGAGAGTTAAGACTTTCGCGTTTTAAAGTTCCCTATATAAAAGCCTAGCAAAACTTGACTTAAACACGTTAATGATACTAGCTAGAGTAAACTTAGATAAGTAAACTCGGGTTGAGTCAAAAGATTCACAACGTTTAAAAATTAAAACCACTTTATTAAAATTTATTCTAGCAAAGAAAGAAAATAACTATAACAAAGGTAAAACTACTAGGCCAAAATAGATCAAAAATTTTGAAAAATGTCGAAAAATCAATTTTCCGGTTAAAATGAGGACAAATACAAGGAAAAGACCACTTAACTTCGATAGAAGTCCCCCTACACTTAATATAAACATTGTCCTCAATGTTTAAGCATGTGGAAGTAAACTCCCCTACACTTAGGGCATTTTTTTCTGCACGTTGTTTAAATCTTGCTAAGGAAGAGACAACTAAAGTGATTCCTATTTCAATCATAATTGATAAAATAATGAATCAAAAGAGTTTAGGATAAAACCGAGAAGACGGGAACACGGAATCACGGGTCGTCAAAAGTCATCAAGAACGGAGCTTTGAAAGCGCGAATCCCTGCACATGATTAGAAAGAAAACAACAAACACATACTAGGGTCTCCCCCTACACTTATTATAAAAAAAAGAAAAAGGATAGATACAGCGGGTTGCCTCCCAAGAAGCGCTTGTTTTTGTTAACCGATTCGTGAGCCTGACTCGACCTTGATTAGCATTGGAAGAAACTTGAAACACATCCACCGGGATCAAATACATGGTTTTCGTCCATCAAGTAGCACAAGCTTAAGGCGAACAAGGTAAGCCAAAGAAGAGTAGGCAAGGTTCCCTTAAGCAAAGATGGAGCACGGTGGTAGCAAGGGTGAAGAGGTGCAAGCATTTCTCCATGGTTTCCAAAAATCTTTCCTTTTATTTCATCAGATGGATACTGAGATGGCTTAAAAAGTGCAATACCAGGATCGAACACCTTTTCCTTTAGGGGAAAATAACACTCAGGCTCAGCAGATCTTGAAGAAGATCCGATCATAAATCTCGCAATCTCATCCTCAGAAGGTGGATATAGAGGTGTCAAGACATAAGTGTTGCGGATATCGGTGTCGGCTGGCTTTTTCACCTTTGAAGCGGGTTTCTTCATATCCAAAGTAGGATAAAGACCATAATCATCAAAGTCCAAAGGAGGAGCATCACTCTCATTTGGGAAGTAAGTGTTGATAAAAGTAGCAAAGTCTTCCTCAAATGAGTAGCCATCCAAAGTAGGATCAAGTGTTGTTGGCGGAGGATCTTCATCATATGAAGAATCACTCGAGAGAGTATCAACCTCATCAAAATCATCATAATTGGGCATGTCTGGATACTCAGAAGTAAAATCATCATAATCATCTCCATTGGAACTAGAATCGTCATCATAAGCATCAAAGATCGGTGGAGAATCATAAATTGGTGGAGGATCGGAATTGGATAGAGAATCATCCACATCATCTTGGAACAGTGGATTATCATAGCAAGAATCGAATAGAGGATTGTTGTAGACGAAAAAATCATCAAGCACATTAATCATATTCGCTGATTCTCTTCCCTTAGATTTGGTTGTGATCTTCCCCATTTTGAACACTTGTGCATCATGTCTGACCCTTAAAATTAACTCACCTTCGGCAACATCGACTAAGGCTTTTCTGGTTCTCAAGAATGGCCGACCAAGTATTAAAGGAATACGAGGGTCCATTTCATAATCAACAACAACAAAGTCGACCGGAAAAGTGAAGGTGCCAACTTTAATGAACACATCTTCGACAATACCAAGAGGGTAAGCGAGAGTGCGATTTGCAAGCTCAAGAGTCATCTTCGTTGGTGTAAGGTCGGGTAATGATAACTTTTTCCAAACACTTAAAGGCATCAGATTTATACTTGCCCCGAGATCAGCTAAGGCAGTAAATTCTTCGGTTTGGTGAAAAGTACATGGTAGTACAAAACGACCGGGATCTCCAAGTTTCTCCGGAAGTTCTTTAAGAAGGACGGCAGAACAATTTTCATTCAATCGAGTATTAACAAACTCGGCCATCTTCTCCTTCTTGCTAAGCAATTCCTTAATCATCTTAACAAATTTAGGCATTTGTGCTAGAGCTTCAACAAGGCTAAAGGTGATGGTTATTTCTGAAACTTTCTTCAAATAGTTTGACACTTGAATGTCATCCTTGGTTTGCAGTTTAGCCTTGTCTAAGCGAGATGGATAAGGAATATTAGGTTTATAAGTGGAAGGTGGGGTTGGTGAAGGGTTCTTCTTGGGTACTTCAGTAAGAGGTGGAGACGGTAATGGAGAACTAATACTAGGCGTGGGAGTAGGAGGGATAAATGGTGGTGGAGGAGGTGTAGATGGAGTAACTGGAGGAGGGATAGATGGTCCTACTAAGGTTGCGCCACTGCGTGTAGTAATAGCACTCACATTTGCTCTTGGGGTTAGTGACAGTGTTTGAAGGAAGAGAGCCCAAAGTAGAGGGTTGAGTAGTTGGTAAGAAACTAGCCAGCATATTCTTCAAATCATTTGTTTGAGTGCTAAAAGAGGTTTTTATATCATGTCGAAGCTCGGATCTAATGTCATTACCTTGCTTAGTGATATCCCCTTTCAAATTGATAATTTGGCTTTGCAGATTCTTGATTTGATCTCCTTGGGTCCTCATTAAAGCTTCAACATCTTGATTAATGGGTGGTTGTGGAGTGGGTGGGTGATAATGATTAGAAGCTCTAGGTGGGTTTGGGTTGCTTCTATTAAAGTTGTTGGGGTTGTGTTTTTGAGGAGAAAAACCGGGAGAAAGAAAGTTGTTAGAACGGTAACTTAGCAAGTTACGATCACCTTGAGGTCGGGCTTGGTAGTTTTCCGTTGAGTAGTTACCATAAGCCGCGTACACGTTTTCCGTATTGTCTTGAGTAGAAGGACAATCAGTGTATGAGTGAGGACCCCCGCAACTCTCACAAGAAATTGCTACAGATTTAACTTGTTATTGATGATTTGTAGCCAAGAGTTGCATGTTCTTGCTCATTTCAACCATTGCGCGGGTTAATTCGGTGATATCAGGGTTTGAAGAAGTAGAAGAAACATTGACTCTCGGGTTTAATATTGAAGATGCGGATGAATCCCAATTTTTGTGGTGAGTAGTCATGTTCTCTATAAGCTCTCTACACTCCTCAGGTCTTGTTTTCATAAATGTGCCACCGGCGGCTGCATTAATCGTATCACGATCACGAAAAGTCAAACCGTTGTAGAAAGTATCAATTAAGGTGACGGGGAGCATGTTGTGATTTGGACATCGATCGATCAAAACATTATATCGTTCCCAAGCATCAAAAAGAGATTCATCGGGTTCTTGAGTAAATCCACTAATTTGATTCCGAAGGCTCGTGACCATAGATGGTGGAAAGTAGCGCGACAAAAAGCGTTGAGTCATCTCATCCTAAGTATGAGTTGAATTCTTTGGAAGACGATCAAACCATTCTTCGGCATGGTGGGATAAGGTGTATGGAAATAGGTGAAGGCGAAGAAAATCCATTGTAACCCCGGGCAACTTCATGCTTTGAGTAACGACAATGAACTTGTCGAGGTGTTTGTTGGCATCATCATCCGGTAATCCGCGAAATGGACAAGTGTTCTGCACTTGTTGGATCATGTGATGCTTCAACGAAAACTCCGGAGCCGTGATTTGCATCGGCGCAATCGGTCCTCCTCGTCCATTCATGGTGGGTTGACAAAGCTCCTCCATTGTCCGAAGATCGGGTGAGGGAACATTGTTGTTGTTATTGTTGAGGTGCGGTGGGTTATTGTTGTTGTTCACACCTGCCATAGCTAAATCTTCACGAGTCTCGGGCTCTGGATAAGTTGAAGATCTAGTACGCATACACCTGCAAAAGCAAAAGAGAAAGATACCAAAGCAATAGACAATATATATACACTATAAAAATAAAAATAAAATCTTTTTGGATTTTTGAAATTTTTTATTTTTTATAGATTTTTAACAATTTTTTTAAACAAGAAAAATAACGTTCACGAGTGAACGGATCCCAAAATTCAACGCGTCTCTCACAGAAAACCGTTAATCTTTACGAAAAGAGCCGGCAGCGGCGCCATTTGATAACTCGATTTTACTCAGTTAAAAAGTTCTTTGTCGTATGTCTAATCGAATTGATTACTTGTTTAAGTGCGACTCAGCTGTCTTCTGGTGAAAAAGAATATTTTTGGTCGTCATAAAATTAAATTGCAGGACTTTAAAGTAAATGACGGTAATTAAATCTAGAACTAATTAAAAACTAAAATGGTGCAATATTAAAACTTTTAAAAGTAAATTAATTAAATGACTTAAAATTAAAGTGTGACGAAAAATTAAATTGACAATGTAATAAAAATGTAAACTCGAAAATTAAAATAAAACTAAACAATTAAAATAATACTTAAAGAAAAATGGCGGAAAAATAAATGCTTGAAAAGTAAACAGAGGATAAACAAAACCTGAGTCGGAATCCAAAATACTGTCACTATTCGGAATACCCAACAAAGTACTGCTTATCCGGAATAAAGCTGTCACCTTTATCCAGAATACTTCCTGTCTACTATCCGGAATATCCTTTAAAAAGCTATACCGGAATACGCGTTCAACACCTTATCCGGAATAAGCTGCTGTCACTCTTATCCGGAATCGGTCTTCGAGCACTTATCCGGAATACCTAAGATTCCCTTATCCGGAATCACCAAGGTTGCCTTTATCCGGAATATTTAACTCCCCCTTACCCGGAATGTTTAATCCTGCCCCTTATCCGGAATATCGTTTCGGAATCACTGCTGCTGTTTATTCGGAATCCCCGTCAAGTAGCTTATCCGGAATAAACTTCACTGAAGCTTACCCGGTATACCCTATGACTCTTTATCCGGAATACTATTCCGGTTGCTTATCCGGAATAATCTGGCAAAAGCTTATCCGGAATCCACTTCAAACACTTATCCGGAATCTCCGTCAAGTAGATTATCCGGAATAGTGGTTTTAAAGCCTTATCCGGAATATTCTGGTGATGGCTATACGGAATAAGATGTAGGTCTATATCCGGAATACAAGGGTTTACCAAACCCGGATAACAGTAGGAATCAAATAAGCTAAAACTAATATAAGCTAGAAACAAATAAGCACTTAACTAAATCTTTACCCAAATCAAACTTACGAAAATGCTATTAAACCAAAATTTAAAAACTTTTAAAAACACTAAATAATAAAATATTTGAAAACAACTTTTTATAAAAATTAACTAATAAGCACTTAATTAAATTTAAGAAAAACACAATAAGCTAACAAAATCAATAACATAAAAAAACATAACCATTAATCAACTAAGCATGACAATAAACACATAAACATAAAGAATAAATCAAGACAAGAAAGGTAGAATGAGAGATTAAAATAAAACTTGATTAAGATTAAGATTCAACAATTAAAAATAGAGACAAGAATTAAAAGCTTACAAATTTAAGGTGCAAGACAAGTAATTAAAGGTGCAATTAAGAAAAGTGCAAGTAATTAAAAATGGAAGACTAGTTTGTCAAAATAGCCAACAAAACTAAATGTGGTGAAAATGAAGTATATTTATAGTGATTAGGGAGGTTAAGCATGTGTTGCTCTTCCTTTCTTTCTTTCTCGTCTTTCGTCTTTTAAGTTCTTCGACTTTCTCGAATTTGTCTTGGGATTAATTAAACTCGTCTTGTAATTTCTTCATAAATTAGACTTGAGTTCTTTGGCTTTTATTAAACTTCCGTCATTAGACTTTTTCTTCGATAAATATTTAGAATAGGTCTTGGACTTCCGTTCTTTTGCACTCTTGATCTCTTGACTTCGTCTTTTGTCCTTTTCTTCGATAAAAGCCCGTGAAAGCCCGTGTTTTCTTTCCTTTTCACATTTTGATCCTAAATCACAACAAAAACACAAACCACACATAATTCCGACATTTATGACATAAAATACACGTTTTGGCTTGGTTATTATTGTAATTAAGTGGTAAAAGGATAAGTGTTTTCATACTTATTAGTATGTAAACGTAAAAAAAGAATAAAAATGAGGAAAACGTCAAAGAAAAAATGCGAGCGTATAAAAATGTTCAAAAACACATAAACGCAAAAAATAAATTCAAAAACGTATAAACATAAAAAAGTGTTTCTATTAGGGTATATCAACTCCTTAAGAAGACCTACTTATTATTAATTAGAGTATTGGGTTGTTGCCCTATAATTAAGACCGTATGACTCGCTCTTGAGACATATCTGACTCATTTTTAATTTCACACATAGAATAAAATGACTAGTCTAGACTAATGAATCTAGTTTCACTTCATCCGATCCAACCTATAAGGTGATGAAATTTACCCACCATAACATGTATCTATTTGAATGGGTCAGAGTTGCCACGTCCAACTAGTCTTGACGAGGTTGAATAATTTAGCTTTTGCGGTTGTTATAATTTAGTCGTAAAATACTAAAAATAGGATCAAAATCTTTTCAAGTTGAAAATAATTTGATTGATCATGTTGACCAATCAGAATTTAGATTAATGTATTAAACTTTTTCTTTTAGTGGAATGCAAGGCCCACATGTATTTAATTACTATTATGATCGGAGAACTTGACCTATCAAGTTCACTTCAACGTAAGAGGATCCTTTTCCCTATGTATGCAAGTTTAATTAAGTTTACCTTATTTTTTTTAAAAATTAACATTACAAAGTTAAAATAAAAAATTAATTAATTAATTAAATATAAAATATTGTTATGCAAAAAGTAATTTTTTTTAAAAATGTGTTTTACTACCAAACAATAATTTTATGAAAAATTACTTCGGTCACCAAGTTTGTCCAAAAGTAAAGACCAATGATAAAACACCCATCTAAACACCCACAATATTGAGTATACCATCAACAAAAGGCCAAAAGTCAAAAGCTAGGTTGGGTTTTATATCTGCTGCATTCACATTCCATAGAGGTAACAAACACTCAAACCTTCATTTCTTTTTTAAGTTAATAATAGTTTAACAGTTACTTGTATGTTTACCGACCGCTGACGTCACTATCTCATCTGCTTTTATATATTTTACCCAACGTATTTCGTTTAGTAGCATGAGTTTGTGGGTTAAGTTTCATAAAAAGAATATTTGTAGCTGATAGAGTTGTGGGTTAAGTTTCTAACGAGAAAAACGTATACATTAGAAAAACATTATTATTGAAATTTTCTTTTTATACTTTATGCGGAATAACAATTATACTCTTAATTAATTAATATAACAATTCTTTATTGTTTGTAATTGTATCTTTAATAATAGAGGGGAATCACGTTCCCTAGGAACAGTGATCCCCTCACATATCATTTGTTTATTATATACTCTTCTCCTCACATATCCCACACAGCTACAAACACCTCTCTCAATCTCTCTCACTGTAGTCCTCTCTCACACTCTCTCTATTATTATCACACACATACCGTTATGTGTTTCTCTATATGCTCTGTTTGGTATGATCTTTGATCTTTGGATGATCGATCTTTGGATCATATGCTCTCTTTGGGACAATCTTCCATGTTTCTTGAACTGGTCTCTTTGAAACGATCTTTCAGATGATATTTTGATCATAATTACCAATCTCAGTTGGTACGTTAATTTAATTTAACAAATTTTTTGATTAGGGTTTCTATTAATTTAAGGGTTTTGTTTGGTATGTTGGTTTGTGGTTAATTGCCTCTGAATTATTTAATTATGCGTATTGTTTGATTAGGGTTTCTGTTTAATTTGTGGTTAATAGGGGATCCTATTTTTTGATTAGGGATTCTATTAATTCAGGTTTTTTTGTTTCATGCGTTATTATGTGGTTAGTCGCGGGTGTGTGAGACTGGGTTTTAAAAAAAACATAACAAATTTTAATGTGTTGTTGCTTATAGGGATCCGAAATGTTGTCGGTTTGGTAAGTTTGTTGTGTTATTGAGGCTAAGTCAGCCGTACCTTGGCAGGGCATCACAGGTTTTTGACTGCAGCCGTGGCGGTATGATGCCTCTTTAACTTTCGTGTAGATCTGTTGATGCGATTATATGGCTGTTCATAAAAAAGCGTGATTTACTGTTGTTCCTGCCTTTGCTTCCATTGTTGAGTCATCTTGATCGGGCGACCACAGTTACAGTGTCGTTGCAGATCATGAAGAGAAAATCTCATAGATAGCAATGAAGATATTGTTTTAGTTAAAAGGGGGTCGTGGCTTGGCAAGACATCAGGGGATCCTGTTTGCAGCCGCCACGTGAGCCGCTTTTACTAATTCATGTTGAATCATCTGTGGTTGATTCATGTTTGGGGAGACTGGCTAATAAAAATATGACACAATTTCGGAGTGGTAGACGATTATGAATAGATGATCTGAATTGTCGATGACGATATTCTTTAACGCGTGTATTTGCCGGTTTCCAACTTTAATTAGTTTGCTCATAATGTCTTTGTTGGGTGGCCATAATTTCAATGTGGCTGTATATTATGAAAAAAATCATGATAAGTGGCGATGACGATATTTTTTTACCCGTGTTTTTTCCCGCTTTCCAACTATAAATAGGTTGCCGATAATGACAGCTGTCATCGACTTGATTTCTGGTGTGGCATCACGGAATCGTGCTTGCAGCCATATCAAGTTGATTGCTTCAATCTTCGGTAACACGCGTTCAACTCTGAGCCATTACAATGTTAGTTAACACGTGTTCTGCACGAGTTCACCTCTAAACCATTACATTGTTGGTTACTTGGTTCCCCGTGAACAGTAACACACGCCCAGAGAGAAACAAAGAATGGGGTAATGGATCACATTGGAAACACATGGGTGATGGTTTACGTGTTTCCTGCGTAGCTTTTGACCCTAAGAGGGTTTAAATAAATAAGGTAACATTACGGTTTTGCATTGTTTTTTGATGTTTTTTATTTGAATAGTTACGGTTGTGTGTTGTTTGATTTTCAAAATTGGTTGATTTGAGTATGATAGCATTGTTTTGAGGTATTCTTTGGAGATATTAATGATGTCACCCATGTCGGTCGTGTTACATCATTGTTGCGATGGCTTGGTGAGCTTGCTGCCATGGTAACGTATCATCTAATCTCACTGAATTCCTAACCTTATTATGCTGTCAGAACTTTGGGTGTGAATAAGATTCGCAGCTGTGTCTCTAAACATACACATCATACGTATGAAGTTTCAGTTTATTGTTGGCGATGATGATACTATTATTTTGTGCGTTTATGCTTATGTAATTATAATACGTTGTTGGACCGTGATGGGTGCCACCCAACCATATCTTGGTGGGGCATCACTATATCGTGCTTGCAGCCACGGGCGGGTCGGGTGCCCTTTTCTTGGGTTCAAAACTCGCAGATCTGAGCCAACCATATATCTTTTAAACCCGCTACAAGCATACATAGCTGAGCCTAACCTTTTATGTGAGGCTTATATACAAGCGTATGTAGCTGGCACGCCTTGGTGAGCTTTCGGCCATGGGTAACGTACCCTCTAAACGGACTAAATCCCCAACGTTTTTAGTGTCTTAGAAGTTTGGGTTACCTCATTCTTGATATACTATGATGTTGGGGTTACCTCATTTTCGATAAGTTTGTTGCCTCTGTGAGAAAGGAACATGGGAAACGAGCACAAGTGACTACTCGATTCTCGTCTTTTATATACACCATAATGTTGGGGTTAAATAGATAATGTTAGGGTTAAATAGCAAATGAAGATTTTGATTGTGAAAAAATTAATCAACATGTTAAGATTTATAACGTTATGGCCGATGAAGTCTATGTTTATAGGATGTTTGGGCTAGCGTGCCTTTCTAGAACCCGTATGTTGGCGGGGTGACCATTTGGTTGCATCCATGACGGGTTCTCAGTACGGCTTCCATACTTCTAGACTCGAGGCTTATAAATTTGCAGGCTCGGCCCTTGATTTATCCTCGGCTACTGTCGATTTTAAGGAGCTGACTTATCAGTTTTCAGATATGGAAAAAGGCCAAGCAAGGTGGAGGAACAATGGCGAGGACATCAAGATTTAAAACATGTGGTATGCGATATCCTGTATATGCAATTTTGATGGGCGTCATTATGGGGCGTTTGGATGCGTGTTTAAGAAGATTTAAAACATGATAGTATTTTTGATAGAAGATGTGGTGGAGTGAACTATCAGTTGTGACAGAAATAATTGATCTTATCGTATTTTTCAGTATTTTTGTTTTATGGAACTGATTTGTCGGTTGGATAAATCAGACATCATTATGTGAAAACCTTTTAATAAGCTTTTTATATGGATATGATTTGGGGAAAAGTCTTATTCTACCTAGGCATATAGATGCTGCTATTGTCACTAGCAGCAAATACCTTTGTTGTTCTATTTTTTCCAATTTCGAGGCTCTTGCCTTTTTGAGATGATTGGTACAGTAAAGGTTGTGTGTTCTCATACCTGAGGTTTACACAATCATGGATGTGAACTTTACGTATATAATTTTTATAAAATTTCTTGGCGGGGCAACCTCTTAAGGATGCAGCCATGGTGAGTGTATCTTCTTTTTCTAAAGTATCGGGCGCTATTTATGGCATCCAAGTATTCCTTGTAGACTATGTTTTCACCAGATGTGAATTGTTGAGTATAAGATGCTGTGATGAGATCGGCCAGGTTTGACTAAAGTTGTGAATGTCCGAGTCTTGGCAAGGCAACCTCCGTGGGTTTGCAGCTATGTCGGGTGTCCAATTTTTTTTCCCCAAAACCAAGATATCTGAGCCTCACTAACACGTCTACATTCATGGCCCAAAGAAACTTTTCTAACCTGATTTGGAGATATGCTAAATGTTTGTTTATTAAGGGTGCTTTGGATTATCGAGTTTTTTTAAGTAACGCCACCAGACCGTGAACAGCTTTAACGTGCCAGGTATTGTCGTCTTATGCGTGTTTGGTTCGCTATTTCAGTTTTTTATAAATACAAAAGGTATTGACGCTTTCAGGTGCGTTTTTGAAGGTACCACGTTAGTAACGTATTAGACTACGCTTATTGGTAGTGATTTCCCATACCAACAGATGTTGGCTGAAGCTTTCCAGCAAACTGGACTGAATAGCGGAACCAAATTCAGTCCAGGTATGATGAAAAATCACCCACCCAATCGCATAGACTAGCAACAGGTTCCCATTCTCGCCCCTGCTACAAAAAAATCCTGATAGATGGAAGGTATGTCCACCACAATATACAGGCTATTTATTTATTTTTAAATATCCTCTTTTACAACTGCCTATATCATTTTCTAACATAACCGCAACCCCCCACATGGTCTACATTGAATTAGATAACGTAGTTGGCCAACACACATACCGGTCACGTATTCTCAATCACTTAGTACAACTAGATCAGAAAAGATATGGAAATACGAATTAAGATGATAGATTACGTTGGCTTGAAACTTTTTTTATTTTGATGTTGAATCCGTACCATCAACTTATATAAATTTCCAGTTTTAGTTAAATATGTGGTTACGCAAGGCTGGTAGAAATTTTCGGAGATATATGATACTTTGATTGTCCCTTTTTTATCAGGAGGAATTCTCGAAAAGGTTTCTATGATATGTGTTTGTCAAAAACCAAACGCATTGTTACTATCGTCATTTGACAAGAACAAATATGCAAAGCACTTTATTCTGAGTGTTTGTTTTTGAAAGGGCAGTGATGAGTTTTATAGGTAGGGCGGAACGGAGATGAAGCAATCTGTGTGTCGGCGCGGCAACTTGTAAAAGTTGCAGCCACGACAGACACTGTTCTTGCCCCAAAATAAGCTCGAGGATAACTTAACTCTTGTTGACTATTGTATCTGGAATGGATATACAATACATCTCGCTCAAACCCTTGATTAGATACAGTGCTGATGTTTTAAATTATTCTAAATTATGAAGATGATGTATGTTCCTTCATTCTTTTAATTTGTTAGACCATTTGTTCATGACTCTGTAAATATTTTAAATATGGTACGTTTATTTATTATGAACTAAATTGGAATATTCAAGTCTTTTGTTTTGTTTTTGAATCATATGTGTTGTCGTCGTCCGGAAAAGGTTCAGGACAAGAAAGGCATCCCTCCTTGTTCGGAAGCATATAGTTAGCGAGGATGAAAATATCGTGTACACTGAACAACAAAACGTTACCAAACACGAACACAGCCCGCCGCGGCGAAGCGCGGGCATCATCCCTAATAATAACATCAATACGGTATAATATGCTAAAATCGAACTAAATTGTCTCAGAGTTTTTAGAAGTTAGACAATTATTTTTGAACAAACAAAAATGGAATAGTGAATAATAATTTTAGAACGAAAGTATTAAATAATTACCAAAGGTCCATTAGACTAGCTGTATGTGAGTGTCTCGTCAACCTTTTAGTTGGATATGGGGTGTAGGTAGTAAAAAACTAAAAGTTAAAAAATCTATATTTATACTATTTTATAAAGCATTTAAACGATTTTATTTTTAGAAGTTTTTAAAAAATTCAGCTTCTAACATTTCTTAATGTATAAATTAATCTCATCAATCCATCTCTTTTATAACAAACTTTTTTAACAACTTTTGTATCAAACTATTTTAAAAAACTTTTATATTTAAATTGAAACATCTTTTTATTTATTATTTTTTCTATAATTTAATTTCATCATATTTTCTAAAAAAAATTCGTGCTATTTAATTTAATATCCATTTTGATATAGTTTGATTAAATTTTAGTTTTTTCATTTTTAGTGAGTTTATTTATTTAGATTTAACATTTTATAATTTTAACTTTAATTTGAATATGAAGTTAGTGGGTAAAAGTGTAACATTTATTCGTAAAAAAATAGTCATCAGGTAACCGCCGCTTCATGGCGCGAGTACAAGGCTAGTATAAAATATAGGTGATTCGTGATCGTTTGTAATTTTATATAGACCTGTTAATTTTTGTTCAAATTGTGGAGTATTATTAATTTATCATTTTGTCCCCCTAGATTTCGTATTTTCAATCTAGTCACTAGATCTGAAAATTTCTATACTAGTCACCTAACTTTATGATATTTATCAATTTCTTCATACATTGCATAAGCATAACTATTTGGTTGGTTATGTTTGGCGAGTGGCGACAAGCTTTTCGAAATATTTAGAAGTGTTTAAACGAGTATAATGCATACTTGGTGAAGGTTGTTTAGCATTTGGATTTTGTCTAAACTCCCTTATTTTGGATGTTAACAAAAAATAAGTGTTTAGCGTTAACGATTAGTTTTTACGTCAATTTAAAGATACATCTTTGGTGCCAAAGGCTTTATAAAACAAAAAGCTGTCGGGCTACTCCTACTCCTAAGCCAACAGTAGGAGTTACCGGTTTCGTTTTATAAAAGCATTTGGTAAGGCGTAAACAAAATCCAAAACGCTTTATAAAACAAACAGCTAGGTGTACATTTAGGTGTTTGATGAATGTATTTAAGTAATATTGGTAGAATCTCTTGTAAGTTTAGCGAGATAAGAAGGTTAATTAGAGCTATCTTCATGTGCTTTCTAACGGTTGCATCCGTTACATGTTAAAATTGTTAGTCTACATGCTTGGGATGTTTATACTATTTGTTCGAAAAAGTTAATGTTTATACTAACATAAGTGGTTGGTTTATGACATTGATTGAAAATGAATTTATGCCATGAGTAGAGACTTATGGTGCGATTAGCATCATGGAGCTATGGTGGTATCATATGAAACTGAAAAGATCTTAACATGGTTTGTATGAGGACCCGTAAGAGTGTGAAATGATTTATTTGTTGAAATGTCTTAAATAAATGGTATATACGTAGCAGTCTTTTTATTAAGGAATTCCGGTGAGATAAACTATATAGGTAGGTCTGTTGCTTAGCGAGGTTCAAAGGTTCTTTGGGATAATATCATATACTACTTTTTATTGAATGGCTTTCGATGATGACAATGTTAACCATAAGTAGAGTCATAAGGTGAAATGAAGGGAAGTTTGTAAGTCGTAACCTGCTTTAATGGAGGAATTGTACGAGAAAATGACTTGGAGTAATTTGTTACGCAATTCGCTATTGAAGTGTGTGTATGTGATTGTAACCTAAAGAAGGATGGGTCGGTTTGCACAGATGGGCGAACTTGTGCTTCTATGGTATAAAGTCTGTTTTTTAAAGCCCCTTATTTTTTTTCAACATATACTCGTTGGGGAAAAAGTTCTACATAGACCCTTTATTTAGCATAGACTCAATCAACCAATCACAACCACCCATTTTTTTCATCTAACAACAAAAATATATTTTTTAAAAATTCAATATCTCACAAACCGTTAACCGTTACGCAAAACGAAACATACCATCGTGACGAGAATTAAATCATCTTTCAAACGAGGGGCACATGTATATACTTTCGACGAACTTTTTTTTCGACTTTTTTTCTTAAGTCACGTTTGAGAGAATCATATATGATTCGTCACGAAACATATATGATTCGTCACGAAACATATATGTTTCGTGACGAATCATATATGATTCGTGACGAATCATATATGTTTCGTGACGAATCATATATGTTTCGTGACGAATCATATATGATTCTCTCAAACGTGACTTAAGAAAAAAAGTCGAAAAAAAAGTTCGTCGAAAGTATATACATGTGCCCCTCGTTTGAAAGATGATTTAATTCTCGTTGTAATGGTGTATTTTTTGTCACTTGACGATTTACCGTTTGTGAGTTATTTAATTTTTAAGAAAAAGGTGGAGAGTTAATTTGAATGAATGTGATTGGTTGATATGGTCTATGCTAAAAAGAAGGTCTATGTTGATCTCAACTCGTAGTTGGTTCTATCTTAGGTGATGTGATAAAAAATTTAGAGGTGGCAAAACAGGCGGTTTGGGCGGGCTCAGACCACGGGTCCAAATAGGCACAAACTTAAACGGGGGCCAAAACTGGCTCATGTTATATGAATCATTTTAGATGAGACTGAAAGTGAAGAAAAGAAACTAAGTTTTTATTTAGGAAAAAGTTGACATGTTCTCTAATTGAGAGAAAGCATGTGCGTTATGCCCATTTAAAATCACATAAACATGCTAAATAGGTAATCTGTTTGCATAATTCAAATACATAATGGTTTGAATTACCAAACAAAACAAAAAGGAGAAATTAAAAAACAGTGAAACATGTTAAATAAGTAATTTAAAAACATGTCGAAAAGGGAAATACAGATATATGAGCCGAGGTATTGTATTATAATGCCTATAGCCTTATATGCTTGAAGGGATAATTTGGAAATTGGTAGCTTTAACACCCCCAAATTACATTGCGCAGCGGAAATACACATTTGGGTGCTAAACTCAAACATCATTACACAAAACACTTTAAACGATCTCAAAATCGTACATTTGAAATATAAAAGGATATAATTTAACCATTGTCTAAAACCTTTAATCCCAAGTAAAACAATTTTAGTAATATCAGAGTAACATTTAGGTCCCCCAAAGATTTTATCAAATCAACAAACAATTTACCAAACTACATGACCGTACATCATTATTTTTATGACAAAAGAGAAAGAAATCTGTTTTAGACCAATCATCACAAAAGCAATCCGCAATCCTTCTCCAGCAAGCTCCGCAATTCATCAACTTCAATCACCTGAAATACATGCTTTAAATCATCAACACAACGGTTGAGCGAGTCTATAGGTTTTCCAAATCATCATTTGAACACAAGAGAAAAATCAATCAAGATCATTTAATAGAATTATGCGCATACAATCTATTAATCAGGCATTCAAGCATATAGCAATAGCTATAGAATTGTATTAAGCTCATGACACCGACCCCTTAACTTAGTCACCCATGCCTAAAGCTGGCATGACTAGATGAATTCCAGTGCCCCTACTAGGGGTATCAGTTGCAAGTATACCACATTCTCATTCTCGTAAAAATATCCTTCCCAGAGGTTACTCAGCGTAAATCCCTGGTCTCGGATAGGGTCGTCAGCCCAATAGTACTATTATTAGAATAAGCGGATATTCCCAACTCACAACATCAAGTCAGAAGATAGTTAGCGGCTCATGAATTTAGGGACTTTTGCAACTTAGGTACTTATACAATTAAAGGCAACAACATGCAACATTCGGGTCCAAACAATCAATCATGACTTGTGTTCATTTTACTTTCAAATAGCATGTATCCCCCTCGCGGGTTTTAAAATCATTCAAAAACAATTACAAAAGCGAGGCTATAGACTCACCTTGAGTAATAGCAGTAGCAAGACGACCTTCGACGATAGTTGATGCCCGATAAACATAAAAACCGCAACCTATCAATTAAGGTGCGTTCATTAATAATAAACTCGAATAAAACCCATACTTAATAACATCAAACTCAAAATCATGAAATCACGACAATCCCAGAAGAAAACAATACAAGTGATACTATTACTTCCTTCTATATGTTTATTATATTAGTTAATTCTTTCGATAAAAATCTGTCGGTATACACCAAATGTACGAGCTCATTTACCCCACTTAAACACGTCAAATACTTATGATACTAATCAGAGATATCACTTACTATATATAGAAAGACCTGTTAAAAGCCCATCAAAAGATTTTACTTTTAAAGTTCCCTGCCCGACGCATCTTTGAACTATAAAACCGGACAGTTTTACGTCACCGACTCATACAACCATTTTGACCATTCTAAACAATCCCGTTTACAAATCCGACACTTGAGTTTGAAAATAGACTCACAACCGTAAGTTTAGAACAAAACATCAGTCCTTGACCATTTCTACAACTCATTCTATAGTCCCCGAGATTCGATCCAAATATCGACAACAACTTCGGATTGTGTCGATACTCGTCTCCCGGTACACGAATAATCAAATCATCATAACTTCTCGCTCGTTTGGAGCTAGAAGCTCTACCTTATATCAAATCGAAGCTAAAAGAATTCTCTACAACCCTATGCTATTATTTTAACCATTTTTCAAATAGTAAGGTACCCAAAATTGGTCTTGAACCTACTGATGTAAAACACCTCTTTAAAAATCATGTTAAATCAATTTGTCAACCCATTTTAATCAATCTCATACCCCTAATATTACTCTACAATCATCTAACCCATAACACACTTAAATAATCATTCAGAAATTTACCCACTCAAAAACCCATACATGCAATACTTAAAATATATATATAATCCATCACTAACAACAATTATATAATAAGAAAATATATCAAACTACCTTGGATCATCATCAAAATTGAAAGTTCTTGCATGTTGTAAATTTTTACATCAAAATGATCACCATCAAATTTTAGAGATGGGATATCAATTAGTTTTCATTGATTCAAAGTCAATAATCAAATCCACGGTGATTTTGGTTGAGGTGGTGGACGGCCAAAACAAAGAACAAAGAGAGAGATTGTGTTTTTATGGTAAAAATGATTTTATTATTAAAAATAGATAGTGGAAAATTTATTTATAGTGGAATGGGAGGGGTAGTTTTTGCCAATTTTGCATAGTTTTGGTCCAAAATGCGATTAAATAGTTTACAAGGTAGATAATGTAAATTGTAAATTTTGAAAATATTTACGAGGCTTGGGTTTCGTAAAAATACTTTTCAAAAGTTATAACGCACTCAAAATATGAGAATAATATGATCCCGGTACGACTTAATACGCAATTAAAATAAAAACGTCAAAAATATAGACATCGAGACAACAAATGATAAAACATAAAATCTTAGGCATTCTCGATATCGTGGTCACTAACAATCCTCGCTATTAGTAAAAAGATAAAAATAAGACTTCCAACGTTGGTTTTAAATAAAACCATCAACCATCATATCATTCAACTCATCAAAAATTTCAATATTATTCGTAAAATAATATTATATAATATTAAATAATGACCGCGGGTTTGGGTTATCACATCCTACCCTCCTAAAAGAGAGCGACGTCCCAGCGCTCGACCCCTCTTATACTCACATTCCATACTTTTAGAACAAAAGAGAACTCTTTTCCTTAAAAGAAATCCTCATGCTTCCTTCACGAATTCAAATCCATTCCTAGAATTCTTGTATCCTCACAATATGATTCTCATTATGTTTCGACCTCATAAGAACTCTTCACAGTTCTTTCTATTTAAAGCAACTTATCTTCAAGTTGAATTCTTTTCTTGTTGTTTCCAAAACAAATTTTACCCTTCATAACGACACCTTATGTATAACAACGTGTGACAACCGTGGTTTTGAGGCTCGTCACTTAGTTTTATTTTGTGCTAGTTACGTGTCTTTACGTGTTTATGTGCTAATTGGTGTGTATAGGTTGTGGTTTGGATATCGTTTCCGGTACGGGGTACCTTGTGAGTGAAACGATGTGTGATGATTTCATGTTCATGAGCTCACATGGTAGTGACTATGAAAAGAGATGGTGTTATTTAGTGGTTTACGTATACGTATATGTATTATAGAAAATCATATTTTTACGATTTACGGTTTAGCATTTTGAGGTCTCGGATGAGGTGTTTAGTCATGTGAATATTTTTCGGGATGGTTTTAAGTCATTTAGGACTTAGTCATAAAGTTTTTTTTTAAAATTTAAGATTATTTTTAAAACTGTATATTTTTCGTCTTTTACGGTAAACGCGTAAAATTGACTAGTTTCTCGGTTTTGAGATTTTAGAAACTTTAGGGGCTGAAATAAATTAAGTAAATTTAAGGAAATATTAGTAAATTAATAATAATAATTAAAAATGAAAAAAAATAAAAAAAAGAAGGGTATAGTCGGTTATACATGATTTAAACAAAAAAGGGGAAAAATTTATGGTAAGTGGGCTTTTGGTTGGACTAGGATTTGTGTACTATATAAGGAACACCTCTCATTATATCAAACGCATATTTTTGTTCCTGGAAGTCTTTGGTCGACGGTCATCACAGAAGAATTAGGGTTTCATCAAAAATTTAGGGGTTTTCATAAATCAAAGGTAAAATCTTTAAACCCTTTTTAATTAGAGTGTTTTAATTCTTTCTCAATCATCTTATGATAGATTTAGGTAAGGGTTTAAATTAAAATATGTATAATAATGATATTATAATGATTAGGTGAATTAGGGCTTGTAATTAGTGGAGTTATGGGTAATTAATTAGGTTAATTTAATTGAATCCGTTTTTAAAAACTGGGCAGAATTTAGGGTCAATTGTTTTGATCATATAGGGAGTTCTACAAACTCTTATTTCCCGATCCAAGTATCCCTGGAAAGGTAATTGAAGTGGCTTTCAAGAAACGAGAACTAAATTCGAAGTCGGGAAGTGGGTCCAAAACAGGTTACAACAGTCGGAGGTCAAAACAGTTTTGAAATCAGCCTGTTTTCTTTTTATGTTTTGGGTTGTTTGGGGTACTTAGGGTTGTATTGAGACTTTCAAACGAACATGGGAGTTGGTTTATATATTATAGGAAGTATCTGCATTGGGGCTAAGATTGTGGGTTAGGGTAAGACCCCCTAAGCATAACGAACTTTCTGTATGTTCAAAATCAGTAAAATCTGGATAGACAAAAGTATATATATATATATATATATATATATATATATATATATATATATATATATATATATATATATATATATATATATATATATATATATATATATATATATATATATATATATATATATATATATATATATATATATATATATATATATATATATATATATATCGGGGCTTTAACAGTTGCTTTAAGGTTGGGGCAAAGGGGAGGAGTTAGCTAAGTTATGTAAGGGCATAGGGTTTCCTTTAGAGAGGTCATGTGTATGGTTAGGTTGGCGTTTGGATTATAGTTTGGAGATCTAAAAGTTGGGACTGTTTTGTGTAAAATATGAACGGGATAGGTATCAAACTTAACCAAGTTAAGTACTTGTTAGGGAAGGGTAATGGGGTGTTTAGAACATATGAATGATGAATATATATGGTAGAAGGTTAGATGTCCATCATAGGTTGATGAGCCATCTTAGTGTTTGGTTCATGTTTTGATTTTGTGTTTTTGTTTGTTAGCTTTTTGCTAGTGCACGGATTATTGGGAGAAGCTCAATCAGGTGAGTTTCATGGTCCCATGTCTACTAATGATTTTGACTTCCAGATGGGATGGAAGAGACACTGTCTTGTTTTTATAAATTATGCTGTGTATGTTTTGTGTTTGGTGATGGACTTGTGCATACTTATGTGATTAACTGCTAGTTGATTCATGATTGTTTTATGTTTTGACTTGGTACCAAGGGGATGTTGACAAGGCGGGGCCTTGGGGAGGTACATAGATGTGTGAGCATCTATGGGACCAATGGATAATGACAAGGCGGGGCCTTGGGATTGGTACATAGGTGTATGGGCGCCTATGGGACCATGGTGTTTGGTAAGACTGAGAGCCTTGGATTTGATTTGGTTTGTTAAATCTTGAATATTAGTTGTTAATGCATGTTTGTATCACATTGTCCATATGTTCTTTTGTTAGTGGTTGTTGTTCATAGCTTATGGTTTGATTTTGGCGTTGGAGTCTAAACCTATGACTCTCACCAAATTTATGTTGACGTGTTTTAGTGTCTCTCTCAGGTGAGAATATGGTTAAGCTTGAGAATAGAAGTGTCTAGTTTTGGAGGCATTAGGATTGTATATAGAAGGAGATCCCCGTTCCTTCTTAGTTTCTTTTGTTTGTTTTATAAGTGTTACTGTTGACACCTATATGTTTGCTTTGTTTATGTATTGTTTGTCTTGGGTAAGAGGTAGGACTGTTACCTACTTGCCTAGACTCCTGCTTTGTTGAGATATTGTCATGACATTTGCGTCACATTTTATGACATTTCTTATTTCATTTAGTTATGTCTATAGACACGCCATGTTGTGATGATATCCATACGTCGTGCCCCATATTCCGCCATGGTGGGGTGTGAAAGAATGGTATAAGAGACAATGGTTATAGAGAATTAGGTTGCCTAGTCTAGTAACCTAGTCTATAGCTTAAGGGTCCCTGCATATAGGCGTCATAGGAGTATGTGTGCATTTTATGTTAATTAAAGTTTTCTGGATGTTATTGGTTTTTACTTGCGATGTTTGTTAAGTTTTGACTAGTATGGGTTGAACCATAGTAGTTCATACTTAGCCACATGTTATTTTCTTTTCGGGTTGTGACTAGTGCAGGTTGAACCATAATCGTCCACGCTAGTCATTGTTGTATTTTGCTTAAATTGTACATTATAGTACATAATTTGGTACAAGGTAGTTTCTATCTTTTGTTGAGTTATTTTATGTACTTGAGGTATGTTATTTCTCTTTTGATGTTGAAGTCATGTTCCCTAAGAATCATGTGGTGGTTCGAGCTACTAGGAGTACATGGGTAGGAAGGATTTTAAGGTGTTTCCATTCAGATGGGCGACATGACTTATAATTGATTATGTTTTCGTTTTGGATTTTGTCTATGCTGTTTTAGCTAGACTATGGATTTCTGTATTCCAAGAGTTTGACTATGTAATTTTATTAGTTGGAGTTTTTGACCTTATTGTTTATGTGGTTATGTGCTTAGGTGAGTTGATGGATTTATGTGTTATGTGTTGTATTGATTCTTATAAGTGTCATCATAGGAGGGAGTGCATTGGGGAAAGGGTAATTGTATAAGTATGGTGGCCAACATAGTTATACAAGTACCACAACTTCAATGGGTTCCTAAGTATGATTGCATGAAAGAGGGTTAGTACATGCTTGTATATGATGAGATGTGGATTATTGGTATATGTATAGTATATGGGTTTATGTAACGGTTGCCTACGATATGTATATTTTTGAGTGTGTTATTGTTTTTGGGTTATAGTCATGTTGTGTGATTATGGGGTCACGCGATATGGACTGGTTTTAGTGATGGGTTTTATGCCTTGTGGTAAGATGGTGGTTACTCGTAGAGAAAAATAAAATGAGTGTATGACGCGATTGGTTGATCTGACATGTATGGTAACGAGTATGTTTTGGGTGATTTAATAGGTATATATATGCGGATGTATATAAACTACTATGTGTTAAGTTATGGTATATGGTCGTTCACTAGGTATTATAACTTGAACGTACCTTGTGTTTGTTCGCATTTTATGGTGCTGGAGTTTGATGGAGTTCCAACGACGTTTTGAGTCTTTTGGATGTGTGTCTACATTCGGGTATGTATTTTTATTAATGCGAACTACTAAATTTTCTTGCAAATAAGTCTGGCTAATTATAGGAAACGGTTTTGAAAATAATTTGTAAGTGTATGGTATGATATCGTAGCTTACATTTTTTTAGTTGTAGTAGTAAGTTATAAAAAAAGTTGTCTTGAAAATAATTGGATTAGTCTTCTATGTAACATGTGATAATATATTTTAAAGGGGTAAAGAAATTTTACAATAATTTTCTTAAGTGGAGTTAAAATTTTAGAATAATTTAACTAAGACGGAAAGAGTAAAAGAAAAAGAGATTTTATATAGTAATGATAATAATAACACCACACCTTGTAAACGTATAGTAGTTTATTTATAACCAACCTAAATGAAAAAAAAACAGTGTATTTTATAACATGTATTGGTTTCATAATAACAAGTGAAATAAGTTTAATATGGGTAAACAAGATATTGGTTAGAATAAGATTGCAGTATACTAACTAGTTGATATCTTGATAGAATGATAAAGATAAAGGATGAGTTATTGGTTAAAAATGAGTATGATTGATTTTAGTAGTATTGGAGTTTGGTTCTTATGAGAAGTAACTAATTGGGACGAAAGTTCAAAAATTTTCTAAGGTATCGAGATTTGGTAATACTAATCGTGAAGAGTCTAAATTTTTCGTTGTTGGCACACTCCATTGATCTTTCGGATTACATTATTTTGTTTTCAGTTGTTTGGCTAGGGTTCGTTTTACCCTATATTTTATTAGGACACGATTGTTTGGAATTCTTTTCTTACACGTCATGGCTGATTTAGTTATGCGGTTGTGGAAACGTTAGGATGAGAGGATAGAGTTGGGTAGTATTACTTATGGTTAGATATTAGAATGGAGAAATGTGTTTTGGTTTAAAGGTTGTGTTGAAGGAATGATTAAGATTTGTGGAGTTTGGAAACTTAGATTGTTTACGGAAATAAGAGAGTAAGTAAAGTTAGTTGACTGGTAGTGGGAACGAGAAGTCATGCTATGAGAAGTTGGTTGAAGTACCATTATGAGATTGATGAAAGTACTAGCAGATGTGAGGGTAGAGTAGAAAGTTTATAATAATGGAAAGGTTGGGTAAATAACACGCAAGGGATTGGTATAGTTATGGAGGAAAGGTAGTAGTAGACACGTGAAGGAAAACAGGAATGTGAAAGAATGATTGGTAGGAGGCTGATTAACGGTGAAGTACAACAAGTAAGGAAGAGTGAGCCATTGAGGGGTTGAAGTACTTTTAGAAATATTGTGGTAGATGAGTTGAAGTTAGAAGCTACTGGTAGTGTGAAGTTCCTAGGTAACATCATGGAGACGAGAAGGAGTGCGTAAAGAGCTACATCGCGAAGCAAGGAGTTGAAAGGACTACATGTCGGTGGCAAGAAGGATGCAAGAGATTTCGAAGGAGTCACAAAAGTTGCGAGGACAGGAAAGGTGACAAGCACTATGATGGGAAATTTACGTATGGTTCGTGACGAAGAAGGGCAGATCGAGTATCAGAGTGGAGATACAAAGAGCTGAACCGGTGGATCGTGATGAAATGAATACATGACATGGGAGATTAAGAACTCGTGGAAGTAACAAGGGGAGTCGAGTGACTATGCGGAAAATTTTTTTGTGGCAATCAATATTGAGGGATGAGAAGTGAAGCTGAGCTGAATAAGTTTCGTGGAGATGTGATTAGAGAGTCGGTTTTGTGAAGGTGTTATGAAAGATCTTTGGAAGAGACAGCTATGCATTATCCAATGCACTAGTGATTTCCATAGATTTGATGAATGAATTATGGAATTTTGTTGGACGAGATAGTGTAGGAATAAGGGAGAACCATGGAAGGAGAGAACCAAGTATTCCTAGAAGATGATGATTGAAAATACCTCATGTTGGGTGCAAGATCAAAGTAGAAGTATGAGATTTGAATAAGAATTCAAAATATGGCTTAGTAGATAAATGGAAACTAATGTGGATATAAGATGAGAGTGTGATCCGCATGGAATCACATGAAACTCTAGTCTGTCCCTATTAGGAGGGAGTAGGAGAACTGGTTGTGAGAAAAAAAACAAGTGAAGCTACTTGGAAAATTTTGGCGTATAGATGACTAGATAGACTTAGTTAGTGGAGCTGGATTGTTATATCTTCCTAGAATGCTAGAGGCATTTGGGGTACGAGACATAGAGAATGATCTATACAGATCATGAACGTCTCCAACACATATTTAATCATCTTGATTGAACATTTGGAAAAGGTGATGGGTGGAGTTAAGTGATGAAAGAAAATTGCAAGGCCAAGTACCATCTGGGAAAGGCAAGCATGGTTGATGAGACATGGAATAAGAAGAATGAAGTGAAGCTGAGACGAACTTGAACTATATGGATGACGTATTACGGTGGTTTGGATGAAGGATGTAGGTTGTACGAGTTGAGTTGTCTAAAGCAGAGAACGCGTCAACATGTATGTTGCGTGGCTTTGACAATCATATGGAGAAAAGGGACGTAGACTATACTTCCTACATAGATAGGAGTAGCTTAGAAAGGGCGATGTAAGGACGAAATTGGTGAAAGGGATACATAATGGGGTGGAGGAATAAGTACGACGAGAGTTGGGTGATAGTCGATAGACTAACTAATTCATCTCATATTTCAAGAGGAATGAGAAGTCACGTACTTGAGAAGTTAGAAGGATTGCGAACGGATGTGATGGAATAGAGGGTTTTGCGTAAAAGTTAGCCTAATATGTATGGAATGCCTTATGAAGGATTATGGCAAGGGAAGAAACGATGGGAAGCATCACATCGTGATGTATGGTAGGAGTTGAGGAAGAAGAAGGAAGTGTGTATAGAAGCGAAGCATGAATGAAATAGGTCGAGATAGGAACCGAAGGTAAAACTTTGGTAGAGCTTAATGAGTAGAATAAAGCACAACGCAGGCTAATACTGTCGTAGTGTGGAAAAGGAAATGGCACTGACCTATACTGATTGTTTGGGAGGCTTAATATCGATAATCGAATGGATGAGGAGTTATAGGTGTGATGTGCCATAGGGACGAAGGGCTTGGTCTAACTGAGACAAGATGAGGAGAAATATGACCTTGAAGGTAGGACATTGTGTAGGTATAAAGGAAGTGTTAGGTATAAAAAAAATCATGAAGAAAAGTGAGAAAGAAGTGTATAGGTGCTACTAGTGAGCTATCCAAATTTAATGGAAGTAGTTGTAGCATGGGTTTGGATGGCAGTTGATAGACTAACTGAGATAACCGTCCTTTTGATGATGTGTATAGATCATAAGTTGATTTGGATTGGAAGAACTAATGGATATGTGAAAGACCGTCATAGGTCACTTTGTAAGGAAATTGGAATTTTTAAGTAGTTTGGGGTACGGACTAAAGGGAGTTGATGAACATGATTGGATATGAGTATATCCAACTAACTGGAAAAGGAAGGGCAAGTGAGATATTTATACAACCTTAGGAGTTACACTGAGGGCATGAGTGATTGATTTAGAGGGAGTTAGGAAACTCTTTAGCGATGGCTGAGTTTTCATATAATGATAGTTATCATACTAGAAGTTGATAAATGCCATTTGAGGCACTATATGAAAGGATAGGGTGAGTTGTCCCCATTGTGGACTAGAATTGGTAAAAGAGGCTACTAATGTGGTAATGGTGTTTGTGGAAAGGATGAGAGCAACAAAGGATGCTATGTTGAAAAGGAGGAAACCACTAGAGTTTAGTGACAAAGTTATGTAGGAAGTTTCACCCATAGTAACGGGTGGTATGTTTGGTAAAATGGAAGAGTTGATGTAGAGTTTTGTAGGTCCATTTATGATCTTTGGAAAGATCGGACCAGTAGCTATTGAGCATAGAATTACCTAGGGGGAAATGAGTGGTATACATGTTATATTTCATGTATTAAGATTGGTAAATGTTGTTTGAGAATGCATATTTGCTGTACGGTTATTCGGGATTTGTGTTAATAAGGGTTTGTGTTATCAAAGAGTCATTTGTGAGATTTATTGACTGTGAGGTCAAGAGTTTGGCAATGAATTTAAATATTGTTGGTTAGTATATGTGGTAATTTGAGACTTGAACTAAAGTTCACGTGGAAATGAGAGGAGTTCATTTAGAACAAGTATCCTTAGTTGTTTGCTAATGGTATGTTTGATCCTAAGGAGTAAATCTCAGGACGAGATTTCTATTAGGAGGGAGTGATGTGACAACCGCGGTTTTGAGGTTCGTCACTTAGTTTTATTTTGTGCTAGTTACGTGTCTTTACGTGTTTATGTGCTAATTGGTGTGTATAGATTGTGGTTTGGATATCGTTTCTGGTATGGGGTACCTTGTGAGTGAAACGATGTGTGATGATTTCATGTTCATGAGGTCACATGGTAGTGACTATGAAATGAGATGGTGTTATTTAGTGGTTTACGTATACGTATATGTATTATAGAAAATCGTATTTTTACGATTTACGGTTTAGCATTTTGAGGTCTCGGATGAGGTGTTTAGTCATGTGAATATTTTTCGGGATGGTTTTAAGTCATTTAGGACTTAGTCATAAATTTTATTTTAAAATTTAAGATTTTTTTTAAAACTGTATATTTTACGTCTTTTACGGTAAACGCGTAAAATTGACTAGTTTCTTGGTTTTGAGATTTTAGAAACTTTAGGGGCTGAAATAAATTAAGTAAATTTAAGGAAATATTAGTAAAGTAATAATAATAATAATTAAAAAGAAAAAATAAATAAAAAAAAGAAGGGTATAGTCGGTTATACATGATTTAAACAAAAAAAGGGGAAAAATTTATGGTAAGTGGGCTTTTGGTTGGACTAGGATTTGTGTAATATATAAGGAACACATCTCATTATATAAAACGTATATTTTTGTTCCTGGAAGTCTTTGGTCGACGGTCATCACAGAAGAATTAGGGTTTCATAAAAAATTTGGGGGTTTTCATAAATCAAAGGTAAAATCTTTAAACCCTTTTTAATTAAAGTGTTTTAATTCTTTCTCAATCATCTTATGATGGATTTAGGTTAGGGTTTAAATTAAAATCTGTATAATAATGATATTATAATGATTAGGTGAATTAGGGCTTGTAATTAGTGGAGTTATGGGTAATTAATTAGGTTAATTTAATTGAATCCATTTTTAAAAACTGGGCAGAATTTAGGGTCAATTGTTTTGATCATATAGGG
Source organism: Glebionis coronaria (assembly GCA_025667525.1). Taxonomy (NCBI): domain Eukaryota; kingdom Viridiplantae; phylum Streptophyta; class Magnoliopsida; order Asterales; family Asteraceae; genus Glebionis; species Glebionis coronaria. The sequence continues at coordinate 500,844,654 of CM046882.1, forward strand.
AGTTCTACAAACTCTTGTTTTGCGATCCAAGTATCCCTGGAAAGGTAATTGAAGTGGCTTTCAAATGCAAGAAATGAGAACTAAATTGGAGGTCTAGAAGTGGGTCAAAAACAGCTTACAACAGTCGAAGGTCAAAATAGTTTTGAAATCAGCTGTTTTCTTTTTATGTTTTGGGTTGTTTGGGGTACTTAGGGTTGTATTGGGACTTTCAAACGAACATGGGAGTTGGTTTATATATTATAGTAAGTATCTGCATTGGGGCTAAGATTGTGGGTTAGGGTAAGACCCCCTAAGCATAACGAACTTTTTGTATGTTCAAAATCAGTAAAATCTGGATAGACAAAAGTATATATATATATATATATATATATATATATATATATATATATATATATATATATATATATATATATATATATATATATATATATATATATATATATATATATATATATATATATATATATATATATATATATATATATATATATATATATATATATCGGGGCCTTGACAGTAGCTTTAAGGTTTGGGCAAAGGGGAGAAGTTAGCAAACATATGTAAGGGCATAGGGTTTTCTTTACAGAGTTCATGGGTATGGTTAGGTGGGCGTTTGACTTATAGTTTGGAGACCTAAAAGTTGGGACTATTTTGTGTAAAATATGAACGGGATAGGTATCAAACTTAACCAAGTTAAGGACTTGTTAGGGAAGGGTAATGGGGTGTTTAGAACATATGAATGAGGAATATATATGGGAGAAGGTTAGATGTCCATCATAGGTTGATGAGCCATCTTAGTGTTTGGTTCATGTTTTGATTTTGTGTTTGTGTTTGTTAGCTTTTTGCTAGTGCACGGATTATTAGGAGAAGCTCAATCAGGTGAGTTTCATGGTCCCATGTCTACTAATGATTTTCACTTCCAGATGGGAGGGAAGAGATACTGTCTTGTTTTTATAAATTACGCTGTGAATGTTTTGTGTTTGGTGATGGACTTGTGCATACTTATGTGATTAACTGCTAGTTGATTCATGATTGTTTTATGTTTTGACTTGGTACCAAGGGGATTTTGACAAGGCGGGGACTTGGGGAGGTACATAGATGTGTGAGAATCCATGGGACCAATGGATAATGACAAGGCGGGGCCTTGGGATTGGTACATAGGTGTATGGGCGCCTATGGGACCATGGTGTTTGGTAAGACTGGGAGCCTTGGATTTGGTTTGGTTTGTTAAATCTTGAATATTAGTTATTAATGCATGTTTGTATCACATTGTCCATATGTTCTTTTGTTAGTGGTTGTTGTTCACAGCTTATGGTGTGATTTTGGCGTTGGAGTCTAAACCTATGACTCTCACCAACTTTATGTTGACGTGTTTTAGTGTCTCTTTCACGTGAGAATGTGGTTAAGCTTGAGAATAGAAGTGGCTAGTTTTGGAGGCATTAGGATTGCATATAGTAGGAGATCCCCATTCCTTCTTAGTTTCTTTTGTTTGTTTTATAAGTGTTACTGTTGACACCTATATGTTTGCTTTGTTTATGTATTGTTTGTCTTGGGTAAGAGGTAGGACTGTTACCTACTTGCCTAGACTCCTGCTTTGTTGAGATATTGTCATGACATTTGTGTCACATTTTATGAAATTTCTTATTTCAGTTAGTTATCTCGATAGACACGCCATGTTGTGATGATATCCATACGTCGCGCCCCATATTCCGCCATGGTGGGGTGTGACACCACGTTTCCCAATTTCAAACCCCATCGGTTTCCTTCGAATACCAACATAACTCTTTTGATGACTCCTTGTTACTAATGAATGATCCTTAACCCATACAATCTTATCAACATTTCCAATATCACTTCTAGTTCAGTCATTCAATTCCACCTACATTTCTGCAATACACCGAAAACCTAATCTTACGTCCATAACTCACGATCTTTAACCTTCACAAATTGAAGTTCCTTATGGCCTTCAAACAGTACATCCTTATTACTAGCATGACAATCATTGTCGTATAAGAATTCCAACAAGGCCTAAGTCAATCACAAACGCACAAGTATACTGCCCAATGTTCGAATCGTCCTTTCACTCTGTCCATCAGTCTCTGTATATCACGCAGCACTCAACTCACTTTTACTCTTACTCAAACCAGATTGTGTCGATTACTTGAATTGTGAGATTCCTTCATCACTAAGTCTCACTCTCTCAACTTAGGTATGTTAGGAGTGCTCAATATACCATGTCTCACTTGACTTTACAACAAAATCCTTTTCATAAGTTTGACAAAATGTTGAAATCACTTTTCTTGACATTTCTCAATCAGACCATCAGCTTAAACTTTCAATATCCTTTCTATCAAATCCACACTTTTTTCATTACCAAAACTCAAACCTTAGAAGGTTTTTCCTTTTTCTTCCTGATAAGTGCATCATTTACCACATTCGCCTATCCCGGATGGTAGCGAATCTCGTAGTCATAATCACTCACAGTCATAACCACCAATATACTCAGGTACTCAAAATATATAATAACTGGTGATCCTCTACTCATTTCCTTTATCATCCCAAGAAATTAATTATGGAGCGAACTTCTATGATCCTTTATCATTACACTCTTGATTCCATACAAGTAATATTTCTACCATCTCAAAGCAAAAACCACAACTACATAACCCTTATGAGACGCATCACAACAATCTACAAACTATAAATACTTTAGATCCTTTCAACAATGACAACATCGGTGCAGAACACAATCTACCCTTTAGTGTTCAGAATACAGCTTCCCCATCTGATAAGGATCAGATCTCGAAACTTACAATTTAGATGTATAAGTGAGACTCACACATCCAATTCTTCTTAGTCAGCTTAATCAATGGTTTAACAATCAGTGAAAACCTTTCGATAAACCTACGATTATTCCCAGCTTAGACCAAGGAATTAACAGATTTCCATCGGCGTCGTTGGTACCGACCAATCCTTAATTGTTTCAATCTTGGTAAGATCTTCACGAATACCTTTGTTGTCAAACAACTGTCTTAAAAACGCAAGTATTTCAACTAACATTCGCACATAGGAAACTTTACATACAGTTTCTCTTTTTCCAACCATCCCAAAAATTATCCTCATATGCTACTTATGTTCCTCCTTTCCTCTTGGAATAAAATAGAATATCTTCAATAGATATAATGACTAACTCATCCTAGTACATATTACACACAAGATTCACCCTGTCCATGAGTATGGCAGACGCGTTCGTCAATTCCAAAAACATCACTTGAAACTTAAAGTACCCACATCAAGTACGAAAAACAACTATAGGAACATCTTGTTCCCTAACTCTTAGTTAATGATAACCAAAACTTAAAGCGATCTTTGAGTACACACTGGATCCAGACAAGTTGCAAGGATCAAACAAATCATCAATTCTCGGTAATGAATACCGATTCTTGACTGTCAATTTGTTAAGCTCTCGATAGTCGATACACATCCGAAACAATCCATCCTTCTTGACAAACAACACATGCGATCACCATTGTAACGAAACTTAATCTAATACATCCCTTATTCATCACTTATCGCAGTTTACCGGATAACTCATTCCACTCTGACGGTGCCAAATGATAAGGCATACAAATACTACTCAACAAAACGCAGAAGCACTACACCTATCGCTTAAAACACTCAATCGAAACGAATCCCTCTTCACAAGACGGCAACAATTCAGAAATACTTCAGGAAAACCTCATAATACTCTCGAATCATTAATAGATCTCCCAACTTCTCCTAAACTACCCCATCACTAATTAATTGAGCTAGGAATACATCATATCCCTCTTCCACATACTTCCTCGTCTTCAAACAAGACACACTTCCCAAATGGATAGTTCACTCATCACCTTTCACTGTCAATACTCAGCTTTTCAGCAAAATCTAAACCAACAGCTATCAATTTATGGTGAAGATCGGTCCAATCTCAAGCATCAGCACTTCGCACAACTAACCAATTCTTACCAAAAATCTACATCTAAAGATTCCAACTCTTTGAGCATCAAGTCGATACTAAACACCTTCTTTCCTAAATTCAAGGAACACACTCTTAGTATAGAACTAATACTAGCAACCTTTCCATCGGTTAATTACACATCATAGTTAATTGTCGATCTTACTAATTCTCCATTGATAAAACAACTGAATCTTTACAAATCTACAGTTTCCATCTGATCTGAAGTCAAACAACATACTAACATAATGAACAACAAATAAGAATATACCATTTACAACATTCAGACCTTAAGGTTTGTTAGCATCACTCAAATGTAAGCTGGAGCGGCAGCATTCCTACCTTGTCAATTTCCTTTCCTTGGACAATTCCCTTGCTTGTGTCCTTTCTCGCCATGGCTAAATCATATCACTATTCCAGGGTACTAATTCCAGTGACTAATCCTCTTGTTCTGCACTTAGCAGCTTTATGACCAGGTTTTCCTAACGCTAGTCGCAATTGTGGAAAATTACCAACATGGTATAGAGTACAACAAACACACTTAGAATTTATCCTGTTATTTCCAGACACAATGGCATCACGAAATTCCTCATTCCTTCCATAGTTAAAATACTGGTTTCGGTTCTGTCTTTGGTTATTGTTATTACTGTAATCCCCATGATTATAACCTTGATTCTGATTGGACTAAGCAGATTCCCACTTTCTTTTATTGTTTTCAACAATACTATCTTTCCTAACTTGCACTTTTACTTCCATTAAATCATGCTGTTGATCCCAAACTTAGATCGATTTAGCTTTATGTATACGAGATTAGATCAAGTAATACACTTAGAGAAACCTTTGTATATGTATATGACAATCTAAGTGTTATGCGGAATTAACACTTAAACAAGAACACAATGATATAAACAAACTTTCACTTTGATTAACGATATCAAACTTGCTTACAATGAAAGTAGTTTACGTATGAAAACTTATATTGAACATTAACCTAAAGGTCTTCTTTTATAGACATAAGAAGCCTTGTATAATAATCTACGTATCAACTATTCTAGGTAAAGATAAATATAGAAAATACATTGTTGTTCCTATCTTTACTAAAAGAAATCTAGAATACAATAAACGCGTAGAGTATATCTTTCCATCAGTGCTTGTCTTCAATGTATCAACGCTTGACTTTGTCTTGTGAACGCTTGAGCTATCAGCGTTTGTATTACTCCTGTCAACGCTTGTTTTACTCTTGTCAGCGCTCAAGTAGACTGGCTATAATTTATTCCCAACAATCCTCCCCTAAACTTGATATCTACTATAGTGATCAAGTTTCTGAATAAACATTAAGAACTAGGAGGAATCTTACAAACCTTCTCATATTGGTAATAAATAAATCCGATCAAGTCTTTTGCCACGTCACTCGAATAATCAATTTCCAGCTGAGTGTTCTTCATCTTCTCCAAGACTTTCTTGGACATGAAGTACTGACCATCCACAAGTAGATACTCAGCAAAATTTGTAGAACTCAAATAATAAACACCAACAGCTGAATACAATCTCCATTGAAGACCACTGAGATCATCTTTAAGATCCTTCCAAATAGTAGGATCTTCATCAATTGGTCCACACATTCTCTTGAATGTTGACCATAGTTTTATTCCATTGACTGAAGTTGGTGCTTCATTCACATACTTGGCTTCCAATAACCTCCATAGGTCTACCAAGTCTTCTCTGTCAAAACTTGCAAACAAAGATATAAGGGTGGTAAAAGTGTGAACCTCCTTTCCATACCCGCCAATCTTCCAAAACCCACATTCATCTTCTTCATAGCTTACAATTGGGTTTCTGGAATCAAGTGGTAACACTTGTACCATATCTGAAGCTTCTAATGGTGAGAGCTTGAGGCTCTTTCTTATCACAGCTTCACTTGGATGTAATTGATCCATATCTTTAGGAAACTCAAGAGGAACTCCCTTTTTCACTGGTCTGGGAACAAACATTGCCTTCTTGAGCTCCATTTCCTCTACAAGTTCTTCTTTTCTTTCATCAGAAAGAAGTCTTAGAGTGTTTGCTTCCTGCACTCTAACCCAAATGGGATAAGCTCTACATTCCAACTCATTCAAATGTCAACCCAGTCAATTTCTTATAAGTCTACCCTGTTCCATAACATCTGAGCAACATGAAGTACAACTCCTTTCTATCCCTTCTCAAATTTGAGAGAACATTGCTTGCTTTGTGTTTCAAAATGACCTTGCAATCCTTTTGTACTCTGAGAAGAATCTCCAAACCCCATATCTGATCTGAAATGGTCAAGTGTGGATTCTCCATACACCTATCTTCCCATGCATGATACATCTGAACCACCTCTAGCATATCAAAATCAACCTGCAACTTCAACTCTCTAAATTTCTCCTTGGCCAACTCATCTCCATACTCAAGTCTTTCTGGCTGTTCTATGATCATAACACTTGAGTCTGAACTGGCTTCATCACTTCCTTCTTGCTCTTCTGAAGTGACAACAAAAGGTGATTCACCCACCTTTTTCTTTTCTTGTTCAACAATTTGTTCAACCAACCTTCTATCAAATTCAATTTGTGCTGCATTCTTTGGAACAACTTCCTCTACCATAATACCCTTACCCTTATCTAATGGATCAATTGTTGGTAAGGTAGATGGTGATACCTGTGAAGAAACCTCCTTGATGATGGATGATGACTGGAATACATCAACCTCATTTGCAGGTCTGTCAACGCTCACTTTTGCCTTGTCAGCGCCCAAAGTACTCATGTCAGCGTTCAAATCTGTCTTGTCAACGCCCAATGTACCTGTCTCAGCGCCTCTTGCAATTTCCTCCATCATGGCTGTAAATGACAAATTTAAGTTGGTAGGAGCAACTAGAGACATATCAAAACCTGCTTGTTTCTTCAAACCAGTAAGGGCTTCAGCTACGCCCAAAGATTCTTCATCAAATGAATCTTTTCCACTTTCAACAAAGGGTTCTGTAGCAGCTTCATGGGAGCCTTTATCACTCAAATTAACAGGCTCTGTAGCAGCTTCCTCCTCTTTGTAAGAATCCTCCTCAGATAAAAGGACCCTTGTCTGCCTTCTCCTGGACTCAGCTGTTTCCAAAATAACAATCCTCTCCCTCAATTGCTTGAGTTCAAGGCCTTGTGTGCTGACAACTTGTACCAAGTCTGCATTTTGCTTTTGCAAGCTCATACAGACTGCCGTCAATTCCATCAAAGTCATTGGTTCCAATATTCCTTCTTCTAAAATGGGTATTTGACGTCCCAAGTCAGATTCATTGGGCATGGATGAGGTCATAATTATGGTGGGACTGCCTTGGCCAGCTTCTAAGCCAGAACCAATAGTCCCAGCCTCATCCATAGCACCAACCACACTTGTGGTGGTGGTTCTCTCTGCTACATGGCTAGGACCACTAGAGGATAACACTCTAGTAGTCCTTTGGCGTTTTTGTAACCTATATTGTGTTGGGGGAGAAGAAGATGTGGATTGGGTGGATGTGGGTTGGTTAAAGGGTGTTTGGGTCTGTGAAGGTTGTGTAGCAACGTTTGAAATAGGCACATCAACGCCAACATTTAACGTGTCAGCGTCGAAGGGTTCTTGGTCAATTTGCATATGTTGTGGTGAAGGTAATGGTTCAAGTATTGGTTTAATTTGGGGTTGAGGGTCTGGTTGGGGTTGAGCTGCTTCAATGACAACAATCATAGCTGGGGTTAGGGGTAGGTCACGATGTGGGGGAGTGTTCATCTTCATAAAAATTGCTTTCTTTTGCACAGGGATCTCATAAAAATCATCATGATCCCTTGTGCAGTATCCTTGGACATCAAAAACCATTTGTAAAAATCTGGGATAAGCTAAAGTCATTTTGTTCCCTTTATTTTTACACATGCCCTCAAAAATCATTTTGGAATAATTAAATTTTTTCCCAGTAGCAATGCACACAATAGCACTTGCAATAGATCTATTGATCTCATTGTGTGCAGTGCAATTGGGACTCAAACATTGTAGGAGGACATGTATTAGGTACTTCCAGGCTGGGGGAAACTCCTGTTTATGATATTTATTTAAAGTTCCTTCATAAGGAAAAGGATAACCCAAAGCCCTTAGTCCTTGTTCTATTTCACTAATGGGAAGGGTGGTTATACCATCAACATCATCAAGATGCAAAGCTTGGCGTACCAAAGCTTCAGTAACCACCCAAGTTCTCCCATGAACAATAGAAGATAATGTAGTCACTCTATTAACTGTTGAGGAACTAACATTGTTCCAAAACTGTTTAATATGTGTGACAGGAATGAGTGGTGCATGAGAAAGAGCATACCTAAAAGGAGATGCGTTCAAATACGCCACCATTTATGTGTATTGGGAAAACAGAGTATCATCAGCTTCAAGATACGCGACCATGTTATGTTGACTTCTGAACCCCAATTCCAAATCTGATGGGTTAAACTTTGGTGCCATTGTTGAAAGCTGTGTGAATGATTGATTAAGATGAAGTTTATAGGAGAAAGTTATGTTAGACAAGAATAATAGGTACCCTGTTTAAAAATAGTAGCCAAATATATAGGAGAAGAAAAGGCATGTGATTGGCCCAAAAATAGGCAAGTATTTTCAAAATGTAATCATGAAAATATTAAAAAAGAATAAGTTTATCTCATGCATTAAATGAAAGTTATCAGCTCCCATAATTACGGCCTAAAAATATGTCAAAAAGTAACAATTGGGTAGGTCCCATTGAGTGTCAACGGTAAAAAATAACCTATCAACGCCCAACGGCTATATTCTTGTCAACGTTTGTCATAGCCATGTCAGCGTCTAATTTGGTCACAACAACGCTTGGAAAAATACTTGTCAGCGTCCAAAAATAAAAATGTTTAAAAATGAAAAATGACCTTAACAAAGTAATTTATCCTAGAGAAGATAACCAAAAAGTTGATAATTATTATAGGGCGGCAAGCACTGTCCAATTATGCACACTTGCTTATGCAAGATAGACATAATAGTCCTCTAGTGTCCCTTGCTAACCAAAACTCTTAATAACTAAGTTACCTTATAAAATTCCTTGTTACTCCCAGGTAAATCCCATGACAAAATCATTCCCAAGTCTCCCAATAGACCACAACCAATTCTAGGCCAAAAATGTCTTGGCAGCATGCATAGTATATCAACTTTGCATGCTACAGTGCCTCATGATTTAGCAAAGCTAACTCATACTCACCTGTGGACACAATCTAGAATTATGATAAGAGTATCATATGGATACCCAAACATCCTAAAGGTTCCTAAAACCTCCCCTTAAACTATGATACATAAGTTGCTAAATATGCATGAACATAAAAAATTTATGTCAAGATAGGAATTAAAAATTCCAGCCATCATCCATAAATAAAAACATGTCCACATGCTTCTCCAATGATCCATAAGCAACTGTGTATCCATTGGTATACTGCTAACACCACCTGCACATTTAGATTGAAAACCACAAAACTAACATTGTTGCTGACAACGCCCCGATAACACATGACAGCGTTTAGGGAAGCTTTGTCAGCGTTAGACAAATATATTGCTGACAACGTTACAAAAACACTTATCAACGTTCAAGCAACCTTTGTCAGTGTTAGAAAAATATAGTGGAAAATCTAAATCCTCAAAAAGACCAATAACAATGCATTATCCTGTACATACTTTTACAAAAAGACTCCAAAACACATATTATGTGAGATTGATCATTCCAGTACTTGTTACCAAGTATTGAAACCTCCCAGCATCAAAAGGTTTAGTTAGTAAATCTGACACATTCTCTTCTGTGTCAACCCTATCTGGCTGTATTAAACCTTTTTCAAAACAATCTCTTATAAAATGGTGTCTAATTTCTATGTGTTTAGTTTTAGAATGATGTACAGGATTCTTAATAATGCATAATGTGCTGTTATTGTCAACAAATATCTTAGTATGCATGAAATTATACCCATAGTCCCACAGCTGGTTCTGAATCCACAAAACTTGTCCACAACAAGCAGCTGCAGCCACATACTCAGCTTCAGTTGTAGAATTAGCCACCACTGTTTGTTTCTTGCATTGGCAAGATATCAACCTGCTCCCAAGAAACTGACATCCACCAGTTGTGGATTTTCTATCAAACGTATCACCTCCATAGTCACTGTCTGAATATGCAATTAGTTCCAATGGTGAATCCTTTGTGTACCACAAACCAAGACTAGGATAGCATCTTAGGTACCTAAAGATCCTCTTCACAGCATAAAGGTGACATTCCTTAGGAGTCACTTGATGGCGTGCACAAGCACACACAGCAAACATGATGTCAGGTCTGGAGGCTGTAAGATACATCAATGATCCAATCATGGATCTATAGTGCATGACATCAACATCTTTCCCATCTCCAATCTTTCCCTAAGGGTGTTCTCTATCCATAGGAGTAGTAGCCCTCTTTTCATGTGGAGAAAAGCCAAACTTCTTCAAGATCTCTGCCATATACTTATCCTGGGAGATGAAGATACCATCTTCTTTCTGCTGAACTTGTAAACCAAGAAAGAAGTTCATCTCCCCCATAACACTCATCTTGAATTTGTCTGTCATCAGCTTGGAGAAATCCTCACTCATCTTTGGATCAGTAGACCCAAAAATGATGTCATCAACATAGATCTGAACAAGCAACACATCCTTACCTTTCTTCTTTGTAAATAGTGTCTGATCTATGGTGCCCCTCTTGAATCCATTGTCCACTAAATAGGTAGACAAAGTACCATACCATGCTCTAGGGGCTTGATGAAGTCCATACATAGCCTTCTTGACTCTATACACCTTGTCTGGATTCTCTGGATCCTCAAAACCAGGAGGTTGCATCACATATACCTCCTCAACAATTGTTCCATAGAGGAAGGCACTCTTGACATCCATTTGATAGACAGTGAAGCCCATGCAGGATGCGTAGGCTAGAAAGATCCTGATAGCTTCAATCCTTGCAACTGGTGCAAAGACCTCCTCATAGTCTATCCCCTCCTCTTGTGTATATCCCTGAGCCACTAATCTTGCCTAGTTTCTGACCACAATACCTCTTTCATTTCTTTTGTTTCTTAGAACCCATCTTGTCCCTATAGGTCTGACATATCTGGGACAATCAACCAGCTCACAAACATCCTAAATTGCAAATTGGTGAAGCTCATCCTGCATTGCTTCCACCCAACTTGGTTCTTTGAGAGCATCAAATATCTTCTTGGGTTCCTGTTGTGACAGAAAACAGGCAAACAAACATGCTTGCACAAGAGGGGTATCAACCTTCTTGTGTATATTGGCAATAAAACCACCAAGACCTTGATGAGATCTTCTAGTCTGAATAGGAGTCATAATATCACCAATGATCTGAGAAGTAGGGTGATTCTTCATAGTAGAAGTGAGAACTCCTCCTTCAAAAAGTCTGGTGTCCTCAATCTCATTCTCCAAGTTGCCAATATCTTCTTCTTCAGACTCTCTTTCATCAACATGAGGATGAACCTCTTCATGTAAATTGGAAGGTTCACCCTATTCAAAAATGGAAGAGAAAAGATGTGCAGAAGTGTTGTCAACGCCTGAACCTTGGTTGTCAGCGTCTGGGCTAACAATGCTTGAACTATTGTTGTCAACGTCTGAGCCATCAACGTCTGAATTGGTCTTGTCAGCGCTAGATTTGCCTTTGTCAGCGCCTGAAGGACCATGCATGTTGTTATCTGGTGGTACTTGGGGACCACCATTATCTTTACCAACAGCAGCAGCAACAGCAAAAGCATCTGTCCATATGGGAATTGTGACATACTCTTGTATAGGAGATGACTTTTCTGCTTGTGATCCAACCTTTTCATGAACCTGTGTATCTGAAACATCAACAACTTGTTCTTCCACAACATTTGAAGTTACCTTCACAATGTCTGGATTAGTGACAGGCATATAATTTAAAGTTCTAGATAAAGGTTCCAAGTCAAACAACCAATTTAGACCACTTTCAGGATCACTAGGTTTATTCTCTAAAAACCTAACATGTACTCTTTCAAGAATACATTTTTCCTCCTTAAGATAAACCCTATATATCCCTTGCTCTGCACTGAATACCCCATGAAGTAGCCTTCATCACCTTTTGCACTAAATTTACCTAAGGCATCACTAGTATCTAAAACTACTACATGACAACCAAAAGGTCTAAGAAAACCAATATTAGGTTTTCTACCCCAAAGTAACTCATAAGGTGTTTTGTTCTGAATTTTGTTAACCAATGCTCTATTTTGAACATAACAAGCTGTATTAACAGCCTCAACCCAAAAGGCTATAGGAAAATGAGCATCAGCCAACATGGTTCTGGCTGCTTCAATTAGGGTTCTATTTTTCCTCTCAACAACCCCATTTTGCTGTGGGATTCTGGCAACACTAAATTGCCTAGTAATTCCTTTCCTGGCACAAAAATCATCTAACTTTTTATTCCTAAATTCACCACCATTATCACTCCTAAGCATTTTAACTTCATTACCAGTTTTTTTCTCAATCTGAGTGATAAAATCAGTTAAAGTATCAGCTGTGTCACTCTTCATAGCTAGAAAGAAGGTCCAAGTAAACCTAGAAAAGTCATCTGTGATGACAAAGCAGTAGGACTTTCCATTCAAACTTTCTATATTGGTTGGACCAAAGAGGTCCATATGAAGCAAATGAAGAGGTCTAGTACTAGAGTGCACCTGTTTTGGACTTGAATGAGACCTTGTGCTGCTTGCCTTTAAGACATGTAACACAAGAGTGGTCATTGTGGAAGGCCTTCTCAGGCAAACCATCAACCAAGCCAAGTCTCACAAGCCTGTTTATATTCTTAAAATTTATGTGCCCTAGTCTTCTGTGCCATAAATTACTCTCATCTACTGAAGCTTTAGCATAAAAACAAGACATATTGTTATTCATTCTAATCCCATTCAGATTCACATTATATATGTCTTTATGCCTAGGTGTTCTATAGTCAATATATTTCTCATCAGGGATCTTATAATCCTTGCTTAACACCAAACATTCAGTATCAGTAAACAGAACTTTGCTTTTGTTATCACAAACTTGTGATACACTAAAAAGATTGTAATCAAGTTCCTTTACCAAAAATACGTTTTCAAAACGCAAGTTCTTGGTGAGAAGTGTTCCTTTGCCTGTGATAGTACCATATTCGCCTCCAAAGTAAACCTTATCACCATCCTTAATGGGAGTGAAGTTAGTTAAATAATCTTCCTTCCCTGTCATGTGCCTTGAGCATCCACTGTCCCAATATCCATAATCAATGACCTGTTTTTGAATGCCCTGCACATAAAAAAAACAAGTCAGTTTTCTTTGGGAACCCAAGCCTTAGCAGACTTGGATTCATCTGGTTGTTCAATAAGAACAGACTTAGTTCTCATAACAACCCCATTTTCATCCTTCTTTGGATGAAATACCCAGTTAACCCCAATAGGTTTTGTAATGACCTTTGAAATGTAATTAAATCTATTGCAGGTCATTGAAATCCCATTATCATTAGGGTTTTGACCTTTCTTTGGTCTCCATGCTAAGCCTGAAGAAGCTTTAGACCGCTTACCCTGTGGTTGCAAATATTTAGGTCTGGTTACGTTTCTAGAAGCGTTGGAATTGGTCTTGTCAACGCTGAAATTACCCTTGTCAGCGTTGAACCTAGGGTTTGCTACAGAAACCCATTGCCTATTAGACCAAGTGTTTGTCTTTTGAAATGGTCTTTGTCCATGAGTGTTAGACCCTCTAGTGAAGAATGGGGCAGGTCTAACAACATGTGGACTTTGCTGCACACAAGGTTTGGGTCTGACAACGTTTGACTTCCTAACAACGTTGACTTTGTTCCTGTCAGTGCTAAATTTGTTCCTGTTAGTGCTGACTTTGGGAGCGTTGACACACTTATATGCTAAATGTGAAAAGCTACCACAAGTGTAACAGGCTTTTCTAGACACAACCCTAGGTCTAGAAGAGAAGAAGCCTGTTCCATCATTGCTAACTTGGCTCTTAGGTGACCTAGTATTCCTATACATCTCTGCATACTTAATGCTAGGTTTTCTAACAGTGTTTGAGCCAAGATCAACAGCCTTACCAGTGATTGGGTTTGTAATCTTAACGGGAGTTGACTCATTAGGCCTTTCACATAGCAAGCCACCCTTAACAAACAAGGTAGGGTTAGCTTTCTTCCATTCATTCAGGCCAGTCAACTTTTGTTGATAATCTTCAACTGGGGTGACAACTCTTGGTGGAGGAATGAATTCCTCCTCTTGGAGTTCTGGCAAACCAGTCCAAGATAGGTCCTTTTGTTGGACACCATAGAAGTCACCAGCTGGTGGTGGAACTACAGAGTAGTCTTTCATCCCAATCCCAGTTATGTCCTTAGGATCCCTTTGTTTATTCACACATTCTCCTAGGGTTTGTGTGGCTCTATCAAATCTCTGAATTTTAAGGCCAACATTATCTTTATTCTTAATGGCCTCATCTAACTTAGCCTGTAGATCACCATTAACCCTTTCCATGATGTTCCTAACATCATTACTAGCATCTAACTCATGTTTTAAGATATTTATTTTATCTTTTAAATCAAATTCCATTTTTTTGTATTCAGAAACTGTCTTCTCAGTTTGAGTGAGAGCTAGTTGGTAATTAGACAGTTTGCATCTTTCAGTACTCACATCATCTAATAATCTTAACACCTCTTTGTTAAGTCTCTCAGTATTTAACCTACAACCTTTACTACAAAAAGCATCATCATATACCTCATTATCAGATGAAGAGGAGGAGTGTGCCATTAGAGCATATTGAACATGCTCCTCTTCTTCAATTTCAGCAACTAAGGCTTTATCATCTTCTACATCTTTATCCAAATAGCTCCAATCCCATCCCATTCCATCAATTCCTTGAACTGCAACCATGGCCTTAGGATCCTGAGCTTTAACAATTTGACTTGAGGGTTTACCAGCATCAGATCTTCTGGGAGATCTGCATTCCCTCATGAAGTGCCCCATACGATGACAGTTGTAGCATTCAACTTTGGATTTATCAAATCCAGCTGTGTCCTTTGCATTGAAGGTCATCTTCTTCTTATACCTTCTGTTCCACCTGTTTGCTCTTATACTAGCAAGAGCCATGTTCCACTTAATGTCCATCTCTTCCAAGTGCTTATCACTTATCTGCTCAAGGTCCTCATATGTAATCACTGAACCATTGGGCAAAGAAGCAATATAAGCACATACAGTATCCAGATCCAAACCAGCAGGTTTAACTCTTGGTGAGTCACTTTTGAATGTGTCAGCGTCTGAAAAGGAGGCGTTGACAGGACATGTTCCAGCGTTGACACATGATGATCCAGTAACTGGATGCATGTAAGAGTCCTTCTGTTCAAATTGGCCTTCACTATGTGAGAAGAAAGCCATGTTGCTATTAGTAGACTTACTTCCATGCTCCAGAAGGGTTTCATTCTCCAACAGCCTTAGTTTGTTGTAGAGATATCATCAAAAGTAGAACTTTTGTGAGTGTTGTTGGCAAGTATAGATCTTTCCTCAATCTTCCACGCTTCACCAAGACTTTTAAGAAAAGTAGCATTAATGTCAACATCACCAAGTTGTGTCCCCATAAAGGACAACTGGCTTGTAATATCAAGCAATCTGCTTCTCACACTGCTAAGCTTCTCATTGGGTTGAGCTTTGAAAACAGCATAATCATGCATGAGTTGTTTCTTCTTCTCTTCCCTAGTATCTTCATTTCCACCATATGCAACTTCAAGAGCTGCCCAAAGGTCTTTAGCAGAATCATAACCTCTGTATTTATGCTGATTCTCTTGTCCCAAAGAGACTTTCAGAATATTTAGGGTTTTCATATCGACCCTTCTCTTTGCTATATCTTCAGCAGACACAGCTCTACCATCACCAAGTTTTTCTTTCTTATCTGCTTCTGGACATCCAGCAACAGCAGTTCTTGTAGCAATAGCAGCAGCAACCTTTTCAGCTCTATTGTATGTGTTCCCATATTCAATGATCTCCCAGAGAGTGTAGTCATAGATCCCCAGATATTGCTCAAAGTTGAGTTTCCACAATTCAAAGTTGGTTGCATCAAGCATGGGAATCTTGATGTTTGGCAAAGGTTGGGAGGAAGCGGTTATTTCTGGATTTGACATGGTGTTGTTTAGGGTTTTGAGAAAATTAGGGTTTTGGTGTTTTTAGGGTTCTTGTGTTCTTTAAGATCAAAAGTTCCTCAACAAGCTTTGATACCACTTCTTGATCCCAAAGTTAGATCGATTTAGCTTTATGTATACGAGATTAGATCAAGTAATACACTTAGAGAAACCTTTGTATATGTATATGACAATCTAAGTGTTATGCGGAATTAACAATTAAACAAGAACACAATGATATAAACAAACTTTCACTTTGATTAACGATATCAAACTTGCTTACAATGAAAGTAGTTTACGTATGAAAACTTATATTGAACATTAACCTAAAGGTCTTCTTTTATAGACATAAGAAGCCTTGTACAATAATCTACGTATCAACTATTCTAGGTAAAGATAAATATAGAAAATACATTGTTGTTCCTATGTTTACTAGAAGTAATCTAGAATACAATAAACGCGTAGAGTATATCTTTCCATCAGTGCTTGTCTTCAATGTATCAACGCTTGACTTTGTCTTGTCAACACTTGAGCTGTCAGCGTTTGTATTACTCCTGTCAACGCTTGTTTTACTCTTGTCAGCGCTCAAGTAGACTGGCTATAATTTATTCCTAACACATGCGCCATCTGAACAGCTTCATCGAAAGATTTAGGTCTTGGAGAAGTAATCTCACCCTTGATATCACTAGACAATCCTCTAATGTACTGCTTCCTTGCCTTACGGTCATTCACAAAAGTATCAGGACATAGCAAATATAGCTCAAAAAATTTCCCAGTAAGTAGTAATGACATCGACCCTTAGCACGAACTGCCTCAATTCAGATACCAACTGTCCTAGTTCCTTCTCGGGACAAAACCTAGCAGTCAATAGTCCTTTCATCATGGTCCATGTCTTACCATTAGCCACAATTAATCCTAAAGTAGTCACTTGGTTGTTCCACCATCTTAGTGCACCATCCTGAAATATAGCAGCAACAAATTTCACCTTATAAGTTTCTGAACACGCAATAATCTCAAAAGTACTCTCTATCTTATCAATCCACCTATGCAATTATAATGCACCACTAATACCACAAAACTACATAGAACCACACTTCTGAAAACTATCATAAGTACATTCTCTTAAATTTGTAGAACAGCAACAACACTCCCATCTGGATCAGCAGCATCATCATTATTCTCAGTAGCATCAACTGCAGCACCATTATCTCCAGCACAACTAACTCCAGCATCTTGATTCCTTGCAGCAGGATCAACTTCATGTGCTCTAGCAATAACTTGTTCGATCATAGTGTTCACAGTAGCAGTTGTTAGCTTTGGCGACATATTTCAAGAAACTTAGCACGTAGCGATCTACTAATAACAGAAATATGCTTCCCCTACTTCTTCTTCCGTCATCACAGAAGAAAGAAACATGATAAGTATACATATCAAGATAAAAGAAGAATTCTTTATCAGGACATCTCATGGATACTACATGCACGAACAACATAACTACAAGGTTCATCAACCAAAACTCAAAAGAGTTAATAAAGGCACATCAGATATCATGAGGGTAATTCAGATTGCGTTGAGGATTCAACAAGATAGTGGCAATGTTTGTCACTACAATCATTTACCGAACAAACTTAAAAGATAATAAGTTCTATCACAATACTACGACACAAGGTTTAAATAAGTTCGATCACAAGAAGAAAATAAGATACAAAGAAATCCATTACGCGATTAGTTCCTTAGACACCAGCTCCTCATCCTCCTTATCATTGTTGTCAGCTTCATCACACTCGTCTATTTCCCCCTTTCGCACTTCAAAGTCGAATCCCTAACATGATGGCAGCTCACTTTCAAAATCCAAATACTCACTGCTACACGACAGATTAATCACAAGGCAAGTCTCAGTACGACTTTCAACATTCCTAAACTTCCAAGCTTGACTCAGAATTGATCTCACATGAGGCTCCCACTCACTCATCCTTTCAATACTTACCTACTCCTCTTTAAACCTTTCAATTTAAGTACACAAATTCATCACAGTCGACCCAAGACTAGCAATCTCATCCATCTTCCAAGTCCTAACAAACTCAATTCTCCACATACCAAATTGAACCTTTAAAACAACTTTTCTTTCACATCAACCACCTAATAACACCCGTTTTCAACCACATATCTATCATACATCAACTAATCAAACAACCTCATACCCGATACAAGTCGCAAGAAATCAGTTGTAAAATCGTTCAACATCTGGTCTACTGTCCTAGACCCTCGGCCGTATATAAGGTCATTATTTAAAATTATATACATAAGCATTACATAAAGAAAATTACGATAAGAAGTACTCAACGTACTTTCAACAATATCAATACATCATCAATACAACATCATAGTATTTACTTAATAAATACTCTAAAAATCATTTCAATTTTTAAGGGATACATCTAACTATAAAACAATACAAAACAAATAATCTTACCAGAGCCTTGCGGAGAAGTTGCGTGCTTTTGTAAAATATTTTCGACACCAAAGTTATAGTTTAGGACATTTTTCAAAATCGACCTAATTCGCTATAACTAAAAAGCTCTGATTACCAATCTTTAACACCCCCAAATTACATTACGCAGCGGAAATACACATTTGGGTGCTAAACTCAAACATCATTACACAAAACACTTTAAACGATCTCAAAATCGTACATTTGAAATATAAACGGATATAATTTAACCACTGTCTAAAACCTTCAATCCTAAGTAAAACAATCTTAGTAATATCAGAGTAACATTTAGGTCCCCCAAAGATTTTATCAAATCAACAAACAATTTACCAAAGTACATGACCGTACATTATTATTTTTATGACAAAAGGGAAAGAAATCTGTTTTAGACCAATCATCAAAAAAGCAATCCGCAATCCTTCTCCAGCAAGCTCCGCAATTCATCAACTTCAATCACCTGAAATACATGCTTAAAATCATCAACACAACGGTTGAGCGAGTCTATAGGTTTTCCAAATCATCATTTGAACACAAGAGAAAAATCAATCAAGATCATTTAATAGAATTGTGCGCATACAATCTATTAATCAGGCATTCATGCATATAACAATAGCTATAGAATTGTACTAAGTTCATGACACCGACCCCTTAACTTAGTCACCCACGCCTAAAGCCGACATGTCTAGATGAATTCCAGTGCCCCTACTAGGGTATTAGTTGCAAGTATACCACATTCTCATTCTCGTAAAATTCTCCTTCCCAGAGGTTACTCAGCGTAAAGCCTTGGTCTCGGATAGGGTCGTCAGCCCAATAGTACTATTATTAGAATAAGCGGCTATTTCCAACTCACAACATCAAGTCAGAAGATAGTTAACGGCTCATGAATTTAGGGACTTTTGCAACTTAGGTAATTATACAATTCAAGGCAACAACAGGAAACATTTGGGGTCCAAACAATCAATCATGACTTGTGTTCATTTTACTTTCAAATAGCATGTATCCCCCTCGCGGGTTTTAAAATCATTCAAAACAATTACAAAAGCAAGGCTATAGACTCACCTTGAGTAATAGCAGTAGCAAGACGACCTTCGACGATAGTTGATGCCCGGTAAACATAAAAACCGCAACCTATCAATTAAGGTGCGTTCATTAATAATAAACTCAAATAAAATCCATACTTAATAACATCAAACTCAAAATCATGAAATCACGACAATCCCGGAAGAAAACAATACAAGTGATACTATTACTTCCTTCTATATGTCTATTCTATTAGTTAATTCTTTCGATAAAAATCTGCCGGTACACACCAAATGTACGAGCTCATTTACCCCACTTAAACACGTCAAATACTTATGATACTAATCAGAGATATCACTTACTATATATAGAAAGACCTGTTAAAAGCCCATCAAAAGATTTTACTTTTAAAGTTTCCTGCCCGACACATCTTTGAACTACAAAAACCGGACAGTTTTACGTCACCGACTCATACAACCATTTTGACCATTCTAAACAATCCCGTTTACAAATCCGACACTTGAATTTGAAAATAGACTCACAACCCTATGTTTAGAACCAAGCATCAGTCCTTGACCATTTCTACAACTCATTCTATAGTCCCCGTGATTCGATCCAAATATCGACAACAACTTCGGATTGTGTCGATACTCGTCTCCCGGTACACGAATAATCAAATCATCATAACTTCTCGCTCGTTTGGAGCTAGACGCTTTACCTTAAATCAAAGCGAAGCTAAAAGAATTCTCTACAACCGTATGCTATTATTTTAACCAGTTTCAGAAAGTAAGGTACCCAAAATTAGCCTTGAACCTATTGATGTAAAACACCTCTTTAAAAATCACGTTAAATCAAATTTTCAACCCATTTTAATCAGTCTCATACTCCTAATATTATCCGACAATCATCTTAAACAAATCATCTAACCCATAACACACTTAAATAATCATTCAAAAATTTACCCACTCAAAAATCCATACATGCAATACTTAATATATATATATAACATCACTAACAACAATTATATAATAAGAAAATAGGTCAAACTACCTTGGATCATCATCAAAATTTGAAAGTTCTTGCATGTTGTAAATTTTTACATCAAAATGATCACCATCAAATTTTAGAGATGGGATATCAATTAGTTTTCATTGATTCAAAGTCAAAAATCAAATCCATGGTGATTTTAGTTGAGGTGGTGGACGGCCAAAACAAAGAACAAAGAGAGAGATTGTGTTTTTGTGGTAAAAATGATTTTATTATTAAGAATAGATAGTGGAAAATCTATTTATAGTGGGATGGGAGGGGTAGTTTTTGCCAATCTTACATAGTTTTGGTCCAAAATGCAATTAAATAGTTTACAAGGTAGATAATGTAAATTGTAAATTTTGAAAATATTTACGAGGCTCGGGTTTCGTAAAAATACTTTTGAAAAGTTAAAACGCACTCAAAATATGATAATAATATGATCCCGGTACGACTTAATACACAATTAAAATAAAAACGTCAAAAATATAGACATCGAGACAACAAATGATAAAACATAAAATCTTGGGCATCCGTCGATATTGTAGTCACTAATAATCCTCACTATTAGTAGAAAGATAAAAGTAAGACTTCCAACGTCGGTTTTAAATAAAACCATCAACCGTCATATCATTCAACGCATCAAAAATTTCAAAATTATTCGTAAAATAATATTATAAAATATTAAATAATGACCGCGGGTTCGGGTTATCATATCCCACCCTCCTAAAAGAGAGCGACTTCCCGGCACTCGACCCCTCTTATACTCACATTCCATACTTTTAGAACAAAAGAGAACTCTTTTCGTTAAAAAATCCTCATGCTTCCTTAACGAATTCAAATCCATTCCTAGAATTCTTGTATCCTCACAATATAATTCTCATTATGTTTCGACCTCATAAGAACTCTTCACAGTTCTTTCTATGAAAAGCAACTTATCTTCAAGTTGAATTCTTTCCTTGTTGTTTCCAAAACAAATTTCACCCTTCATAACGACACCTTATGTATAACCACGTTTCCCAATTTCAAACTCCATCGGTTTCCTTCGAATACCAACATAACTCTTCTGATGAATCCTTGTTACTAATGAATGATCCTTAACCCATACATTCTTATCAACATTTGCCAATATCACTTCTAGTTCAGTCATTCAATTCCACCTACATTTCTGCAATACACCGAAAACCTAATCTTACGTCCATAACTCACGATCTTAACCTTTACAAATTGAAGTTCTTTATGGCCTTCAAACAGTACATCCTTAGTACTAGCATGACAATCATTGTCGTATAAGAATTCCAACAAGGCCTAAGTCAATCACACACGCACAAGTATACCGCCCAATGTTCGAATCGTCCTTTCACTCTGTCCATCAGTCTCTTTATATCACACAACACTCAACTCACTTTTACTCTTACACAAACTAGATTGTGTCGATTACTTGACTTCTAAGATTCCTTCATCAGTAAGTATCACTCTTTTAACTTTGGTATGTTAGGAGTCCTTAATATACCATGTCTCACTTGACTTTAAAACAAAATCCTTTTCATAAGTTTGACAAAATGTTGAAATCACTTTCCTTGACATTTCTCAATCAGACCATCAGCTTAAACTTTCAATATCCTTTCTATTAAATCCACACTTTTGTCATTACCAAAACTCAAACCTTAGAAGGTTTTTCCTTTTTCTTCCTGATAAGTGCATCATTTACCACATTCGCCTATCCCGGATGGTAGCGAATCTCGTAGTCATAATCACTCACTGTCATAACCACCAATATACTCAGGTACTCAAAATATATAATAACTGGTGATCCTCTACTCATTTCCTTTATCATCCCAAGAAATTAATTATGGAGCGAACTTCTATGATCCTTTATCATTACACTCTTGATTCTATACAAGTAATATTTCTACCATCTCAAAGCAAACACCACAACTACATAACCCTTATGAGACGCATCACAGCAATCTACAAACTATAAATACTTCAGATCCTTTCAACAATGACAACATCGGTGCATAACACAATCTACCCTTTAGTGTTCAGAATACAGCTTCCCCATCTGATAAGGATCAGATCTCAAAACTTACAATTTAGATGTATAAGTGAGACTCACACATCCAATTCTTCTTAGTCAGCTTAATCAATGGTTTAACAATCAGTGAAAACCTTTCAATAAACCTCCGATTATTCCCAGCTTAGACCAAGGAATTAACAGATTTCCGTCGGCGTCGTTGGTACCGACCAATCCTTAATTGTTTCAATCTTGGTAAGATCTTCACGAATACCTTTGTTGTCAAACAACTGTTTTAAAAACACAAGTATTTCAACTAACATTCGCACATATGAAACTTTACATACAGCTTCTCTTTTTCCAACCATCCCAAAAATTATCCTCATATGCTACTTATGTTCCTACTTTCCTCTTGGAATAAAATAGAATATCTTCAATAGATATAATGACTAACTCATCCTAGTACATCTTACACACACGATTCACCCTGTCAATGAGTATGTTCGACGCGTTCGTCAATTACAAAAACATCACTTGAAACTTAAAGTACCCACATCAAGTACGAAAAACAAATATTGGAACATCTTCTTCCCTAATTCTCAGTTAATGATAACCAAAACTCAAAGTGGTATTTGAGTACACACTGGATCCAGACAAGTTTCAAGGATCAAACAAATCATCAATCCTCGGTAATGAATACCGATTCTTGACTGTCAATTTGTTAAGCTCTCGATAGTCGATACACATCCGAAACAATCCATCCTTCTTGACAAACAACACAGGCGATCACCATTGTAACAAAACTTAATCTAATACATCCCTTATTCATCACTTCTTACAGTTTACCGGATAACTCATTCCACTCTGGCGGTGCCAAATGATAAGACATACAAATACTACTCAACAAAACGCAGAAGCACTACACCTATCGCTTAAAACACTCAATCGAAATGAATCCCTCTTCACAAGACGACAACAATTCAGAAATACTTCAGGAAAACCTCATAATACTCTCGAATCATAAACATATCTCCCAACTTCTCCTAAACTACCCCATCACTAATTACCTGAGCTAGGAATACATCATATCCTTCTTCTACATACTTCCTCGTCTTCAAACAAGACACACTTCCCAAATGGATAGTTCACTCATCACCTTTCACAATTAATACTCAGCTTCTCAGCAAAATCTAAACCAACAGCTATCAATTTATGGTGAAGATCGGTTCAATCTCAAGCATCAGCACTTCACACAACTAACCAATTCTTACCAAAAATCTACATCTAAAGATTCCAACTCTTTGAGCATCAAGTCGATACTAAACACCTTCTTTCCTAAATTCAAGGAACACACTCTTAGTATAGAACTAATACTAACAACCTTTCCATCGGTTAATTCCACATCATAGTTAATTGTCGATCTTACTAATTCTTCATTGATAAAACAACTGAATCTTTACAAATCTACAGTTTCCATCTGATCTGAAGTCAAACAACATACTAACTTAATGAACATCAAATAAGAATATACCATTTACAACATTTAGACCTTAAGGTTTGTCAGCATCACTCAAACGTAAGCTGGAGCTACAACATTCCTACCTTGTCAATTTCCTTTCCTTAGACAATCCCCTTGCTTGTGTCCTTTCTCGCCACGGCTAAATCATATCACTACTCCAGGGTACTAATTCCAGTGACTAATCCTCTTGTTCTGCACTTAGCAGCTTTATGACCAGGTTGTCCTAACGCTAGTCGCAATTGTGGAAAATTACCTACATGGTATAGAGTACATCAAACACACTTAGAATTTATCCTCTTATTTCCAGACATAGTGGCAGCACGAAATTCCTCATTCCTTCCATAGTTTAAATACAGGTTTCGGTTCTATCTTTGGTTATTGTTATTACTGTAATCCCCACGATTCTAACCTTGATTCTGATTGGACTAAGCAGATTCCCACTTTCTCTTATTGTTTTCAACAATACTATCTTTCCTAACTTGCACTTTTACTTCCATTAAATCATGCGCCATCTGAACAACTTCATCGAAAGATTTAGGTCTTGAAGAAGTAATCTCACCCTTGATATCACTAGTCAATCCTCTAATGTACTACTTCCTTGCCTTACGGTCATTCACAAAAGTATCAGGACATAGCAAATATAGCTCAGAAAATTTCCTAGTAAGCAGTATAACATCGACCCTTAGCACGAACTGCCTCAATTCAGATACCAACTATCCTAGTTCCTTCTCGGGACAAAACCTAGCAGTCAATAGTCCTTTCATCATGGTCCATGTCTTACAATTAGCCACAACTAATCCTAAAGTAGTCACTTGGTTGTTCCACCATCTTAGTGCACCATTCTGAAATATAGCAGCATCAAATTTCACCTTATTAGTTTCTGAACACCCAATAATCTCAAAAGTACTCTCTATCTTATCAATCCACCTATGCAATTCTAATGCACCACTAATACCACAAAACTGCGTAGAACCACACTTCTGAAAACTATCATTAGTACATTCTCTTGAATTTGCAGAACATCAGCAACACTCCCATCTGGATCAGCAACATCATCATTATTCTCAGCAGCATCAACTACAACACCATTATCTCCAACACAACTAACTCCAGCATCTTGATTCCTTGCAGCACGATCGGCTTCATGTGCTCTAGCAATAACTTGTTCGATCATAGTGTTCACAGTAGCAATTGTTAGCTTTGGCGACATATTTCAAGAAACTTAGTCACGTAGCGATCTACTAATGATAGAAATATGCTTCCCCTACTTCTTCTTCCGTCATCACAGAAGAAAGAAACATGATAAGTATACATATCAAGATAAAAGAAGAATTCTTTATCAGGACATCTCATGGATACTACATGCACGAATAGCATAACTACAATGGTTCATTAACCAAAACTCAAAAGAGTTAATAAAGGCACATCATAGATCGTGAGGGTAATTCAGATTGCGTTGAGGATTCAACAAGATAGTGGCAATGTTTGTCACTACAATCATTTACCGAACAAACTTAAAAGATAATAAGTTCCATCATAATGCTACGACACAAGGTTTAAATAAGTTCGATCACAAAAAGAAAATAAGATACAAAAAAATCCATTACGCGATTAGTTCCTTAGACACCAGCTCCTCATCCTCCTTATCATTGTTGTCAGCTTCATCACACTCGTCTATTTCCCCATTTCGCACTTCAAAGTCGAATCCCTAACATGATGGAAGCTCACTCTCAAAATCCAAATACTCACTGCTACACGGCAGATTAATCACAAGGCAAGTCTCAGTACGACTTTCAACATTCCTAAACTTACAAGATTGACTCAGAATTGATCTCACATGAGGCTCCCACTCACTCATCCTTTCAAAACTTACCTACTCCTCTTTAAACCTTTCAATTTAAGTACACAAATTCATCACAATCGACCTAAGACTAGCAATCTCATCCATCTTCCAAGTCCTAACAAACTCAATTCTCCACATACCAAATTCAACCTTTAAAACAACTTTTCTTTCACATCAACCACCTAATCACACCCGTTTTCAACCACATATCTATCATACATCAACTAATCAAACATCCTCATACCCGATACAAGTCGTAAGAAATCAGTTGTAAAATCGTTCAACATCTGGTCTACTGTCCTTGGCCGTATATAAGGTCATTATTTAAAATTATATACATATGCATTACATAAAGAAAATTACGATAAGAAGTACTCAACGTACTTTCAAAAATATCAATACATCATCAATACATCATCATAGTATTTACTTAATAAATACTCTAAAAATCATTTCAAATTTTTAAGGGATACATCTAACTATAAAACAATACAAAACAAATAATCTTACCAGAGCCTTGCGGAGAAGTTGCGTGCTTTTGTAAAATATTTTCGACACCAAAGTTATAGTTTAGGACATTTTTCAAAATCGACCTAATTCACTATAACTAAAAAGCTCTGATTACCAATCTTTAACACCCCCAAATTACAATGCGTAGCGGAAATACACATTTGGGTGCTAAACTCAAACATCATTACACAAAACACTTTAAACGATCTCAAAATCATACATTTGAAATATAAAAGGATACAATTTAACCATTGTCTAAAACCTTCAATCCCAAGTAAAACAATTTTAGTAATATCAGAGTAACCTTTAGGTCCCCCAAAGATTTTATCAAATCAACAAACAATTTACCAAAGTACATGACCGTACATTATTATTTTTATGAAAAAAGGGAAAGAAGTCTGTTTTAGACCAATCATCACAAAAGCAATCCGCAATCCTTCTCCAGCAAGCTCCGCAATTCATCAACTTCAATCACCTGAAATACATGCTTAAAATCATCAACACAACAGTTGAGCGAGTCTATAGGTTTTCCAAATCATCATTTGAACACAAGAGAAAAATCAATAAGATCATTTAATAGAATTGTGCGCATACAATCTATTAATCAGGCATTCAGGCATATAACAAAAGCTATAGAATTGTATTAAGCTCATGACACCGAACCCTTAACTTAGTCACCCACGCCTAAAGCCGGCATGACTAGAGGAATTCCAGTGCCCCTACTAGGGTATCAGTTGCAAGTATACCACATTCTCATTTTCGTAAAATTATCCTTCCTAGAGGTTACTCAGCGTAAAGCCCTGGTCTCGGATTGGGTCGTCAGCCCAATAGTACTATTATTAGAATAAGCGACTATTCTCAACTCACAACATCAAGTCAGAAGATAGTTAACAGCTCATGAATTTAGGGACTTTTGCAACTTAGGTACTTATACAATTCAAGGCAAAAACACGCAACATTCGGGTCCAAACAATCAATCATGACTTGTCTTCATTTTACTTTCAAATAGCATGTATCCCCCACGCGGGTTTTTAAATCATTCAAAACAATTACAAAAGCGAGGCTATAGACTCACCTTGAGTAATAGCAGTAGCAAGACGACCTTCGACGATAGTTGATGCCCGATAAACATAAAAACCGCAACCTATCAATTAAGGTGCGTTCATTAATAATAAACTCGAATAAAATCCATACTTAATAACATCAAACTCAAAATCATGAAATCACGACAATCCCGGAAGAAAACAATACAAGTGATACTATTACTTCCTTCTATATGTTTATTCTATTAGTTAATTCTTTCGACAAAAATCTGTCGGTACACACCAAATGTACGAGCTCATTTACCCCACTTAAACACGTCAAATACTTATGATACTAATCAGAGATATCACTTACTATATATAAAAAGACATGTTAAAAGCCCATCAAAAGATTTTACTTTTAAAGTTCCCTGCGCGACACATCTTTGAACTACAAAAACCGGACAGTTTTACGTCACCGACTCATACAACCATTTTGACCATTCTAAACAATCCCGTTTACAAATCCGACACTTGAGTTTGAAAATAGACTCACAACCCTAAGTTTAGAACCAAACATCAGTCCTTGACCATTTCTACAACTCATTCTATAGTCCCCTAGATTCGATCCAAATATCGACAACAACTTCGGATTGTGTCGATACTCGTCTCCCGGTACACGAATAATCAGATCATCATAACTTCTCGCTCGTTTGGAGCTAGAAGCTCTACCTTATATCAAATCGAAGCTAAAAGAATTCTCTACAACCCTATGTTATTAGTTTAACCATTTTCAAACAGTAAGGTACCCAAAATTGGTCTTGAACCTACTGATGTAAAACACCTCTTTAAAAATCATGTTAAATCAATTTTTCAACCCATTTTAATCAATCTCATACCCCTAATATTACCCTACAATCATCTTAAACAAACCATCTAAACCATAACAACTTAAATAATCATTCAAAGATTTACCCACTCAAAAATCCATACATGCAATACTTAAAATATACATATAACGTCACTAACAACAATTATATGATAAGAAAATAGATCAAACTACCTTAGATCATTATCAAAATTTGAAAGTTCTGCATGTTGTAATTTTTTACATCAAAATGACCACCATCAAATTTTAGAGATGGGATATCAATTAGTATTCATTGATTCAAAGTAAAAAATCAAATCCATGGTGATTTTGGTTGAGGTGGTGGACGACCAAAACTAAGAACAAAGAGAGAGATTTTGTTTTTGTGGTAAAAAGGATTTTATTATTAAAAATAGATAGTGGAAAATCTATTTATAGTGGGATGGGAGGGGTAGTTTTTGCCAATTTTGCATAGTTTTGGTCCAAAATACAATTAAATAGTTTACAAGGTAGATAATATAAATTGTAAAATTTGAAAATATTTACGAGGCTCGAGTCTCGTAAAAATACTTTTGAAAACTTAAAACGCACTCAAAATATGATAATAATATGGTCCCGATACGACTTAATACGCAATTAAAATAAAAACGTCAAAAATATTGGCATCGAGACAATAAATGATATAACATAAAATCTTGGGCATCCGTCGATATCGTGGTCACTAATAATCCTCGCTATTAGTAAAAAGATAAAAATAAGACTTCCAACGTCTGTTTTAAATAAAACCATCAACTCTCATATCATTCAACTCATCAAAAATTTCAAAATTATTCGTAAAATAATATTATATAATATTAAATAATGATCGCGGGTTCGGGTTATCACACTAGCGTTCTTATAAAGTTTAGAATTTTGCATACTTTTTATAATTATCATATCTTTTGTAAGTAAATAGGGCATGATAATCTTGGATATCTAACTTGAATCGTGCTGAATTTACTTTCCGTATAAAGTATTTCGACCCTATGGTGCCTGGGTTACACGAAATCCTTATCAGGATAATTCAAGTAGAAATACTTTGATTCTAGGCACAAGAAATCAAAGCAAGAACAGAGAGAATTGTGTTTTTCGTTATGTTCATATGAGACCAAAATTTTGTTGATTAACAGACATAAAACAGTTACATATTAGCTCAATGAGTGTGCACTCCGCACTTCCCCTAACTCGTATGAGAACCGAATATGAAATCTCATTGGTCTCTAGTAAATCCCGATTAACTAAAATAGTTGATGACACTAAAGTCACCACCATCTTTGTTATTCGTTTGCTGTCATCGATCATGATTAGTTCAATGTTACTTGTTCAAGTTTCCACTTTTTGTTTTAAAATTCCATATTAGATAGTAATCTTGTAATGATAATCTGGTTAAACAAACATGCCACGTTCCACGAACAAATCTTCCAAGGCCAAGAGGATTAGGAAATGTCACGTGTGTGGGGACATAGGACACTATGCTCGCGACTGCAAAGAAAGAAAGACAGATTCTGAAGAAGTGGTGCTACAGGACACCATTAAGTGTCACATGTGTGGGGAGGCAGGACATTATGCCCGAGAATGCAAAGACAAAAAATCTAACACCGTAAAAGTGGTGCTTAAGGCAATAATAGGCTTCAGGACTCGATCCAACAAGAAGGCTGAAGGATGGTACTTGAATTGTGGTTCTTCAGAGCATGTTTGTTACTCTAGGGACATGTTTGTGGACTATAACCCAATGAAAGATCACGAGGTGATTTTGGACAACAAAGAACATCTTGATGTAGCTGGGATTGGTACAGTGGTGATTCGATTCGACAAAGGCAAAGTTTTGACTCTTTCAAATTTTCTTCATATACCCGATGATCTGTTGCCAAACTCGATGATCTTGGATACATCATGTTTGTGGGTGCGGTAGGTGTCATCACGATGAGCAATGAGGTCATAGGTTTAGGGTATAATGTAGGGGATCAAGTTTATCGGTTGAGCTTAATGGGAAATCGTCCTCCTAGGGAAATGATTGCCACTGAACATCTAAGTGCTGACTATGACCCAATGATTGATCACGAGGTTAATTTGGACAACCATGATGATGATGATGTGGGCAAAATCGATATGTCGGTCGTTGAGTTCACGGCGGATGATAATGCTCAAATCCAACATGTTTTCTTGAGCGTTATCCGTATATTTTGCATGGTTTTTGGTTATACTAACGAGCTATTTAGCTCATATATGTGTGAAGTTGTGTTTTGTGTTGTTAGTTAGCCAAGAACAAGAAAAGACAAAGAAAGAAAGAATAAATGACGATTCATGCATATACGAAGGAATCCTGACAAGTACAAGCCTTTGAAGATGAATTTTTTGGATGCAAGAACAAGTGTTTCAAGACAAGTACAGGTTCATCACCATGCATAGTTGCCACCTACTTTTGTGTAGGAAGAATTTTGTCTTCATACATACACTCCAAGCCTTCATGAAGCTTCTATTGGATTCTAGAAGTACTTTGCCACCAAGTAAAAGCCTTTGGCTACAAGTTTGTTTCTTTGTCTCCAAGTTCATGCATTGATGGAGAGGTTTGAATTCATCTGTAAATAAGACCCTTGGGGATCATTGTAACATATCACTTGAATCAATCTCATAACCAACCTCATTATTCACCAAGGAAACTCTCCCAACCTTGGTGAAAGTCCCCATTCCTGGATTTAATATTGGTGTGCCAAAAAGTGACGTTTTTGAAGCTCCAATCATCAAAATAACCTTGCCAAAATCTAAGGAATCATTACCTTTATCATTAGTAGTGTTTCTTGATACCTAAATCACCACCAACCTTCACCAAACCTCTC
The DNA here is from genome assembly GCA_025667525.1 of Glebionis coronaria. Classification (NCBI taxonomy): domain Eukaryota; kingdom Viridiplantae; phylum Streptophyta; class Magnoliopsida; order Asterales; family Asteraceae; genus Glebionis; species Glebionis coronaria. Next base: position 500,876,030 of record CM046882.1, read on the forward strand.
CAAAACCTACCTCAAACCTCAAGTACGAATTTCATTTGCATAACCTGAAAGACCACAAAACTGGTAGTCAATTGGAGGCTTAATGATTGCTATAAATTCTTCATTCCATTTACCTATTGTAATAGTACTTTGGTAAACTCTTTTTATATTTCAAGAATGATTATGAATGTTATGAATATTGTTCGTATGATTTCTGTTGAAATAATTATGGAGTAGTTTCATATACACTTGTTTGGATGATGTTGTGACATGAGGATTGTTTATGTTTTTCATTGTTTTGATTAATTTCATGTTATGTTTGAAATCCAATTGTGCTTAAGTTCCATTCCATTTGCTTATCATACTTGATTAGTTGTTGATGATTTCATAGGTCGAAAGGGTTATCATTCACCAACTAGTTATAATCGTTTTGTCTATGGATGATTATCTATTGTATTGACAATTTCTTTAGCGGTATGATTATGCATAGGAACCTAAGCGTGATTGTTAATGATTTTGTGAAACGACCGTGAATCAAACTCGCTAAATTAAACATAATCTTGAATTTGTTGATTTGTCTTAATGCTTGATTTAATTGTGTTGTAATAAAAAACGTTGGTTATATACTTTAAAATTAAAGATTGGAATTTGTGACCATCATCTTCTATACTTGTAATCAACTTATCAAAACCATCCTCATATGAACAATCTAAATGTTATGAACTAATCCAAGCAAGTGTTGTCTTTAATATTATTGTTCTCATCTTATTAACTTAATCATATTCGTGTTACTTGTTTGCTTATTGCTTAATTGTTACTTGTATAGTAATTTTGGGAGTAACAACTATCTTTACCAATAACGTTACATTGTTACTTAGATTCTTTACAACCGAAAACACCCAAATCCTAGTGAACGACCTCGGCTTACCACAACAAGCTAGCTACAAACGAAAGGGTCATACTTGCCCGTGTGTTCTTAACTTATTTGGAAATCCGTGTTATAAATTTAAAACTTGTGTATACTCACAAAGAACGCATCAAGTTTTTGGCGCCGCTGCCGGAAATTTGTGTTTTATGCTTTTCATGTTTTGAATCTTTTTTGCATATCGTGTATCATTTAATCTCCTTAGTGCTTATTTCTTTTATGCTTATTTGGTTTAAAATTAAAGTGTGTTTCGATTAAGATTTTTAGTTATTATTTCATCAACCCCCCAAAAAGTTTTTTAAGTGTTCTTAGTCTTTAGTCCAAAAACAAATCAAGTTTTTTTGCAGCAACCAAGTTGCCGCCGGCAACCACTCATCAGAAGCAAAGTTGCCGGCCGGCATTCCCAAGTTGCCGCCGGCAACTGCTTCACAGCTTCTATTTTGCCGGCCGGCACCCCAATCTTGCCGCCGACAACTGTTCCATTTGTATTAAAAAAAAAAATCCTTTTTATCTTTTATTTTAACCAAGCCTTACCCAAAACCGTTCCTAATTCTACTTTTAACTCGTTTAACATCCGTTCTTCAAGTTAATAACCAATTATCCTTGTTTTATCATAACCCGCCCAACCACCCCGTTTTATATTTTGTGCCGCGTTCGTATTTCTATTCGCCCCGGTTTGATCCGAAACCCCGTGGATAGAACCCGAAGTCATTCGAACCATCCGGTTGATTGATTTGGTATAATATATCATTTACGTTTTCATTTTTATTTTCTATTGTTTCTTTGTTTGTTTTGTTTAGTAAAAAAATGCAAAAATATTTTCTATTTGAGTTCCTCTATATTTTATTTATTTTTTCGTTTTTATTTTTAGTTGATAATAAATTTTTCGAATTATTTCGATTTTCATAAACCCACGTCTTAGAGGTAAAGGCCTCGTTAATATATTCTATGAACTTAAACGTAAGTTTAAGAAGAAGACTCGTGAACCCAATAAAACAAATTTTGACATTGAGTCACCCGAACCATTCACCGAGGAACGTGTTGTCATAATCGACATACTCGAGTCGAAATTCGAAAAACCATCCAATACCGAAGGAATCTCATCCTATGAAACCGAATCCGATTCTTCAACCATTATTACCATTGATCCCGATGATCAACCAATGTGGTCAAACACTAGGATCGTTGCTCCAACACCTAGTTCCTCTATTATTCAAATCCCTATTTTGAAGAATTTCACTATCAAAAGTAACCACATACAAATGATTCGAGAAAACCAATTTGATGGAGAATCCCTATCCGATCCTCACCAACATGTATTCGATTTTCTTGGGATTAGTAGCCTTTTCCAATATGGTAAAAATCAAGAGGAAGCGATTAACTTGAGGATATTCCCATTCTCATTAACCGGAGAAGCTAAGATTTGGTTGAATGAACTAAACGAAGGAACAATTACTTCGTGGAATGAATTAAGAGAATCTTTCATAAGCCGATTCTTTTCACCCGCAAAGTTTAAACGTCTCCTAAACGACATTCATAACTTTCACCAACTCGATAAGGAGACTCTCGTTGAAGCTTGGCTCCGAATCAAAGAAATGCTTCGCGCTTGTCATGGACATGATCTAGCCAAGAGAACGATAATTGTAACATTTTATCGTGGTTTAGACGATCCAACTCAAGTACCTCTCGACGCCGGAGGAATCTTCCTCTACAATACTCCTAACGAAGCTTTCCAAATCCTCGAGGACAAAGTCCTTCTCAAACTCGATTATTTGAAAGATTCTTACGTCGAACTAAACCCAAAAACCATTGTTTCCGCCGGTGGAAATAACATCATCTCCGATCACACCGTGTTGATGGAGAAATTCGAAGCTCTCACTAGGCTTATCGATTCCCAACTCCTAATCATAAGGAATGAACTCAAAGATATGCGAGACGTTCGTAGAAACAACCACGATCTAAAAACCACCATGAAGGATGACACGCCGATGTGTGAACCTCATGAAGCGAATTATGTCGAAGAATATCACCGAGGATATCACGACCAAAATTCGATGAATTCACATTCCTATCTTACCTTAAACCCGAACCGTCCCCTTCCTTAATCTTGACCGCGAGATGTGAAGACATACTCATCACAATATCACCCAAAACCCGAAGCCTTAACGGAGGAGATGATGAAAGAACTTATGGCTTGGCAAACGGAAGAAAACGAACGTGTTAAGAACAATTTGGTTAACTTGGAGTTTCAAATCAATCTAAACTTCCGGAACCATACAGCCATAATCGAAGACTTGAAGACAAAAACCGATCAAGTCGAAAAGTTCTTCCAACAAACCAAGTCCCTTCCTCAAATCACCAACACCAAATCAAGATACGATCTACCCTCTATCCAAAACGAGAGTGATAAGGGTGATGTTGTATTCATCGAGGAAGAAGAAGAACCTATTCCAACCGTGCCAAAACCGAAAGCCATCATTTCTAATTCAACTTTTTCCAAGGATTGCGTCGTGCATATCCCATACAAAAAGGAGAAGACGTTTGAACATGATGTAATGTCAATTCATGATGTGGAGTTGAAATCAATGAATGGCGTTGGAAGTAGAAGAATCATAAAGAAGGACGACAATGATGTGCCGAAGAAGCCTTTCAAAGTTTGGTCTATAAATAGAGCATTGCTTTGGTTCAATGATGATAATTATCAAAATCAATGGCACCCAACCAAAGTTCCCCATCTTAACTGTATTGTCAAAGAATCCTAACATCGAGGGGAAGAGTCTAGCTAACGACTCAATAATAAATTAAGCGCTTCTCGGGAGGCAACCCGTGCTTTAATTGTTTGTGTGTTTTACTTTGTGTATTTTAGAATAAATGCATACACCCCAAAAATATTTTTCTAACTTGGAAAATTTTAAGTGTGAGGGGGTGTACTTTGCTAGTAGTGTTTTTATATATCTATGTGTGCTTGCGTGTTTGTTTGTTTGTTTTGTTTTGTATGTTTTGTTTGAATAAATGCAGCAATAGGTAATGGAGGATGCATACATGGAGAAGGAATAAAGTATCAAGAACCGATTGATCTCACAAGCTTATGGTGTAGCATCTTATCATATGGAGATCAATTGCAATTTCTTAGCCTGGGGAGTTTCGTTTCTCTTAGACTATTTATTTATTTCCTCACTTTTCATGCTTTGAAGTTTATTTTTAACATTGGGTCCAATACAAAACTTAAGTGTGAGGGGAAATAAATGGGAACACGAAACCGAATTTTCAAAATATTAATTTTTTGGGCTAATAAAAATAAAAAAAAGTCTAAAAAAAGAATAAAACAAAAAAGGTAGAGTTTGTATACTTGTTTGCCCTTAGGATCTAATTGTTCTCACACGCTTATTTGTAAATATATTTCAATAATCGTTCCCATGAAAAAAATACATAAAAATTAAAAAAAAAAAATTAAATAAAAAAATGAGTTTTAGTGAGATCACAATTGTGTGATAAAAGTGTATATGCGTGACAAAGAGGCAACCTTAGGAATAAAACCCAAATAGCATTTTTCATTTTCTTTTTAGCTAGTTTCATCGATTAGCTAACCACCTAAATTAACCTTTTTGTTAGCACTTTCATCTGGTGCTAGATACCCTTAGAATACCCGTTGAGCCATTCTTTTTGTTTTTGTTAAATCCACTAAAAAGAAAAAAAATTAACCTTAAACCTTAGCCTAACCCGTGTCGAAGTCTAAATGGTAGGTTGCTAGTTGCATGGTATGTTGGATCGTTTTTGATGATTTATAGTTGCCATACTTTGCATTTGTATGTGCTATTCCAACAAAGATGAAAATGAGCTCCTTTGTGTTTGTATTTTTGTGGTGTGTGCTCAAGCAAAGTGTGAGGGGAGCATGTTGAAAAAAATGAAAAAAAGAGGAGGATGAGAAAAGAGAAAAAAAAGTCATCGAAAGAAAAAAAAGTAAAAAAAAGCTGACGATGACAAAAATAGCCAATGAGCTATATGTTTATGAAGATGAAGGAAGACGAAGTATGTTTAGATATCGATTAGCCAATGTGCTAAGACGTGATATATGTGTGTTGATCGATATGTGTTGAATAAAGCTCGTAGCTATAATCATTTTTGGGCTTGTGATTTGTTCGATAACTAGCAACATGGGTCTTAGATTTTTTACCTTGTATATTCGTAACACCTCTCATAAAAAATGCCCATGTCTTATCCGTACCCCATTAACCCTTAACCTTGTAACCCAAATAAAAGTCCTCTTTAGATGTGTACACTTGGTGTTCACGCCATTTGGTTTAATCTTGTTTGTACTTTGTAGATTTTCAACTTATTTTTCTAACCATTTCATGCACCATGTGGGTAGTATTTTATTTTATTTGCTTGAGGACAAGCAACCTCTTAAGTATGAGGTGGTTTGCACCTTTAGCGATTTCGTATATATAAAAAGTCCCAAAAATATTTTCTTTTACTTGCTTGAGGACAAGCAAACGCTTAAGTGTGAGAGGGTTTGCACCTTTAGCCATTTCTTATAAAAACCAAAAATATTTTCAATTTTTCATAGAATTTTAAAATTTTCATATAATTTTTAACTTTTTTTTTCTTTTAGAACATAGGTATTAGTTTCTAACTTTATTTTTACTTTTATTTGCTTGAGTGCAAGCAAAGTTTTTCTTTTCCTTGCTCGAGGACGAGCAAAACTTAAGTGTGAGGGGATTTGATAACGCTCAAATCCAACATGTTTTCTTGAGCATTATCCGTATATTTTGCATGGTTTTTGGTTATACTAACGAGCTATTTAGCTCATATATGTGTGAAGTTGTGTTTTGTGTTGTTAGTTAGCCAAGAACAAGAAAAGACAAAGAAAGAAAGAATAAATGACGATTCATGCATATACGAAGGAATCCTGACAAGTACAAGCCTTTGAAGATCAATTCCGGATGCAAGAACAAGTGTTTCAAGACAAGTACAGGTTCATCACCATGCATAGTTGCCACCTACTTTTGTGTAGGCAGAATTTTGTCTACATACATACACTCCAAGCCTTCATGAAGCTTCTATTGGATTCTAGAAGTACTTTTCCACCAAGTAAAAGCCTTCGGCTACAAGTTTATTTCTTTGGCTCCAAGTTCATACATTGATGGAGAGGTTTGAATTCATCTATATAAGACCCTTAGGGGTCATTGTAACATATCACATGAATCAATCTCATAACCAACCTCATTATTCACCAATGGAACTCTCCCAACCTTGGTGAAAGTCCCCATTCCTGGATTTAATATTGGTGTGCCAAAAAGTGACGTTTTTGAAGCTCCAATCATCAAAATAACCTTGACAAACTCTAAGGGTTCATTACCCTTATCATTAGTAGTGTTTCTTGATACCTAAATCACCACCAACCTTCACCAAACCTCTCCAAAACCTGCCTCAAACCTCAAATACGAATTTCATTTGCGTAACCCGAAAGACCACAAAACTTGTAGTCAATTGGAGGCTTAAGGATTGCTCTAGATTCTTCATTCCATTTACCTATTGTAATAGTACTTTGGTAAACTCTTTTTATATTTCAAGAATGATTATGAATGTTATGAATATTGTTCATATGAATTTTGTTGAAATAATTATGGAGGAGTTTCATATACACTTGTTTGGATGATGTTGTGACATGAGGATTGTTTATGTTTTATCATTGTTTTCATTAATTTCATGTTATGTTTGAAATCCAATTATGCTTAAGTTCCATTCTATTTGCTTATCATACTTGATTAGTTGTTGATGATTTCATAGGTCGAAAGGGTTATCATTCACCAACTAGTTATAATTGTTTTGTCTATGGATGATTATCTATTGTATTGATCATTTCTTTAGTGGTATGATTATGCATAGGAACCTAAGCGTGATTGTTAATGATTTTGTGAAACGACCGTGAATCAAACTCGTTAAACTAAACATAATCTTGAATTTGTTGATTTGTCTTAATGCTTGATTTAATTGTGTTGTAATCAAACACGTTGGTTATATACTTTAAAATCAAAGATTGGAATTTGTGACCATCATCTTCTTTACTTGTAATCAACTTATCAAAACCATCCTCATATGAACAATACAAATGTTATGAACTAATCCAAGCAAGTGTTGTCTTTAATATTATTGTTCTCATCTTATTAGCTTAATCATATTCGTGTTACTTGTTTGCTTATTGATTAATTTTTACTTATATGGTAATTTTGGGAGTGACAACCATCTTTACCAATAACGTTACATTGTTACTTAGATTCTTTACAACCGAAAACACCCAAATACTAGTGAACGACCTCGGCTTACCACAACAAGCTAGCTACAAACGAAAGGGTCATATTTTCCCCGTGTGTTCTTAGCTTATTTGAAAATCCATTTTATAAATTTAAAACTTGTGTATACTCACAAAGAACGCATCAGCGGACAAAGCTAATGATTTAGGATTCATCGTTACTTTTGGGGATGGTCAATGTGTCATTAAGCAAGGCAATGTGGTCATTCATAGAGGGTACAAGGGCGACCTCTTATATAATATGGACTGTATAAAAGAACAACTCCCACTTGCCAAAGTAGTGCATCATGAAACAATAGGCTTGTTGTTTGATAACGAATAGCCATAGTTGACAAAAGCCCGGGCTAGAGGTTGGTATGTGCTTGCTAGGGGCACAATACATGTTTGTAACTCGAGGGACATGTTTGTTACCTACCAGCCGGCTACTAGTCATAAGGTGGCACTAGAAGACGATAGTCGTGTTGCTGTGGTTGGTTATAGAACAGTGAAACTTCGATTGACTACTGGGAAGGTTTTGACTCTTAAAAAAGTTTTTCATATGCCTACAATCATCAAGTGTTGCATATCTGTTAAAAAGCTTAAGGAGACAGGATTTAACTTGGGCTTTGATGCTGAGGGATGCTTTGTTAAGAAGGTGATCAGATCATGGGAAATGGGTTCGTTGTGGACGGATTGTTCAGGCTGGATGTCATTGATGAACTTTTAGGTGGAAATCAGGCGTGATCCTCGTTGTTTAAATTGTCACTTTGGCTAATGGTAGTTTTTGTCCACAAACTTGCTTAAGTGCATACTTTTCATCTTATGTTTGCGTAAAGCATTTGAAGTTGTGGTTTATATCTTAGGGGGTGTTTGTTTTAGCTTATGTAATGGGCTTATATAAGCCATTTATGGCTTATATAAGCCTATGTTTAATAAGCTTATAAGCCCATGGCTTATATAAGCTTAAGTTATCATGAGGGTAAAATGGTAAATATGTTATATAAGCCCAAACCTTCATAAAAAAGCCATACTTTTATGGCTTATCAAAATACCCATATATAAGCTTATAAGCCCACTTATATAAGCTTAACCAAACACTTGGTTTGGGCTTATAAGCTTATATAAGCTAATAAGCTTATAAGCCCATTATATAAGCTAAAACAAACACCCCTTTAATGTGTTACTTAAGTTGATACTTTTGCTGAAGAAATACGCCCTGTATGGTCGTGCTGGATAATCGATTAGCTGTTTTCTCTTGCCATGATATATATGCCATGCTATCTCTTATGTTATGTATACAGGTTTTGTTTGGTGGTAACAGGCTGTATAGATGTACGGGAGAACTGTCGTGCAAGCTGATGTGCAATCCATGATAACAGTATGCAATAGATGAAGTGATTTCTCCATCTTGTTTGTGCAAGCTTACTGCTAATTTGGTTTTCAGCTTATGGTTCATATTATTGCTTATTTTGAAACATATATAAGCTTATAATTTCATAATAAGCTTTACATAAGCCGAAATTTTTCAAAACAAGCCATAAAAAAATGAGCTTATGAAATATAAGCCGAAAGCCACACAAGCAATTGTTGGTGATTTTAGTGTTGGTGTAATGGTGATTTACCCGAGACCAAAGGGATTTCGAGTTAAGTTATAATACAAGTTCGGAGGTGTGGAGTACACGCTTGTATAAACTAGTTAACTTGATTCCGAGTACAAAGGAATGAAAGCGGTTGTGAATATAAAGTTAGATGATGTAATAGTGATTGATTTGGTCGTTACTAAGCTGTCACTAAAGATAATATTTCTGGTTTATAGAATTAGCAACCGTTATAACTGTTACAAAAACTGTCGCTGTAGACAGAAATATTGTGATTTTTTTTTGCATAAAAAGTGTGACTTTTCATGAAGGGGGATAACCTTTCTCTACAACCATCATGAATGTTTATATAGACACATATAAACAGATTTTTGGTCTCAAGATCATAACATACACATTGTCCAATGTTTTGCTCTAATTTCTTGTGCCTAGAATTATAGTGCTGTTCTTGTCTTATCCCTGTACAAATTTCGTGTAACCCAAGGCACAAATAGGGTCAAAATATTGTATTAGGAAAGTGTCTGACACGATTCAAGAACTATCCAGTAATCGTTGATTATCAAGACCCTAAATTTCTAACAAACTAATACAATATTTTTGTGTGATGATAATCATGGTTGAATGGTGAATTTGTGATAGACAAGAAGAGTAAGACGGAAATAATTCTATGATGTTTTCATATGGAACAATAGATACAATTATCATTTCAAGACGTTTCTTTCATAATGATAATGATGGAAATCACGATAAGCGTATCAACGATACTTACGGTACACAATCTCTATTACTTTGTAATATTTATTAGTGTTTGTTTTTCATGAAGAAGATGTGAATTGCATGACATGTGGTCTATAGCATGTGTTATTTTTTATGATTCATTCAAGTGTGTCTCTGTTTAAACCATAAACATTATTTAATCAAGTTTATCTTAATTAAGTTATATAGTCACTGAATTTCTTTTTGTACGAATACAAAACTTGTGCCTATATTGATGAACTTATATTATAACATGATTAAATTAAGTGTCGGTTGTTGGTATGATTATGTTTGAAATGAATATGTAAACTGATCGAGAAGTACATTCGTTGATATATAAATCGTGTTTATGATAACATTACTCTAAAAAGGACAATGGAAGCGCATTGACCGTTTTATTTAATTATAGTGAATGCATAGAAACTGGAAACTTGCATATAAATTGGAAAAATCATAACATGCATGAAGAATTTATATTTCGACATTAACCGTAATTAAACAGTTTGGTTTCCCTTGAAAGAATTTCCAGTCTAGTGTTGGATGTTGGAAGTGAAGTATTCTGTACTTGATTAAAACCATTAATTTTGGTTTTAAGATTCTTTAAGAAGAGAATGATAAAAGATGATACAAGTTTTTATAGTTGATGAAAAAGACCATGGCATGATATTCACATTTTGATGCGAATGTAGTATCTTGGATCAAAGATATAAAACTTTACAATTTATAAACTATTTAAATGGCATCATAATTAAATATTTTAGCTTCCTGTTCATTAGAAGCTAAATAGTTGAAGGACGTTTTAATAATTCGTGCTTCTATAAATCGAGTATTGTCATATTTGTAGGGAAATCATGGTTTATGATTTATAATACAACGAAGGTCTTTTAAGTTATAAAGATAAAGTTGTGTTGTCTAATGGATACATAGTATTTTGTATTGAGACGGTCGATTATGGTCAAATGTATATGATTTATTTGATATGTTTGGCTACTGTAAACCAAGGACATAAGTTCTTGAATTAACCATAGATTTTGGTTTAGAAGAAAATAGATTCTTCACATTTTGAAAAGGGATACGGTTATTGATGCCATTAAGTTGGATAAACGATCATGGAGTCTAAAAATTCACAAGCAATGGTTTTTACGCTTGGTGAAGGTAGTCTTGGGATCAAAGGAAAATATTGGCCAACATGTTCAACTAGGGCATTATAAATCGTTGCTTTATTTTTCTAAAGAAAAATAATGGTAAAGGACTTGTTATTAAACATTGTGTCATGTTTAAAAGTAAATGTTACCATGTCGAATGCTTGTTATAGCAAAAGTATTAATAGCCTACCACTTGAAATAGAGGTTCACTAGACTTAGTGCACAAAGTCGGAATAGGGATGAAAAGTCCATTTAAATCTCTAATGGTGAGACACCCAATTCCCCTCTAGCGCAATGCTAAAGGCTGTATTCAATGTGGAAAGCTCACACTTAGAGAATGGAACACATGTTATATTGTCCCAAGGTATGTGTTCGGACCTACAAGATAAAGAGGTTGAAGTTTTCTTCTTAATAGTTCTTTTGAAAAAGTGCAAGCAGGGCATGAATAAAAGAACTACATATGTGAGTATGAAGTTTTGCCGCTTAAAGAAGCTTGGACTTTGGCTTCCTATATGCTCATGAATGGGATAAGGGAGCATGGCGTTTAAAGTGTCAAGTAAACATTGGAAACTTGTGTGTATATTATCTTCAGGTATTCATTAGAAATAGAAAGAGTTTAATCCTTAGTGACACTCTGATATTCGAATATTTGGAATGTGTAGTATACTAAGATGAAAATTCAAATCGAAAGATATTTCCTTTATGCATGAGTTTAATTTATTTTGATTAACGGGAAATCGAGGATTACACTAAAATGGGGGAGGATTGTTGGTGATTTTAGTGTCATCAATCATTTTGGTGTAATGGTGATTTACCCAAGACCAAAGGGATTTCGAGTTAAGTTATAATACAAGTTCGGAGGTGTGGAGTACACGCTTGTATAAACTAGTTAACTTGCTTTCGGGTACAAAGGAATGGAAGCGGTTGTGAATAAAAAGTAAGATGACGTAATAGTGACTGATTTGGTCATTACTAAGGTATCATTAAAGATAATATTTCTGGTTTATACAGTTAGCGACGGTTTTAACTGTTACAAAAACTGTCGCTGTAGACAGAAATATTGTGATTTTTTTTGCATAAAAAGTGTGACTTTTCATGAAGGGGGATAACCTTTCTCTACAACCATCATGAATGTTTATATAGACACATATAAACAGATTTTTGGTCTCAAGATCATAACATACACATCGTCCAATGTTTTGCTCTAATTTCTTGTGCCTAGAATTTGAGTGTTGTTCTTGTCTTATCCCCGTACAAATTTCGTGTAACCCAAGGCACAAATAGGGTCGAAATATTGTATTAGGAAATATTTTAACACGATTCAAGAACTATCCGACAATCGTTGATTATCAAGTCCCTAAATTTCTAACAGCAATAAGCCCGCTTTGTGAGATGTCTTTATTTAGCGTGTTTAGATACAAATTTTACTTGCAAGCCGAGGGAGTTTTTGTTTCAACTTATGAGCTTATATGATTTTGGCTTATATTTTATAAGCCTCAGTTTATTTGCCTTATTTTAAGCTTTATGGGCTTATATAAGTTTATCATATTGTAATAAATTTATACAAACTCACAAGTCTCAAAGATAAGCCGAAAAATTGGGTCGTATGAAAGATAAGCTAAGCCAAAATAAACTTATAAGCTCAAATAAGATTATATACATTGGTTATTTTTGAAATATTGATTTTTTGTACATGCTAGATACAATATAGATTACTAGACATCGGTTGAAGTAGTAAATTGTTAAGGATGGTATATTTCGAGGTTTTAAAATCATCATTGCAAGCCTTAATTGTGATTTCCAATGTTTGTTTTTTATTTGTGATAATGAGGGCAAGACTTTTATACATTGAGTAAATGAAAGAGCTTTTGGAAATAACATCTTCCAAGTCTATTAAACTTTTAGCAACTTAATTATTGTCCCTTTTGCTAACTTGTGTCAGCCTATTTGTAATTTTCAAAAATTGGCTTGATTTTGATCATAATACATAGGTTATTTTTGAAAACTTGTTGTATTTGCATAACAATATTATGCTACGGAGTATGTTGATACAAAAGTTGGATGATCCTAGCTTGACCCGAATTAGGCTTAATTCGGGTTCTTGGGCTCCGGCTCCTGCAGCAAGTGAACTTCTGGTTGGGATCCTGCGCACTAAGACAACACGCTGTTAGGCTTACCGTGGGAACGTATCCTACGATTAGACTCCAGCGTGAGAGTAAGTAATCGATTTGAGGTTAAAAATCAGTTGTAGATTGAGAGTATGAAGAATGGGATACCTTTGTGGAACCCTTGGGGGTTCCTTATATAGGCGGTGAAACCCTAATGGGCTGTCACCGATGCTTCAGCCCCAAGCAAAGGATAAGTTCCATAATTATTTTGATTGTTATCTTCTAATTATGGTTAGTGTATATCCTCCACTTTAGGGTAAATCCCAATCCTAATAATATTGTGATTCTGTCTAACCCTGTACCAGCTGTGCCAGACTGTGGGCCACACACATCTATGCGACCACTATTCTTTCGAAGCCCATAAGCTTAAATGACATTAATCCAACCCATCCGTGACGGGTCGGATGCGGGTAGTACCCGTGGGCCGGGTCCATGACCCGGTTGGGGACTATACGTCATCATGTCCCCCCAGTCTAGTTGTTACAGCCGTAGGCATAATCTCTAGACTAACAAATGTCCCTTATTCTTTCGTTACGAAAAAATGGCCGCACACACAATACTGTTGACCAGGACAATATTAATGAATGCATTAATGGTAAGCGAGGTCGAGAGAACGGCTCAGATATTTTTCTGCAAAAGTGCACCACGTGGGCCCACCCTCGAGATACACAAAACTGTTTAAGAGGTGACCCGTGGGCCCCTCTGACATATCGACTGTAACAGTAACCCCATCCGTTAAATGGGTGTAGTAGATTACACATGGAAATCATCCAGGCTACCTCGTAAACCAAGGAAACCATATTAAAAGCCTGTGTGTGTAACTGTGCACACACGCAGTTCACACCTTCTACCATCATTGTTGCATTTCCTTTCATTCCTTCATTCCTTCTACTTACTTTCCACGGAAATCCGTCGTACCAGGTTAGATCACCGCGCCCTTCTTCTCACATTTATAAATCATGGTGAAAGACAACCCCACAATCACGACTGTACTTATTGTGATGTCGGCGGAGAAATTTATGGATTTCCTGTCTGACTATTACATTCCTGAGAGCGTACACCTCACCTATCCGGGTGATGGTGAAGCGATCACGGATGCTCCGTCTGGAAAGATAGGTGTGCATACACGCCTATTTGACTCAGCCAACTACCGTATCCCATTATCTAGGTTCCTGGTAGACGTTCTCAACTATTTTGTTTTTCACATAACCCAACTACACTGTATAGGGGCGTGTAAGAGTAATCAGTTTGAAATCACATGCCATACTTGCGAGGTAGCCCCCACCGTGAGTTTATTTAGGGTTTTCTACGCCCCCCAAATGGTAAATGGGTGGCTGTCACTCAAAAAACAATCCGTGAATGCCCCCATGTGTTATAGGAAAGCTCTAGACTCGCTCAAGAATTAGCATGACCATTATTTCTTTGTAGATGCCAAAGTCTTCCCCACACCCAACCAGTGTTATAGGAAAGCTCTAGACTCGCTCAAGAACCAGGGTGCGACATGATTATCCACACCCAACCAGTAAATATAGCAGTCGGGACATTAGAATGTTAGACACCAACCGCACTGATTTTCATAAGGATTTATCAGAGAATTTCCTATGCTTAGTAGGGATTAGCCGTAACTACTTTGGTAGGGAGGACAGATATCCGTGCTTCCTGAACGACCGTAGACAGTTGGGTATACTTAACAAACACATTTATATGCATATTCGAATAAGCTTTGTATGTAACTAACGCCTTTGTATTCATGTATCCATAGAGATGAGGCTATTCGGATTACTACGCCAGGGAGACCCAAAGAAGGTAGCTGAAGGTTCACGACCACTACGTCAGGACGAGGTACCACTTCTTGCGGCTATTCAACACATGACCCTGCCCTTGGAAGACGTGCCGGAGCCCCACTCAGATATGGGAGAAGGAATAGAGAAGTCACCGTTAGATTTCCTGAACGAAGACGACGACAACCTCTTTCTAGAAGGTGGTGAGGGCACGACGACAAGCACCACGACCCCTCACCCTGAGAACCAAGGGGTCAATCAAGATCAACTGTCTAAGGAAGTTGACCGGATGCTTGAATCCGAGGAGGAAGGAGTAGAAGACCAACCCAACTCCACCACACAACCCAAACCCACTAGAAAAAGGCGTACACCCAAGAGGAGAATTGTGAAGCTAACGGAGGAAGAAGTGAGCGTGTCCAATGTGCCTGTCAAGAGGTTACGCAAAGACCATCCACAATACCAGGGAAGCAGCAGCGCCACCACGCCAGAAATAAACCCACTACCTCCCCCCACAGTGACTAGTAGCCAAACGGAGAAGATCGTGTGGAAAGCCACTCTTGTCACCATCGTGGCCCTACCATCACGGAGCCCATGATAGCCACAACGTAAGTGTCCCTCCTTACCCTTCATCATCCATTTTTCTTGTTATTTCTATTTGTTAAGTACAAACTTCAAAAGACTAATAAGTGCTCAACATGGTGGACTCGACGTCTGTCCGCACGAGGGAGACGTTGTCAGGGTCCATCACCCATGATACAAGACCGCCCACTAACTCCTCCCCTCGCCCATGTGGAAGAGCCCTAGTCTAAAGGTCCGGACTCCTGCCTCCGCCCAGCATGGAACTTGTCCAAGCTGACAAGGGTAGGGTCGGAGGAGGAATGCAAAGAACTTGTGGATCACTTGACTCCTACGACTCTGGCGCAAGATCTTGATGAGCTCAACCATGGGACCCTCCTTGAGCAGTTCAATGTTTCCACGACGCACCAGATGACTGTTGGTGCAGCCCTGCGATGTCGTTTAGAGGAGGCCTTGGGCCATGTACGTCGTGTCGATAGGAGAATTGCCCGTAGGGAGGAACTTTTAAATAAGCATGAGCAAAAAATATCTACCATGCAGGCGGATCTGGCCATGGCTGAGGCTACAATAAAAGAGCAGGCATGCCATGCCAATGCCCGTGACGAGCGTATTGCTAAACTGGAAGGTCTTCTTGAGGTTTCTAACGGCAAGGTATGTATCCTTATATATGTATTATTATAATTCTTTGTGTAAAGCTATACTTGTCTTTCCATTCCATTCTAACCTTAAACTTTCATTCACCGGTAGCCGCAGCCAAGGCCTCTACTAAGATCGCGGCTGACCAGGCATCCGCCCTCACAGAGGAACTAGAAAAGACGCGGATGTTGGTTAAGGGCGAAGAAGCTTTGAAGGAAGATTTTGCCAAGGAGAAGACTGAAATGGAAAGGTGAATGTTTGAGACCTTGGAGAAGGTGAACACTGAACTGGACACGCTAGCTACAGATTGTGATGAAGCCTTGTGCCCCCAACTTCTTACGGCCATCGCTGGTCGTAGGTGGCTTGTGGGCCATGGGACGCGCCTAGCAGTGATGAGAGTTATGGATTCACCTTAGTTTGTACAGTCCTTTGTTGATGTCGTGTCAGACGGTATTGACCGCGATCGTGATGAAGGTATGACCAAGGCTGCCGAGCTAATAAGCAAGAATGAAGACATCACTAGGCACGCCTACTTCAACCCGGGGTCCGAGGCAAAAATGACTTCTTCCATGGGTGCCCTGGGAGACTTGGAGTATCCTTTCTTGTCCAAACTTGAAGCTATGAAGGACGCGCCAACCGAAGATATCATGGCGAAGCTTCGCCCAGACGCATGGCAAGAAAGTGGAGTGGACCCCGGAGCACACCTTATACTGTACCCCAACCAACTCACCCTTCCAACTTATGATGCTAGCTCGAAGGTCGTGAAGAGCGAGAAGGCATTGGGTGAGGCGCTTGAAGCAAATCTAGCCCGGGCTCGTAGCAGGAAAGAGGCCCGTGGTGAGGCACTTCTTTCTTTGATAGCCGAAGGGAGGAAATAAGTAGGTGAATTCCTTCATCCTTTGTAATATATGTAGTCGTAAGTTTTGAACACTTGTATTGCTCTCTTTGTAATGTATATTCGTCCGTGGATGTCCACGGATTTATTCTATAATTCAGTTTCGAATATGTAGAAGATTTATTAATATATGTGTCCTTGATGATCACGACGGTTTTTGTTTTGTATATTTGAAACTTGTATTTATTCTTAGATATCGTGTACCTTTAGCATGACGTGTCATGGCTGTTTAAGAAAATACTAAGTCTATAATTTACTAGACGTGCATTGTGTGTCTTTATCATGCCCGGCACTATATAAGTACGGCATGTGGAAATTTATTACAACGTCTTACGAGTAAGGTGTCTAGTAAGGATGCATGATCCGCGTCGTAGGGGTTGCATCCCTCTTATGCGACAAGTTGATTTATTAGGTTCACTTAATCCTCTTACTCCACCTGGGAGAGAATAGTACATGTACGGCTGAATGAATGCATATGAATAAGAAATAACACTTAAGATTATAAACAATAAATAATTCTAAGGACACAAAAGAAAATAATTTGCACAAGAACAAGCCGTGGAGCTAGCTAGGCACCACCGCGTTTTATTATAACGGTTACGATTTTTTGGCTAAATGATAAAATCCTATGAAAAATAGAACCTAGAAAACATGAAAGCAAAAATACATGGATCTTTATTGAAGCTGTCTACAACGAAGTGTCCATGCTGAGGTCGTAGCCTTTTAGAGATAGCATCTTTTGAGGTTCCAAATATTCCATGTACGATCCAAGTCACGGCCCTCCGTATCACGCAACTTGTACGCACCTAGCCCCAAAGCTTCCGTGACCTTATACGGCCCTTCCCACTTTGGTCCAAGTTTTCCCGTGTTTTCCGCGCGACTTGCCTCATTAACACGATAGACAAAATCCCCCGGTTGATAGGAAACACCCTTGACTTTGGAGTCGTAACAAGCATTCATCCGTGCCTTAGATTTAGCTTCATTGATAGCTGCTGATATGAGTGAAATTACTCATATCATTTATATCATTAAATGAGCCTATAATGCATAAAACTTATGAAAATAGTATTGTATTTGCTTGTTTCTTGTTTCATGTGTGTAGGTACTAAAGTTCATGAAAACTGGCAAAACCGACACGGAGTTTGAAGATTCTATCAAGGCCAAAATTCGGGATCGTTTTTATTCGAGGATTTAAGCTTTTATAAGTTAAATAGGCCAAGTGGGTCCCACATGTACTTAATGGGCCTAGAAGCCCATTAAAATGGTTACATATGATTAAGTACTTTGGAAAGCCCATTTTCAAAGGCCCAACACAACGGATGGAGTTATGGATCAAAATCCCAAAGGAATAAAAATGTAACGAGTGGAGTATTATATAACTTGGGTCCAAAGCCCATCACACAAGAGTTATAGACGGAGGAGTTATAGAAAATGGTCAAAGTTATGGACCCAAAGCCCATGAATAGAAAGTTAGACGGTGAAAGATATATACATTCTTTTGGGGTTCAACTTTTCACTCGATCAAAAAGAAAACACAAAAGAAAAGAAATCTATATAGAGAAAGAGTATTTGGGGAAAAATATCCAGCATATAAACCCTAGCTATTTGGGGGTTTCCAAATCATGGGCAATTGGCTTACACTCGCCTAAAATAACTCCCAAGTTTATAGGGATGAAGGTGCTGACACCACAGGCCACGTGCCACTCTCAACACGTCACATCTCATTTATGATTGGCTAATTCATTGAGAGTCAGTCAAAGGGCCAATCACATCAAGCCAAGTCACCACCAAAGAAGAACAACTAGCTCAAAAATGCCACTGTGGCAATCCGTGTGAAAGAAGGTGTTTTCTCAGCCTTTGGATCAAGATGGATGGAAGAAAGAGAGAATATATGCTCATCTAAGGGTCAAGGATCGATCTTCATCAACCACCCACACCACTCGGTTCTGCTATAAATACTCTTCTATTTTCTTTGTAATGCTATCCCTTTCTTTCTTTAAAGTTATTATGTCAATTTAGTTTTAGATTAATGTAATTTTTATTTTTTCAAAAGTATTGTAATGATGTTATGATTTAATAAAAGTTTGATTTTAAGTCTCTTATTTCTTTGATCTCGTGTTTGTTAATCTTTGGTGAAATGGTTACCACTTTAATCTAAGTTAAAAATGATGATATAATAATTTATTATTTGTTTAAGCTTTTTCTCATAGCTTAATTGAATAATTAAAGAGGGAATTAAGGGAAAAATCTAACCCAACTGGTTAGATTTAACTTATAGTTGGTTCGATATGCATTATTGAATCGTTATGGATTGTGGTTCATGATGTTATTATGGTTCATGGTTCGAATGGTGGTGTTGTGATTTGATCAATTTGGTGTTGTTTCGGTTCAAAAGTAGGCTCAGCGCCTTACTTCTACATCAAAGGTTTTCATCATTATAATGGTTAAGCTTTACTTTACTTTTTCTGCATTTTTAGATGTAAAATTTATATGCTAGATGATTTTTCTGGAATTTGACATTTGAGCTGCTAGTTAATTTGGTGAGATTGGGATTGATTGAATATTTAGATTGATATGCTGTATTGATCTGCTTAGTAATATGGTGTATGAATCTGTTAGCTGTAGGATTTGTTGCAGGTTTGTTTTAGATTGCTTTGGTAGAAGTTTAGGTTTTGAATCTGAATGAGTTTTATCATAACAGTTCTTGATTTGGTTAGTTGATTATTGGTTGCTAGATTTGGTTAGACTGAGATAATATCTGTTCACTGTTAGGAGAGTTATAGGAAGTTTTGATCTGCTGTTTTATCTTGTGCTAAACCTATTACCAAGTTTTTTTCTTTGCTGATTAAGAAGTGCATTTAGGGACTGTATTTTGTATAAATATATTGCTATAATTGTAAGTTGTTTAATATTGACTTAGTGCTTTAGGTTCGTATCAAGATGTTTTAATTACTTGTAAGTTTGAGTTTGCTGCCATGCTATGTATCATAGGTCTGAATGCTGTGTACTGATTTTGTTGTTAGACTGCTGATAGGATCTCTTCTGTAATCAATAGACTATACTGAATATGCTATAGTTTTGTCATAGAATTGCTTTTGAGCTTGGTTTTACTTACTGAATTTGTGACAATCCGTCAATTTATGATTGATATTTTATTCTCGAATATTATTTAAAAACATTATTTTAATGTTACAATATGAACTCACATATTTTTGGGAAGAAATTTGGATTTACGTCTTGAAGTAGCATCGACTACGTTTAAACCAGAGGATTCAACGTTACGTGCTCACGTTTACATACACCGTCTTCGGTGACAGTCCGACATTTCAGAAAATAAATTTATTCGCGAATATTATTTTGGAGTTTTAAATTTGTGTTGGTTCATAAACTCACAAATTTACGAGAAGAGATTAGGACTTACGATTTTATTTTAACGTCCTTTACGACTAAACCGGAAACCTTAGGATTACGTATTTACGTTTTCGAACTCCGTTTTTGATGAGACAAATTTTATTGGATTCGTTTTGTGACGTCGATTCATAATTTATAAAAACGTTTTTCGTAAAACGACCCGAGAGCACGCAAATCGAGGAAACTAGAATCGAGGAGTACCCGTAAATAAATGGGATGAGACAAGTGGGACACCTGTCCCACCCCACTCCAAAACCGGCCTTAAGTTAACTAGTAACACCATGAGGTGTCAAAAATGTTAGCTACTAGTTACATGTGTAAGCCATGCTTACTTTGTAAGCTAAGGCTTACACCAAAACCATCAAACCATACCACTCTTCTCACACACTCATGCAAACAACTTACAATTTCCTCTCTACTCCTCATTTTGGCCGTCCCATATTCACAAACAAAACCCTCATTTGATCAAAACTTCACCACAAATCTTATGTTATTCTTGCATAAGATGATATCCTTTTGAAGACTTATTGAATGGAGGTGATTATAACATCCATGGAGGAGTTTCCTTGGTGTCTTGAGGCTGATTTTCCCAAGGTGTTTATGAAGCATGGTGGTCATGAAGATGGTCTTGGTGCATCACAAGTTTCTCCATCAAAAATCCATGTTTTGATCAACCTACATCATCATGGTGGTATAAAGATTGTCCTCCTCAACTTCTTGTTATTTTGATTATGTAAACATGTATTTTATTTCCTATTGTATATGTATATGATGATTATATGATGATAAAAATGTTATGTGGGGATTTGTTGTTGATAATCATGGATAAAAAGATGAAAAACTATAAGTAAAAATGGGTAAATCTTGTTCAAATGATAGGCTGTATAAAAACAGTAAAGAACCATATGGTAAACTGATAAAATGATGAAGTAGAATGGATTTACAGTAAGCTATGGGTCTTGTACACATATGAGAGTTGGCCATGCAATGGAATCAAAGTAATGAGTGAGATATGATCAAAACAAGTTTAAGGTATAAATCTGAGGTTACTGTTTTGGACGATTTTTAGAAAATATTTAGAAGATGATTCAACAGTAGCTATAGAAGAGTTAAATGTATCAAATATCATGTAGTTTATGTGATAAAAATTTGAGCTTCTATCTCCATATAGAACTCAAGATATGGCAGTTTTGGTGAAAGTGAAGATAAAAATCAGATTTTTGGAAATTAAAGAATAATACTATTATATAAGCACTCAAATTTTAATAGTATAAATTATAATTAAAACCCACTAACTCATGAATTTTATTTATAAAAATATGTACAATGATAAATAAGTGGACATTTTATAAAAATGGTAACTTGTTATGTTTTATAATTTATAAAACTATAAACTTGATTTTTACGACTTTTTCGGCTATTGCCGTAAAATTAACGTTTTTGCTAAATAAAACTTAGATGGTTGGACCCGTCTAATAAAAACTTTATAAAACTTATATACTGATATATAAACATGTATAACAAGTAAAAACCGATAAAACCCAAACTATAGGACATACGGACTAAATTAACGTTATTGGACTAACAATACAACAAAAATGGACTAAAACACTTATAAACTTATTATTTGGCTTAACCCATTTGGGCCCAACTTGTAAAGTTTAAGTACTGATAATATAGGTATAAAAGGGATTAAAACAAGTTAAAGTACTTATAATAGGACCATTGAACCTAAAACACGTAAATAGGTAAAACGAGAAAACTAGTATAAAAGTTATCGACACATAGCACAAAAAATGAGTAAATGAGAATATGTAAACCCACTTGATCATCATATATAGATAATCATCATATGTATACATAATTGGTATTTTTATAAAGTCATTGGACAAACGTCTAAGACCGATTATTATTTGTCTAGGTTTTCGTGATTGAAGCACGTACCGTACGTCCGAATTGCCGATAACCCGCCTTCCCACATCAACGTGAGTTCATAGCCTCGCACTCTTTTAAATGTTTTTATAAATGTTTTATAAACCCGCGAGGGAGATAACATGTTAGTTTTTATTAAATAGGACACCATTTGTCCCGATTGATTGTTTATTGATTTTGGACCCGAATGATTGAATGACCCGATTGTATGACCCGATAAATGATTAAAGGACCCGATAGATGAAATTAAATGGATTATTAAAGTTAGGTTATGTCACTAAAAGTCCCATTAGCATGAATTGTGAACTACCGGGAGTTGGTAGACGCTTATGCATTTAATAGTACTATTTGGGGACGATCACCCCAGTTCGCGCCTTGACGGTTGATCCCCGTCGTGCCACATTGATTGGTAAGCGAATTTATGTATGAGAAGATTTCCATAGCGTGACCTTTGTGACAACACGCTACTTTAGATGGGCAAAATTGGTATCGGGTTAGCTACCCGTTGTTGGTTTAGTAAGGTAACAATGTCATGCGGCTTATAATAATCCAAAATTAACGAAATACTTATAGACGCTTCGAATTACGATGTATTGCCTGACTAGCAATACAGGGTCATACTATTGATATTATGTTTGTGTTTTTGGTTTTCATAACCATATTCATATAACGGTTTTTGGTTTCATACAACGTCATAAGACGTATTGTATGATGTTTTTACGACATGGGCTCGTATAATATTTTTTAAGGCAAATGCCTATATTATGATTTTCGATAAGGATTTATATAAAACGACTTTGGCTATTTTATGGCTATTACAAAGATTTGTATAAAGTGATTTTGGCTATTTTACGGCCTATTACAATGATTTGTACGAATTGATTTTTGGTACTAATTTTATACCAAAGTTATATTGATGGAATTTATTAAACTCTATGAATTCACTCGGCGTTGTCGCTGACCTTTTCTTTTAACATGTTTTATCTCAGGTACTTGAAGGTAATTCTCGGGAAGACGACAAGAATTCATGGCCCGCACCTAAATAATATTTTTCCATTCAAATACTTTGTAAAACTTTGCATGAAATATAATGACTTGGGACCGATGTAACTTTGATGTTTATGAATAGAAATGATTTATTATTAAACGACGCGATTTTTATGCGTTGTCTATGATGTGAGTAATGTGCTATCCCGTAACACCAACGAGTCTTCCGCTGTATCGAGTTGTACAAATTTGGGGGTGTTACAGTTTGGTATCAGAGCTCTCGTTATAGAGAACGAAAGATTTTTAAAACCAAGGTTTTGAATAAAACATTTCAAAATCTTTTAATTATAAACATTTTTCTAAAAATGTCTAAAAAAATCTTTTGACTATAACGGTGCCGAAGAATTCCCGAGTTACCGACAAGGCCAGACTGAGAAGTGTTATTTTAATATATATATATAACTTGGATTATATATATATATATGATGTAATTTTATTACATGATTGTTTGATGATTATCTTGATATTTATACGAGGTATTTATACGACGTAGATTGTCACAATGTACCCTAAATCCCCTAGTAAATTAATCTAAACTATTATCGTAGGAATTCTAGCTATCCTAGATCTAAACCAAGTTGTGGATATTTATCATCCCAACAAATGGTTGATATTCGTAGAAATATAGATATTAGTTGATTGTGATATTAAAGAAGAATTGGCGAGATTAAATCTAATATCGATGTCATGACGATCTTTTCTTATAGAGTGGAGTTGACCAAAACGTTATCACCTAGAAAGATGTCATCTGATTCGTTGTCATCCAATTATTAAATTGAAATCGAAAGGGTGAATGTTGCACCTGAGGCTGTCATTGGAACCATTACCCAAAAGTCTCATGCCACTAATACCTTTCCGAGAAGTCTAGTTGAATGATCAAGTCATTTCATATTAATGACTCATTTGATAATTGTTGTTGTAAGAGCTATAGGATTGAAATTAAGTATTGATCATACTGAGCTTTTATTGCCCTATTAAGGTCTAATAATAAGGATGAAAGTATTGGAAAATGAGGTAGGATATTGAATTGAGTATAAATTGGTTGAAACTTGAATAAAGTAAAATTTAACTTGTATGGAATATAAGATTGATAAGAGGAAGTCGTTAAGTTCTTTGATTGAATTATGAGGTTTTAAATGATTGTAGGTTCGTGTTAAGTGTTGTTCCTAGGCCATTGTCCACTAACGAGGATGCCCAGTGTCCAAGAAATAAATTGAAGAAATCTTCTTCTGAATTGAGACCGATGGATCTTCTGGGACATGTGGAACACCTAATGACTCTTGTAGATTAGTATTCATTGTGGTATCTTTTAAAAATCCCTAACTTAACTGAGATATCAGTTGGTAGGATGAGTTCTGAGAATTGTATGACATAGTGACACGTAATGTGTTACGGTACAATTTTGACTTGTTTGTGATTATGAAAAGACTACATTTGATTGCTAAATTCTACATGTATCAATGTTATCTATCTTTTATTGCTTCATCCTAATGTTTGCATTAGTGATGCAACCATTGAACGAGTACTCATCTTGATTTGAGTTACGTTGTGGATTATTCTTTTTGAGCGCCATCGAGGTCATGAACCTCATGATTGTTTGGCAAAAGCTCATTTCCTATTATATTTTAGTTAGTTCTCGGTGAACAACTCTTCATCACTCTTTTGCAGATCACACATTATTTTTATAAAGTTAAAACGGTATCCTTTGAGAAAATTTAATTTTCATCACAATAAGGATTATTCAAAGTGAGATTTATAAGTGACTGATATCAAAATGAAGTTGTTTAAGAGACGATTTGGAAACTTAATTATTTCCATAACAAAGAAAGTCTTTGTAAATTTATTCTTGATTCTTATTTAAGAATTGAGCATGGAAATGTTTTTATTATAAACATGATGATAAAATTTTGACGAACTGAGTATTGCATCGTTAATCTTGAAATTGTATATAGTTGCGCGCCTACATACAATTTGGAATGGACTATGCAAAACTGATTAGTAGTCACCTTAAAACTAATTAATAAACACTACATTTTCTTTGAAGATTGTGAAAGATTAAATTTTAATGAGATTTACAAGAAGTGAAAAATAGGGACATAATGTTAGGGACACCTACATATGTGCCTGTAGCATCTATTCTTCTGAGTTGAATTTATTCATCTATGGAAATTGTCTTATTTGACAATTGACAATTCTTTCTTGTCCAATTCTCCCGTAGTGAGACTCTTAGGAAAAGTATCTGATTACCGAGTGTTGATACCCGACTGGATGTATTGACGTTCTTATCATTTCTTATGATTTGATTTCATTTGAATGACCTGGGTAACGATCCGTGGAGCTTTCGAATGCGTACTCAAATTATGAAAACATGGGATATATTCATATTCATTAAATGTTTTCGTCTGTATCTGATTTGAAATTATCTCGCGTAGATTATGCGTTAACCTTACTCTTTTAAGAATTAGCCATGTCTCCATATATCCTTGAATTTGTGAAGGATTGTGAGTTATTATTAGTCTTTTGAGAAGTTCACATCTTATCGACGACAATAAAACTGAAAAGTTGGTAGTGCCAGTAGAATGGATTGATTGATTATGACATGACGACATTGTCTTAATTGATGGGAACTCAAGTAGAATTCCCCTAAATGATAAGATGTTGATTATCAAAGGTGATCTAAATAATTCTTGATGGATGATTTTATCCTGTATTTAGATTTGAAACTATACCGTGAATGATTGTGAAATAGTTATAGATATTGTAATCTAGAAGAAGTTAATATGAATTTATTAAAAGATGTTTATGTTATCTGAAACTTTAGGAAGTATTTGTTGGTGAAATACCTAGACTTTTGCCATTTAGGCAAGTTGAAATTGGTATTGACTATATTCCCGGTGCTGCACCTGTGGCTTGTGCACTGTACGTCAGCACCATCTGAATTTAAGGAATTACCGTACAATAGAGAGTTGTCGGAGAAAGATTTTATTATACCAAGCCTGTCATCCTGAAGAGCTATGGTGTTATCTTTCCTTATATTTATAGATTACCGTGACTGAGTAAATTGACAATCGAAAACGATATCCATAACTCGAAATGGAAGATTTGTTCGATCATTTACAAGGTTTTTAAGATTTGATCCGTGGCATGGTTATGATCAACTTCGAATCTGCGAATAAGATTATTTATTCCAATCACTACATCCGGTACTTGTAATGAATATTATGAGTTTCACGTGATGTCGTTTGGATTGACCAACACACATGTATCATTCATAAATTTGGTGAATCACGTGTGTAGGCTGTAAATTGATAAATTCATGCTCGTGATCATTAAGGACTATTTGTTTGTTAATACGAATAATAATGAGTTAATAATTATTTATAGATTGCCCTGAACTGGCCAAACAATGAAAACATGTACCTTAAATATTTAACATGTGATTAAGGACTTAATCCTTTACATAAAATGACTATTGGATTAATAATGGTAAGATGTATGCATTTAGACTCTTCAAAAATTTAGAGCCCTTTTAAGACTTTGGATTTTACCAAAAAGAAATGGAAATATGTTTTGACAAATGTTTTAACAAAGGATTTTAAGGGATTATTCCCTTATACACAAACCATTTAACTAAACTGCTGTTTAGGGGTAAATGTTTGTGTATACCTCAAGATAACTTAAGAAGGATTGAGTAAAACCCTTTATACCATGACTTGAAATTTTAAACGACACATTTTGCTTTTCAAACTAAGGAAATTTTGACCAAAATATAAACAAAGATTTTTCAAACATTTACGAATCTTATTAATTATTTTTGATAAATCAACGAAAATCTTGTTAATTAAACTCAAATTTATTTTGAACATTTTATATAATTGGTCGAACTAAGAAATTTAAAATTTTTACGTTTACGCTTCATAAAAATTAACTAATAATTATTTAATTAATTATAATAATTATCGACGCTTTAGACGTCAGATTGAGTAAAACGGAAAAAAAAATGATAGATGAGACGAAACTGAAAACTTAGAAAATATAAAGAAAGAATTTTGAATAAATACGGTTATGATATTTATTTCATCAGGAAGGTGAACGTAATTACTGACGCATTATGTAGAAAAGATAAAGAACCAATTAGGACATGTTCTTTAATAATGAAGGTGCAAAATAAATTGCCGAACAATTTAAAATATAGCCGATGCTTATAAAAAGGATAATGTAGATTATAAAAGAGGATTCACGACTAATATGAATCATTAAAATTGAGAAGCCGATAGCGTTAAATGTTTTAAAGGGCCGTTTATGGTTGCCTAAATATGGAAAATTGTGAGATATACTTATGTTGGAATTTGTAAGTATAAGTATTATATGTATGTCATTTTTGACTAAAAGTATCTTTGTCTGAAGAAGTTGTACTAATGGCAGTTATGAAGGCAGACATCGCCTTATACATTAGTAAACGTTTAGCTATTGCAAAGGTCATCATCTAAATTTGATTCGATTTGGGTCATCGTCGACAGACTGACCAAATCTGCTAATATCATTCCCGTTAATGATAAATGCAAAAGAATTATGTAAACATAGTGTGCCTGTATCGAACATCTTTATCAAGATCTTCGCCTCGCATCGAATTTCTAGAGATTTGCTCAGAAATCATTGAGAACGAACCTTGATGAGAGTACTATATACCACCCCAAATCGAAGGGACGAGGTAAAGTAATGATACAAGGTAATATAAGTGTTGTTTTATGTTTGAATGATTGACCTTTGGTAATAGACCTTATAATCGTTTTCCTTTGGAAAGATTACCATTGATAATCATCGTATTAGGATCGAGATCTAATCTTGTTAGGATCTATATTAGAGCATTGTAAGCAAGAGTTGAGATGAAGGCATCCGACATACACCCACTGTGAATTGGACATGTCTTTTAGGTTAAAGGTTTCTGATACACGGTTTTTCAATGGGTTCAAAACATTTCTCGGAATCCTCTCGAATTGATCTCAGTTAAAAGTGGAATGATTTGTTCTTGGTGACAAAAAGTGGATTTAGTTTTCTATTCTAAATAAATGAAGTAAATAAAGATTAAAGCCAGAAACAGTAAATCACTAAAAATAGAACATTAATTTAAATTAAACAATTAAATGATAAAGCTGTAAAAGATCCTTACTGAAAACTAGTGCTATTCGGAATAAATGGAGAAGATGCTCTATTCGGAATAACTCTATTATGCGGAATAATGTGCTCAATTCGGAATAAATGTCTATGCGGAAAACAAGTCCTATTCGGAAAGATAGCTTATGCGAAAAAATAGATCTCTATTCGGAAAGTAATGTCTATTCGGAACATAATGTCTATTCGGAAAAACAGCTCTATGCGGAAAATATATGCTATGCGGAAAAATAAGTTCTACTCGGAAAAATTGTTCTATGCGGAAAAACATGTGATATTCGGAAAAACAAGGCTATTCGGAATATACAAGATATTCCGAATAAGGGAAAAAGTAAACTTGGCTATGCGGCAAAACAACACTATTCGGAATATTTAAAATATTCCGAATAAGGAAATTATCAAATGGTCTACTCGGAAAGTAAGCACTATTCGGAATGTTAAGAAATGAAGAACAGTAGCAGACGAGTAAAAACAGGGAAAACGGATTTTAGTCCAAATCGACTTAAATACTCAAAAAGGTTTTACCAAACTAACCAATAATCATTAAAATACCATAAGAAACAAATCCCACCAATAAAAACACTAAATCAACAACTTTTTAAGATCAAACTTGAATCAAATGAAAACTTAAGAACTTGCAATATAAAGATGATGAAGAACAAGATGAAATGGAAAGATGTATTGAATGATTAAGGTTTTAACAATCACAAAGCAAAGATTAAAATTATAAGAATTGAAGAACAAAGATTGAAATCACCAATCACCCTAGTGGTGATGGTGATGCTACGAACCTAAGAACCTGGGAAAAGAAAAATGAAAAGCTAACTCCCTAAAATGTGAAGGGAGAAATCTATTTATAGTCCTAGTGGTTAGTTGGTGAGTGGGCTTTCTCCCTTTCTTCTTGTCTTCTCGTCTTTTCAGAAAAGTTGACGTTTTCGATTCTGATTTGGGATTCGTCGTCGATTAAATTCAACTCGTCTTTTAATCTCTTCGTTAATTAGACTTGAGTTTCTTCGACATATGTAAATCTTCCATCTTTGGTCCTTTTCTTCGATAAATCTTCAAATAGGCCCATTGACTTCAAATCTTTTGCATCTCTTGGACAATAGACTTCGCCTTTAGTCTTTTTCATTGATAAAACCCGTGCAATCCCATGTTTTCTTTTATATTCATCCGGTTAGCTCTGAAAACACAATAAACATAAAAACCACGCATAATTCCAAACAAATGATATTAAATTCGTGTTTTGGTCTTGTTTTAGCCAGAATTAAGTGGTAAAAGGATGGGTGTTTACACACCTATCAAATCCCCTACACTTAACCATTGCCATGCCCTCATGCAATGCTTAGTGATAAAGCAAGTTTTACATTTTTCTCATAATTAATCAACCTTGGCCTTATTCAAATACTACTAAATAAAAATTAAAATACTAAGAGAAATTAAAACTTTAAAGTAAACAAAAGGATGGAAATAACTTGCAAAGAAATCAAGGACTTACATTAGGGCTTTGGTGCTGCGAAGATTTATCACCCTCAAGTTTCACGTTCCCCAAACTAAGCTTAAAAACGAGATCATTGTTATTATAAGTTAACAATTCAAACACTTGCACACATGGCTTAATTAAATGCTTAAACTCCCTTATTCCTAGAGGTATCTCTTATATTTTATTTTTGTCTTAGAATGATCATGAAGATGCATTTTTGGACTTATTTCGATAGTTTATTAGGCTGAAAGCAAAGTAGGACGATTTGATCAATAGTTAGCTAAAGGACAAAATCTCTTAAAACTGCTTCTCGGGATATCAAAAAGTTCATATCTTGGCATAACTCGGTTCACGATTTGAGACCTTTCTCGGGCCGATATTTGGCATGTACTTCATACTTCATATCTTCGAGAGACGTTCTTGAGATAATGATCTTCTCATCATAATAGAGTTTCTTCACTTGGAGACTTTTGAGAGGTACTCCAACTTTGTTGACCACGACTTCATGATTATTTCTTCAATCTCTAATTGGGATTTTGAGATACAACGATCCGCCTCCTTTTCGGACTTGGATCTATTTATCCTCATACCTTGTTAGGGTCTTTTCGGATAGACTTCTCCATGATCTTTATGGGAGTTGATTGCTTTTCGTCGTGAGTCTTGATCCTTCATATTGATTTTAGGAATAATGCTCTTCACATCACTTTGGATCTTTAGCAATAAGATTGAATCCTCATGCCTTGTTAGGGCCTTTTCGGACTCGCCAATCTTCGCGCCCCTCTTCATAAGTTATGCCTTGGCTATGAACTCTTATCATTACCGAGCAACTTTTAAACGATCTTGGGCTAGAAGCTAAGTAACTTTTCAAATCGTACGACCTTACTTATTGCAGATAAGTTATTAGCAAATGATGGGAGAATAGGCAAATAATTACACCAAGTGAGCTTGTACAAGAATACCGACTTATAATTGACTCTATCATTTCTCGTTCTCCATAATTTAAAATCTCAAATAATGAGACTCGTGGATACTTAGCCTAATAAACCAATTAAGGTCTACATGGTTAAGGATACTAGCTAGAATAAACTTGGATAAGTCTATTTGGGTTGAGTCAAAATAAACGCAATGGCCTAATATGTCAAAGATTTCAAAACTAGCTACACCATTTTATTAATATTTTTGACTTTATTGCGGGATATATACATATGAAAGCAACGATAAAAATTTAAAAATTACGACTAAATGGCCAAAGTTAATAAAAAATTTGAAAAATGTTGAAAAATAGGATTTTCCGGTTAAATGAAGGCATTTTCATGGAAAAGTCCACTTAAAACTTCGATAGAAGTCTCCCCTACACTTAAGATAAACATTGTCCTCAATGTTTAAGCATGTGGGAAAAATCTCCCCTACACTTATGACATTGTGCACGTTGGTTAACTCAAGTTAAGGAAGAGACGACTAACGTGATCAATTTCAAATGTGAGTATGAAGAAAATTGAATCACGATAGTTGAGAGATAGAATCTGATTTCGGATAACACGGGAGCACGGTTCTTCAAAGATTCCAAGATTGCAGTTAACCCTGTAAGCACATCACCACACAAACACAAACGACCAAAATAGGTCCTCCCCTACACTTAGGGGGTTAAAGGGATAGATACTCGGGCTGCCTCCCGAGGAGCGCTTGTTTTTGATAACCGAGTCACGAGCCTGACTCGACCCAAAATTAGTTCATGGGGAACGTGGTGAGGGATGGAATCACCTCCTGAGAGGTGTCCTCACCAAAGTACAACTTCACTCGTTGGCCATTCACCTTAAAATTAGGTCCATTAGGTTGAGCGAGCTCGAGAGTACCATATGGAAAAATTTGGGCAATGGTGAATGGGCCGGACCAACGAGATTTGAGCTTGCCCGAAAAGATTTTCAACCGAGAGTTAAAAAGTAAGACTTTGTCTCCAACATGGAACTCTCGGTTTTTGATCTTGGAGTCGTGAATGAGCTTAGTTCTTTCCTTATAGATTAAAGAATTTTCATAAGCCTCATTACGGAGTTCATTCAGCTCATTGAGTTGGATCTTGCGTAGGTCGCCGGCTTTGTTGATATCAAAATTAGCCCACTTCAAAGCCCAGTAAGCCTTGTGCTCCAACTCAATGGGGAGGTGGCACGCTTTCCCGTACATAAGACGATATGGTGTACAACCAATCGGAGTCTTGTATGTAGTACGAAAAGCCCACAAAGCATCATCAAGTTTATCAGACCATGCGGCACGATGCTCTCCCACGGTTCTTTCCAGAATTCGCTTAAGTCCTCGGTTGGATATTTCAGCCTGGCCATTAGTTTGTGGGTGGTAGGCTGTGGAAAGACGATGGTTTACACCGTATTTATCCATGACTCTAGCAAATTGGTCATTGCAGAAATGAGTCCCACAATCACTAATAATGGCACGAGGCACACCGAATCTAGCGAAAAGAGCTTTCAAAAAGTTACAAACCACCCTTGCGTCATTAGTAGGTAAAGCTTTGGCTTCAACCCACTTAGAAACGTAGTCAACGGCTACAAGGATGTATTTGTTTCCTTTAGAAGAAGGGAATGGCCCCATAAAGTCGATACCCCAAACATCAAAGATTTCACACTCTTGAATGAAATTCTGAGGCATCTCGTCTTTATGTGTGATTTTGCCTTGCTTTTGGCAAACATCACATTGTTTAACCATATTGTGAGCATCACGATATATGGAGGGCCAATAAAATCCCGAATCAAACACTTTTTTAGCGGTGTAGTTGGGACCAAAGTGACCACCGGTGGGTCCTTTGTGGCAAGCATCAAGGATTTCAGACGCTGCCGGTCCATCAACACATCGGCGAATAATCAGGTCGGCACATTGTTTGAATAGGTAAGGGTCGTCCCAAAAGTAAGTCTTGATGTCGGTGAAGAACTTCTTCTTTTGTTGGGACGTCAACCCTTCCTTGAGAATTCCACCCGCCAAGTAGTTTGCAAAGTCCGCAAACCACGGGGTTTCATTCGGCTTCGAGTTTATAGACATTAAGGTCTCCAAGGGAAAAGAATCATTGATTTCTTTGGTCGGATGATCCCCTTGGTAAGGATCCTCAAGTCTGCTGAGATGGTCCGCGGCTAGGTTTTCAGCTCCTTTTTTATCGTGAATTTCGATTTTAAATTCCTGGAGCAGCAAAACCCAGCGAAGAAGTCTTGGTTTGGAATCTTGCTTTGTCAACAAGTACTTCAGCGCGGAATGATCGGTGTACACAATGGTGGTAGAAAGGAAAAGATAGGGGCAGAATTTTTCAAAAGCATAGACAACAGCTAAAAGCTCTTTTTCGGTTGTCGTATAATGCAATTGTGCCCCCGTCATTGTCTTGCTAGCGTAATGGATCGGTTGGAAGTGTTTGTTTACTCTTTGTCCAAGAACTGCTCCAATAGCAAAATCACTAGCATCGCACATCAACTCAAAGGGTAGCTCCCAATTAGGGGTAACCAAGACGGGTGCCTTAGTTAGCTTATCCTTAAGCGAGTTGAAGGCTTCAAGACACTCTTTGGAGAAGATAAAAGGAGTATATTTTTCCAAGAGGTGGGTCATCGGGCGAGCGATTTGAGAAAAATCCTTAATGAATCGTCGGTAGAAGCCCGCATGACCCAGAAAACTTCTCACACCCTTCACGGTTGAAGGTGGAGGCAACTTTGCGATAACATCGACTTTAGCACGGTCCACTTCAAGACCGGCTTTCGAGATCTTATGTCCAAGCACGACGCCTTCTTTTACCATAAAATGGCATTTTTCCCAATTCAGAACTAGGCGAGTGTCTTCGCACCGCTTGAGCATACGTTCCAAATTGGCAAGGCAAGAAGAGAACGACTCCCCGAAGACCGAGAAATCATCCATGAAAACTTCCATGGTTTGTTCAACCATGTCATGGAAGATAGCTAACATGCACCTTTGGAAAGTCCCGGGCGCATTACATAAGCCAAAAGGCATTCTTTTGTAAGCAAATGTGCCATAGGGACAAGTGAATGTAGTCTTCTCTTGATCTTGGGGATCGATGGGTATTTGGAAATAACCCGAGAAACCATCAAGAAAGCAGTAATATTCATTACCAGCTAATCGTTCAAGCATTTGGTCCATAAAAGGTAGAGGGAAATGATCCTTTCTCGTGGCATCATTGAGTTTGCGGTAGTCTATACAAACTCTCCACCCAGTAACGAGACGAGTGGGAATCAACTCGTTGTGTTCATTGGGAACAACGGTTATTCCACCCTTCTTGGGCACACAATGGATTGGACTAACCCATGGTGAATCCGAAATAGGGTAAATCATACCCGCATCAAGAAGTTTGAGAACTTCTGTTTTGATGACTTCATGGATTTTTGGATTCACCCTTCGTTGGCTTTGAATTGTGGGCTTAAAGTCGTCCTCCATGAGAATTTTGTGTGTGCAGAAGTGAGGATCAATTCCACGAATATCCGAAATCTTCCAAGCAATAGCCTTCTTATGATCTTTCAACACAGCGACAAGTCGGGCTTTCTCTTCATCCTTCAAATCCGTAGCAATGATGACTGGCAACTTCTTCTCTTCTTCGAGGAATACATACTCAAGATGGGGCGGCAAATCCTTAAGTTCCAAATCCGGAGAATTGTAGACGGGAGGCGTATTCGAAGTCGGAGTATCGATAGCAATAATAGTGGGAGATGAAGGATTGTCTTCTTTGAGGAGGTTTGCAATGAAACTGAGATCTTCATCCCAATTGGCAGTAGAATCGTCATTGTCTAAATTCACATCTCCCAAGGTGGCTTCCAAATCTTTCCAAATGAAATCACTTTCTCCAAATAGAGATAGTGATGAGTCGATAGAGGAAACGGTCTCAACATTGGGAAGAGAGGTAGAAATATTTTTACAAGCATCCTTGAAGTGTTCTTCACAAGCCTCATCAAGAACGTCAATACAATTAACACTCTCGTAAGAATAAGGCTGTTTAGAAAGCTTTCCCATGTTGAAGACTACTTTATCGTCACCCACTCTCATGATAAGCTCACCGGCTTCAACATCGATGAGAGTGCGACCGGTCCTCAAGAATGGACGACCAACAATGAGTGGCACACGGGGGTCCATCTCGTAGTCGACGACAACAAAATCAGCAGGGAAGGTGAATTTGTCGAATCCTACAATGACGTCTTCGGCTATCCCCACTGGATAAGCAACCGTACGGTTGGCCGATTCCAAAGTCATTTTAGTGGGGACAAGCTCTGGGAGAGATAATTGCTTCCAAACACTTAGAGGCATGAGATTAATACTGGCACCTAGATCGGCTAGGGCCATGCAATTCTCTACTCACGGGAAATTGCAAGGGATTAAGAAACAACCCGGATCACCAAGCTTAGTTGGCAATTTCCTTAAGAGTACTGCAGAGCAATTCTCATTAAGTTGGGTGTTGGCAATATCGAGGAGCTTTTCCTTGTCGCTCAAAAGATCTTTAAACATTTTTGCATACTTGGGCATGTGAGCGAGAGCCTCAGCGAAGGAGATATTGAAATTCAGTTGTTTAAAAATTTTAAGGAAATTCGAAACCTGAATATCATCCTTGCTCTTTTGCTTCTCTTTCCTCAACCTAGATGGATAAGGTATATTGGAAGAAGAGGAAGGCTTTGGGAGAATAGGATCACTCACAACCACGGGTGGAGGAGGGGTAGAAGGAAGAGGTGGAGAAATTGGGGAAAGAGAAGGAGGAGGAATAGGAGCAGGTGACTCGTTCTCCTTAGTCACAACCACCGGTGGAGGTATAGGAAGCTCGGGTTCCTTTGTACCTTTGCCACTTCGAGTAGTGATTGCTTTCATCTCCCCTCTTGGGTTCGCAACGGTGTTACTCGGAAGAGTACCCGAAGAAGAGGGTTGACTACCTTGGAAGAAACTAGCCATCATGTTCCTCAGATCATTTGTTTGGCTATCCAACGTGTTTCTCATGTCGGCTCTCAAATCATTTCCTTGCTTTACCAAGTCTGCCTTCAAATTTCGCACTTCCTGTTGTAGATTTTCCACGATCACATCATTGGTCCTCATGTAGGTTGCAACCTCTTGGTGTAATGCAGTGGTGGTTTGGTTGGCAGGAGCATTGTATGCAGGTGGTTGGTAAGCAGGTTGTTGGTAGACTTGGTTGTTACGTTGAGGCGGTTGTTGCTGCTTGTGAGGAGGTATGTATGGTTGTCGAGGTTGTTTTTGTTGTTGAGGAGGGCGATTAAGGTTTTGTTGTTGGTTTGGGTTGGTAGGAGGGAAACCAGGTGGTGAAAGATAGTTGTTGCTGCGGTAGCTAAGCAAATTACGGTCACCTTGAGGTCTAGCTTGATAAGCAGGTTGTTGATAGGTGCCATATGCCGCATTCACATTCTCAACAGGGTATTCTTGGGTGGCAGTACAAGTAGTGTAAGAGTGAGGACCACCGCATATCTCACAAGGTTGGCTGACAGTGTTCACTTGAGCGTTTTTGGCGTTGTTGCTGTTGTTGTTGCTGACGGTGTGGGTGACAAGCGATTCAAGAAGCATAGTGATTTTGTCCAATCACTTGTCGCTGTCATTAGTGCTAGCACTAGCGACATTGGTCCTAACAGTCTTGGTTTGCACACGAGACTTATTCTCAATGATATCCCAAGCAGCATTGGAAGTCTTAGCCAATAGATTACCCCCTGAGGCACTGTTCAGTGAATCTTGGTCACTCATGCTTAAACCATTGTAAAAAGTATTAATTTGATGTACTTTGGTAAAACCATGTTGTGGGCATTTTCTTAAAAGATCTTTAAAACGATCCCAAGATTCACTGAACGACTCATCGTACTTTTGTTCAAAATTTATAATCTCATTCCGCAAAGCGGTAGTACGAGAGGGTGGAAAAAAGTAGTTGATAAACTTTGTTTCCAAATCCGTCCACGAGAGAATACTCTGTGGCGGTTCCTTAGCAAGCCAATGCCGGGCTTGTCCCTCTAAAGAAAAGGGAAAAAGTTGTAACCTTATAACTTCTTGTGGAACCCCATTGAACTTGACCGTGTTGGTGAGTTGTAGAAATCTCTTGATGTGGTCGTGTGGATCATCAATGGTTCGTCCCAAGAATGGTTGAGCGGAGACCATCTGGATAAAGCCTGATTTTAGCTCGAAATTGTTGGCGGCAATTGGAGGTATGACAATTGGGTCCGTGTTGCCATCTACATGAGCTTGCAACAGTTCAATCATCGGGCGATTATCCGGAAGGGGCTCATTGTTGTTGTTATTGTTCATGTTGTTGAAAGGTGGGTTGTTGTTGTTATTATTGTTTGGAGGTGGTACACCGGCCATGTCTAAGTGATCGAGAGGCTCGGGCTCTTGATATGACGTGGATCGAGTGCGCATACACCTGCAAAAGAACGAACAAAGAAAAACAAAGCAAAAATATTTTTGGTTTTTATGTTTTTTACTTTTTAGGATTTTTGAAAATTTTATATTTTTTTAGTGGTTTTGAAAGTTTTTATGAAAAAGTAACGTTCACGGGGAACGGATCCCAAAATCCAAGTTCTCACAAAAAACTTTTGATCTTAACGAGAAGAGCCGGCAGCGGCGCCATTTGATACACGGTTTTTCAATGGGTTCAAAACATTTCTCGGAATCCTCTCGAATTGATCTCAGTTAAAAGTGGAATGATTTGTTCTTGGTGACAAAAAGTGGATTTAGTTTTCTATTCTAAATAAATGAAGTAGATAAAGATTAAAGCCAGAAACAGTAAATCACTAAAAATAGAACATTAATTTAAATTAAACAATTAAATGATAAAGCTGTAAAAGATCCTTACTGAAAACTAGTGCTATTCGGAATAAATGGAGAAGATGCTCTATTCGGAATAACTCTATTATGCGGAATAATGTGCTCAATTCGGAATAAATGTCTATGCGGAAAACAAGTCCTATTCGGAAAGATAGCTTATGCGGAAAAACAGATCTCTATTCGGAAAGTAATGTCTATTCGGAACATAATGTCTATTCGAAAAAACAGCTCTATGCGGAAAATATATGCTATGCGGAAAAATAAGTTCTACTCGGAAAAATTGTTCTATGCGGAAAAACATGTGCTATTCGGAAAAACAAGGCTATTCGGAATATACAAGATATTCCGAATAAGGGAAAAAGTAAACTTGGCTATGCGGAAAAACAACACTATTCAGAATATTTAAAATATTCCGAATAAGAAAATTATCAAATGGTCTACTCGGAAAGTAAGCACTATTCGGAATGTTAAGAAATGAAGAACAGTAGCAGACGAGTAAAAACAGGGAAAACGGATTTTAGTCCAAATCGACTTAAATACTCAAAAAGGTTTTACCAAACTAACCAATAATCATTAAAATACCATAAGAAACAAATCCCACCAATAAAAACACTAAATCAACAACTTTTTAAGATCAAACTTGAATCAAATGAAAACTTAAGAACTTGCAATATAAAGATGATGAAGAACAAGATGAAATGGAAAGATGTATTGAATGATTAAGGTTTTAACAATCACAAAGCAAAGATTAAAATTATAAGAATTGAAGAACAAAGATTGAAATCACCAATCACCCTAGTGGTGATGGTGATGCTACGAACCTAAGAACCTGGGAAAAGAAAAATGAAAAGCTAACTCCCTAAAATGTGAAGGGAGAAATCTATTTATAGTCCTAGTGGTTAGTTGGTGAGTGGGCTTTCTCCCTTTCTTCTTGTCTTCTCGTCTTTTCAGAAAAGTTGACGTTTTCGATTCTGATTTGGGATTCGTCGTCGATTAAATTCAACTCGTCTTTTAATCTCTTCGTTAATTAGACTTGAGTTTCTTCGACATATGTAAATCTTCCATCTTTGGTCCTTTTCTTCGATAAATCTTCAAATAGGCCCATTGACTTCAAATCTTTTGCATCTCTTGGACAATAGACTTCGCCTTTAGTCTTTTTCATTGATAAAACCCGTGCAATCCCATGTTTTCTTTAATATTCATCCGGTTAGCTCTGAAAACACAATAAACACAAAAACCACGCATAATTCCAAACAAATGATATTAAATTCGTGTTTTGGTCTTGTTTTAGCCAGAATTAAATGGTAAAAGGATGGGTGTTTACACACCTATCAGTTTCCTATGATGGCAAACCTAACCTTGCAAAATACCCGACCCGCGAGATCTGAAATGATTGTTGAAATTAGGATTTGATTATTAACTGCCGATAGTGGGCAGGAAGTTATGTGAATATGAAATGTAGATCTTGAAGTGCCAAATGGGTAGCGAAGTTATGCCAAAAATTTTAACCTTGGAAAAATGAATTCATGATCTGACAAATCATGGGATATAAGTCCCCGTTGTTTGGGACCATTGAGATGATGTGAAAGATTGGTTTGAAAAGCATATAAGCTGGATCTACCCTAGGACTTCAAGGACTGCGTAAATTATGTTTCGTAAATCGAACTTGATGGAATATCTATCAAGTGAGGATCTGATTATTCTTAGTAGAGCTTAGATCGGCGAAAAGTTGCATTCATCAAAAACCCGTGAACATCATGGATAGAGAAAGTAAGTCAACATTAAGCCTGATCTTATTACCGTAGTTATGTTGATGAAACTCGCGTATTGTAATTGCACTTGTGAGAAAAGACCGAATGTGGAGGAAATTCCCACATGGCTTTAACTCCATAAGAAGCGAGTAGTAAGGTAAGATGATCTTTGAGGACAAAGATCCTGTTTAGGGGTAAATGCTGTGACAATCCGTCAATTTATGATTGATATTTTATTCTCGAATATTATTTAAAAACATTATTTTAATGTTACAATATGAACTCACATATTTTTGGGAAGAAATTTGGATTTACGTCTTGAAGTAGCATCGACTACGTTTAAACCAGAGGATTCAACGTTACGTGCTCACGTTTACATACACCGTCTTCGGTAACAGTCCGACATTTCGGAAAATAAATTTATTCGCGAATATTATTTTGGAGTTTTAAATTGCGTTGGTTCATAAACTCACAAATTTACGAGAAGAGATTAGGACTTACGATTTTATTTTAACGTCCTTTACGACTAAACCGGAAACCTTAGGATTACGTATTTACGTTTTCGAACTCCGTTTTTGATGAGACAAATTTTATTGGATTCGTTTTGTGACGTCGATTCATAATTTATAAAAACGTTTTTCGTAAAACTACCCGAGGACACGCAAATCGAGGAAACTAGAATCGAGGAGTACCGTAAATAAATGGGATGAGACAAGTGGGACACTTGTCCCACCCCACTCCAAAACCGGCCTTAAGTTAACTAGTAACACCATGAGGTGTCAAAAATGTTAGCTACTAGTTACATGTGTAAGCCATGCTTACTTTGTAAGCTAAGGCTTACACCAAAACCATCAAACCATACCACTCTTCTCACACACTCATGCAAACAACTTACAATTTCCTCTCTACTCCTCATTTTGGCCGTCCCATATTCACAAACAAAACCCTCATTTGATCAAAACTTCACCACAAATCTTATGTTATTCTTGCATAAGATGATATCCTTTTGAAGACTTATTGAATGGAGGTGATTATAACATCCATGGAGGAGTTTCCTTGGTGTCTTGAGGCTGATTTTCCCAAGGTGTTTATGAAGCATGGTGGTCATGAAGATGGTCTTGGTGCATCACAAGTTTCTCCATCAAAAATCCATGTTTTGATCAACCTACATCATCATGGTGGTATAAAGATTGTCCTCCTCAACTTCTTGTTATTTTGATTATGTAAACATGTATTTTATTTCCTATTGTATATGTATATGATGATTATATGATGATAAAAATGTTATGTGGGGATTTGTTGTTGATAATCATGGATAAAAAGATGAAAAACTATAAGTAAAAATGGGTAAATCTTGTTCAAATGATAGGCTGTATAAAAACAGTAAAGAACCATATGGTAAACTGATAAAATGATGAAGTAGAATGGATTTACAGTAAGCTATGCGTCTTGTACACATATGAGAGTTGGCCATGCAATGGAATCAAAGTAATGAGTGAGATATGATCAAAACAAGTTTAAGGTATAAATCTGAGGTTACTGTTTTGGACGATTTTTAGAAAATATTTAGAAGATGATTCAACAGTAGCTATAGAAGAGTTAAATGTAGCACATATCATTTATTTTATGTGATAAAAATTTGAGCTTCTATCTCCATATAGAACTCAAGATATGGCAGTTTTGGTGAAAGTGAAGATAAAAATCAGATTTTTGGAAATTAAAGAATAATACTATTATATAAGCACTCAAATTTTAATAGTATAAATTATAATTAAAATCCACTAACTCATGAATTTTATTTATAAAAATATGTACAATGATAAATAAGTGGAAATTTTATAAAAATGGTAACTTGTTATGTTTTATAAGTTATAAAACTATAAACTTGATTTTTACGACTTTTTCGGCTATTGCCGTAAAATTAACGTTTTTGCTAAATAAAACTTAGATGGTTGGACCCGTCTAATGAAAACTTTATAAAACTTATATACTGATATATAAACATGTATAACAAGTAAAAACCGATAAAACCCGAACTATAGGACATACGGACTAAATTAACGTTATTGGACTAACAATACAACAAAAATGGACTAAAACACTTATAAACTTATTATTGGGCTTAACCCATTTGGGCCCAACTTGTAAAGTTTAAGTACTGATAATATAGGTATAAAAGGGATTAAAACAAGTTAAACTACTTATAATAGGCCTATTGGACCTAAAACACGTAAATAGGTAAAACGAGAAAACTACTATAAAAGTTATCGACACATAGCACAAAAAATGAGTAAATGAGAATATGTAAACCTACTTGATCATAATATATATATATATAATCATCATATGTATACATAATTGGTATTTTTATAAAGTCATTGGACAAACGTCTAAGACCGATTATTATTTGTCTAGGTTTCCGTGATTGAAGCACGTACCGTACGTCCGAATTGCCGATAACCCGCCTTCCCACATCAACGTGAGTTCATAGCCTCACACTATTTTAAATGTTTTTATAAATGTTTTATAAACCCGCGAGGGAGATAACATGTTAGTTTTTATTAAATAGGACACCATTTGTCCCGATTGATTGTTTATTGATTTTGGACCCGAATGATTGAATGACCCGATTGTATGACCCGATAAATGATTAAAGGACCCGATAGATGAAATTAAATAGATTATTAAAGTTAGGTTATGTCACTAAAAGTCCCATTAGCATGAATTGTGAACTACCGGGAGTTGGTAGACGCTTATGCATTTAATAGTACTATTTGGGGACGATCACCCCAGTTCGCGCCTTGACGGTTGATCCCCGTCGTGCCACATTGATTGGTAAGCGAATTTATGTATGAGAAGATTTCCATAGCGTGACCTTTGTGACAACACGCTACTTTAGATGGGCAAAATTGGTATCGGGTTAGCTACCCGTTGTTGGTTTAGTAAGGTAACAATGTCATGCGGCTTATAATAATCCAAAATTAACGAAATACTTATAGACGCTCCGAATTACGATGTATTGCCTGACTAGCAATACAGGGTCATACTATTGATATTATGTTTGTGTTTTTGGTTTTCATAACCATATTCATATAACGGTTTTTGGTTTCATACAACGTCATAAGACGTATTGTATGATGTTTTTACGACATGGGCTCGTATAATAATTTTTAAGGCAAATGCCTATATTATGATTTTCGATAAGGATTTATATAAAACGACTTTGGCTATTTTATGGCCTATTACAAAAATTTGTATAAAATGATTTTGGCTATTTTACGGCCTATTACAATGATTTGTACGAATTGATTTTTGG
The DNA here is from genome assembly GCA_025667525.1 of Glebionis coronaria. Lineage (NCBI taxonomy): Eukaryota > Viridiplantae > Streptophyta > Magnoliopsida > Asterales > Asteraceae > Glebionis > Glebionis coronaria. The sequence continues at coordinate 500,918,684 of CM046882.1, forward strand.
TACTAATTTTATACCAAAGTTATATTGATGGAATTTATTAAACTCTATGAATTCACTCGGCGTTATCGCTGACCTTTTCTTTTAACATGTTTTATCTCAGGTACTTGAAGGTAATTCTCAGGAAGACGACAAGAATTCATGGCCCGCACCTAAATAATATTTTTCCATTCAAATACTTTGTAAAACTTTGCATGAAATATAATGACTTGGGACCGATGTAACTTTGATGTTTATGAATGGAAATGATTTATTATTAAACGACGCGATTTTTATGCGTTGTCTATGATGTGAGTAATGTGCTATCCCGTAACACCAACGAGTCTTCCGCTGTATCGAGTTGTACAAATTTGGGGGTGTTACAGAATTGGTGAACTATTATGATTTATAGAGATTGGATTTGTGATTTTGTCATATTTGTGCTTGATTTAGTCTGTTGCTTAATGTTCTAGTTCCTGCTAATCTGATTTTGCTTTTATTTGTTGTTTATAACTGTGTTACTAATACTTTCAGTAGACCCAATTGGTCTGTTTCTTTGGTGGATAACAAAATCTGTCACAAAATATCAATTGCAAAAATATAATACAAAAATCTGCCACCAGCAGGTCTCGAACTCGAGAACTGCCACTTATATGCCATACATGTTTACCAGTTGGGCTATCATGTGTTATTGTTAAATAACTACACTTGGATTTTAATATACAACATTAAAACTGAACTGCTTTTTAATTGTATACGTTTTTTTTACTTTGTAGGTTTTAAAAGTTATTAGAAATATAAAAAAAGTATAATATGTTTTTAACTAAATTGTCTTTTTAATTTTGTCAAAAATCATTAGTTCAAAAAAAATGATAAATAAATAAAGTTTTAATAAAAATAAATATTTAGTTAATTTTAAAATTAATATTGTTTAGACAAAATTTGTTACAAGTAAAAGTAAAATAAAAAGAAAAAAAAATAATTTAGATTTAAATTTCGTCGTTTAGATTAGTTCGGGTAGACGATTCATTTACTTTAAAATTTGTAGGATTAATTTAGATAAAAACCGAAATAAATTCAAATCCATTGTCCAAATTCAAAACAAAAGTCTCAAATTCACAATTTCCTTGTGTACAACGAACTGGGATCACTCTTGTGTTTAATTAATCCGTCTTTAGCTTCTTTTTGGATTATTACTTTTTCCTAAAGGTAATTTACTAAATTTGCTCTATAACATATTAAATTAAAATACACCGACATTTTTCCACACATAAAAATTTTTGGCGCCGCTGGCGGGGATCTTGTGTACGATTCTTTCGTGGATATTTGTTGATCGTTGATTTGAAGACCATTTCCGTCCTCGGAAAGTTTTGTTATTTTTCTATATATATAATAAATATCGTTTTTCGTATTTTTTATTATTAATATATTGTATTAAGTAGAACAATAAATTCACCTACCTCCAAAAGCGTGAAAACGGAAACCTTAGTTGAGATTTCACCTAGCTATTGTATTCGAATCCAAAACAAAGAATAAAGGCAAAATAGACAAATACTAATAAAAAGTTTGAACTCGACTTATACAAACTATAAGGTGGGTATAAGGCGACGAGCTATAAAAGGCCGTCTAAGGAAAAAGGTTTTTAAGTGCTTTGTGCCACCTCGTTTCCCCGCTTGCTTGTGCGTATTTTGAGAGGAACGACTGATTATTGGTTTGCCAACTCAAGTAGTAATAAATCTTATTTTTGTTGTTTACTTATTGAACCTCGAGACGTTTAGGTTTTCACCTACGTTTCAAAGTCGACCGAGGGTAGTTTACTTCCATAGTAATTATCCTCACTCCTTGTTTTTATCAATCTATGATTGATTTAAAAAATAAAAATACCAAAAATAATCTTCTTAATCCTCTATCATGTTTAATGCTTTTCTACTCACCATCCTATTTTTAATTCTTCTATGAGTTCCTTCGTCCGTTGTGTAGGGTGTGGAGAACCGTTATATGGTCTTTTACCATGTCGGTGGTGTACATGCGAGCGTTGTGGAAATGATTTACGTAACGATTTACAAGTTGGATTTTGTCCTTTTTGTAATGATATTACTTCATGCGAAAACCCGAATTTTTCATATAACCCTCTCAATTTTTACCCACCTCCACACCCCACATACGAGACACCGTCGTGTGAGTTATGTGGAAACGATTCTCATTTTGGAATTAATTGTTCGCATCGATTCTCGCTTAATTACGAGTAAGAACCGGGCTACAATCAAAACTATAATGATAATTGTTATCCACAAGATTCACCGAGTTTATCACAACAATATCTTTGTTGTGAGTATTGTGGAGGTCCTCACGAGAGCTTACATTGTCAACCGAGGGATCAAAATTTTTATGAGCCCAATTCTTGCTATAATTCTTTTCCCTCCGGTTTTGACCAACCCCCACAATATTCTCTCGATGGTGAAGGTTTTAGACGAATTAAAACGTTATTTCAAAAGATAATGAATCAAGAAAGTGTTAAAATTGTTGAGAAGAGCATCGAAGATATGTTGCAAGAAAAGAGACGAATTGATAAAGAGATTAACAATATAACTAATGAAATTCGAAGATATCGAGGAGAAATGATTGATGACGAGTTTAAAAGAGAGTGTGATATTAAGATTAGACAACTTTAGAAAGATTATAATGGATTAAGCATTGAGATTCAAAAGAAAGAACAAGCTCAAGAGGAAGCAAAGTATCTTGCTACTCGTGAAATCGAGCGTTCTTTTCTTTATAACGATGAAGATGATGAGGATATTTTTTGATCTCACTCCATCTCATGACGTCACTATTCCTATTCTTGATTCTTCCACCGTGGAACCCGAAAATTCTCTAAGCATGGGGGACGAGCATCTTAGCACTATTCTGGAAACGGAATCGGACGAAGTAATAAAGTCTAGTGTTGATATCCTTGTCCAAAACTCAAGAGAGTCGGATGTTATTTCCAATGGAACGTGTGATTTGCCACATTGTGATAACTCTACTTCTTCCAATCACTTTGAGATTTTCTCCAATTCTAAGGATGAAACTTGTGAAGGAAATGAAGATTTTGAGTATGATACGACTTCTAGTGAATTATCTAATGAGGATTTCTCTGATGAACTCTCTTATAAAGATGACATTCACGACTCGAATTATGAGGGGTTTCCCGATGAACCTACTTTTCTTCACCCATTTCCATCGGGAAATGAGGATGATAGTGATCCAATTTTTGAGAGGTTCACCTTTGAACTTACTCCTTTAGACCAATTTCCATCGGGAAATGAGGTCGATTTGACTATTCTGATTCTTAAGAAGTTCACCGATGAACTTACTCATTTAGAGGTGGAAGACGTGATTCTTCGAGAAAAATTATCAAATGTCTATCTTCTCATTTCTAAAATCGAAGATTTATATTCTAAGCCTATTAAGAAGTCTTTCTCTCAATCTCCTATCCCTGTCGAGGATAGTGATTCGCTTATGGAAGAAATTGACACTTTTCTTGCTTCTAATGATTCGATGCCACCGGGTATTGATGAACTTGACCCGGAGGGGTCGCTCTCTTTTTAGAGAAATTACTTGATGATGATTTCGTCCCAAGTCCTCCTCCCACCCACTTTGATCTTAATGTGAGGGTTTTTCATGTGACTCATATTGAGTACCATGACCCGATTGATCACATTCCTAAGGTTGAAATGGTCGATAAAGATAAGAATGTTGAGAACATTTTGGATAGATTCTTTTTACCCCACCATTACCATTTGCTTTACATGATTATGTATTAACATGGGGAGAAGACACCATTTTGTCTATGCCTTTCTCTCTCGAGGACGAGGTATTTGATCCCGGAATCATTGATCTAGGGAAATCTCGGCCTTTCACTGATGCAATAATTGAAATACTTTTCGATCATCTTGGTACGATTTTATCTCAGGGAGCATACTATATCCATTTCATGATTTGTGACCACCATCTCTTTTTGGAGAATTATGTTGGAGTTTCATTCTCTCATTTGTCATCCGACAATGAGGATGTGATCTTTGACCCTGACATCGTGCTTTTTGATGGATTGTATTCCAATATGCCGGTTTTAACCATTTTCTCTAAGGACCAATGAATGCGGGGATCGAGTCGAGCTCATGACTCGATTAACAAAAACGAGGTGCCTTGTGGGGGAGTCTCATACTTTCTATCTTCTTTCTATTTTCTAACACTAATAAGGCTTGATCTTTTCAAGCTCGTGCTCGTGTTTTGTTGTGATGTAAATCTTAGGTATGACCCTAATCATTGACTACTCTCGTGTTTGGTTTTTGCCCAGTCCACTCGAGCTTCCATACTTTGATTGTAAAATGGGGCACTCACTATCCTTTTATTTTTATCGACTAACGTTTTATCTTAAAGCATAATTAATAAACGGCGTATAGATTTGCGTACTCTTACCATGTTAGGACTTTTGCATTTGACTCTTCGTGTTCTAGCAAGGGGGTGTTACTCTTGAGCTAGGAAACATTGAGTACAATGTTTGGTTTTAGGATGGGGGAGTCAATCGATATAATCGCTTGCAATTGCTTTTGTCGTGTTCAAACGTAATCGTTTTTCTCGTTTTTCATAAAAAATTTAAAATTTTTTGTGCAATTTTGTGTTTAATAATAAAAAGATAAGTGTTTTTGACACAAATGTAGGCTTTCCGTTGGTGAAAATAAGAATAGTTTTTGACTCGATTGGTTTTTACCTTAGCTCATTCCTTAACATGCTTAAGTCAAGTTTTGCTAGACTTTTATACAGGGAACTTTAAAACACGAAAGTCTTAACTCATACGAGTTTAAGAACAAGAACTTTTCGCAAGTTCTTATAATTGATCCTAGAAAGCCATTTATCAAGGGAACTTTAAAACACAAATTCTAAACTTGAAAAAAGTCTAAGAAGATGCAAGATCCTGTAGATGACTTGAAAACCCAAAACTTTGATTTAATAGGCTAAGTATCCATTAGTCTCACATCTTTGAGATTTACAATATGGAGAATAAGAGATGATAAAGTTTAATCATATGTTTAGAGGTTAAGTCTTCCTTGTATAAGTATTTTTGTGTTTGATTCTTTCTCCTCGTATTTATTTTTCACGCTTGAATATTTAAATTGCTTAACAAATGAAGTTTTTAGCGGTTTGGGTTTAATATCTTAACTCGTAACTCCTTCTTTTTCTTCCCTTGTAATTAAAGTAAGAACACATTGAGGGTGTCAGCGTCATGGACTTTTTGATCATGGGATTGCGGAAATTTGTCTTACTATATATATCATTAATAAAGAAGAATAAATAAAAAACATGTTCTCTATGAGCCTTCGGGTGGGAGTTGTTGGGTCAAAACGTTGATGTGGCAGAAACTCAAAATCAAAGAAAACATGAAGACATTTGTTCAAGCGTTGTCAAGAGTAAATCAGACGTTGACAAGAGTAACTTAAGCGTTGACAGAAGTTAAACGCAGTCAACAAAGTCAAACGCTGATGGATGTTGAAGATTTGATGGAGAATTCTATTTGGGGAATATATTGAGTATATTATATATGATATACACAATATATAGTTTATCTAAATAGAATATTTAGATGTTTATTTGATATTATCTCTTGTAGATTCTGTTCCTTACACTATAAAAGGAACAAGAGTCTTAGGTTTTTATATATAACTTTCATTCACAATGTAAACCTAAAGCGTGTGTCGACTAGACGTGGGATTCAATGTATACACGTCTAGTGGTTGTTGATTATCAATATAATTAGCAATCCAATTGTGTTTTTATTCATGTTATTGTGCCTAAACACCTTGTTAATGTGTTATGTTCTAATTCCGCTTTGATTGTATAATCATATGAACATGATGCATTCCTAGTAGCTTCAAAGATCCGGAAACCAAGGTTTCCACAATTGGTATCAGAGCCTCGTGGCTCGTGATGCTAGGACCAACAAGGTGTTCGTGTATGGTGAAAAGAAGAAAAATCCGTCTAGGGTTTTTCTGGACGTTTTTGTGTGCGCAGCAGTATTCAGAAGGTCATAACTTTTGATTGAACCGTTGGATCGTCACGAAATTTTATATGTGTGTTCTACATACATATATCTAAACATCCACTGGAGGGATTGTCGAGTTTTATCCCCAGGCAAAAGTTATTAGGCGTCTAAGTTGGCTGATGAGTGATTTTCAGATTTTCAGATTTGCATGAAATCATGGTTTAGGGTTTCAACAAACCCTAGATCGGTTCTATACAGAAAAGAAGACATGTTGTTAGCTTTGGGGAATCAGTTCTTCATGAACTGGTGATGAACCCTAGCAACATGATTGCAGCAAAGGTTGAAGATGTGTTGAAAATTAGGGTTTCTATGCAAAAGTTAATAAACCCTAGATCGATGAGAGTTGATGTTCTTCATATTAGCAAACTGTGTTTGAGGAATGCAGCGTCATGTATTGTCAACAAAAGAGGGACGTCCAAAATAATACACAAGCAGAGTGATCATGAGCAGCTACTGTTCGAAGTTTTGGCAGGTTATAATCTTTAGTTACTGTTTGGAGAAGTCAAAACATGGGTTGTTAAGAGATTCTGGTGGTGCGTATCATGTTTCTATCATTGAGATCTTCTTAACATAGCTGTTATGAAAGGTATGCTGATTTTTTTTATTATGACGTGATTTGGTCGATTAGAAGATTCATATTGGTCAATTCTTATTGATGGACCTGTGTTCACACGATTAGAGGATATCTTGGATTGTTACGGTAGACTTGCGATTCACATGATCAAATATTAATAGAAAGTGACGTTACTTCCAAACTTTGTGTTCACACGATATCTTCTGAGGTTTAAGAATTGATCTCATTGGTGGAACAATTTGCATTCACACGATCAATTCTTATTTATTCACATGGTCATGAAGTGTGTTCACACGGTTGAAGCTCTCTTATTGGTGTAAAAAGGATGTGTTCACACGGTTATGAAGCTTTAATTGGATAAACATAATTGTTTCAAGATTTTGAGACGTGAAGCTTTGTGGTAGCAACACAGATTTGTTTTTTAGCAATTAAGCTTTGGACCAAGCAAGTTAAGTCACGTGAGTTTCTTTTAGACATGATGGATTGATGTTGACATCATATTACAGAAAGATCTCGTGATACATTTTTGACTCATATTCGTATGGTTCAAAGCTACTGTCCATGTGATCATATGTTAGGCATTATTGTATTCAAAAGATAATACAACAGTGGCGTTCATACTTATTAATGCAACGCTGACAGAAGAAGACGCTGCCATGTGTAATCGAGACGCTGACAGGAAGCATTTTGACGCTGACAGAATAAGTCAACGCTGATAGGTTGACAGTGTCGTCCGATATATGAATTCCAATGCTGATAGGTATTGTTCGATATCGGACAATACAACTGATAGAGATATTGGACATAAGAGGATATTGGACAACAACGAAGGCTGCTGTTTGAGAAAATTGGTACGTTTTAAGCACACAAAAAGGTGGAAATTACACACGAAGGTACATGGAATCTCTGTTTTAATTTAGAATATCATGTTGATATTTATGGCTCGGATATTTTTGAAAGGAATTAATGATTTTAAGGCGAGTTAGCAACCATTCATGAAGTAATTTATTGGAGTATGTAATCGGGATAGCCTTGTGAAAGAGTTATTCGTTAACAGCTTTTACATATGAAGATATTGGCTTGTCATGAAGAGGTGTTAGCTTAAGGGGAAGAATTCTTATGGTAAGTTTGATGATTGAAGAAGATTTTCGCGAGTTTGTGTTCTATCATATCTTAAAATCATGCACTGGTGACTTTAAAGGTAACTTGTTCGTGCTTTACATGGTTGGTGATGAAGACTTGTCATAACACTTGAAGTAGTTACATTATCGTGCTCAGTGTCTCACAAAGGATGAGAATATTGACAAGGGATCGAGGTCTACTTATATTTAGTCATTGGTATAAGTTTTTCATCACATGGATAGTACAAGACATGGAACACAAGGTTGGGTTATTCTACTTCTACATCAAGAATACTTTATTTATTTTTCTTCAAGATCATTACACAGAGCCTACATTTGGAGAATCTTCAAAGATTGCATACATTGTTTACTTCCTTGTTGATGTGACAAAAAGGGGAAGAAATACATGCTACACTTGAGGGGAAGCAATTTGAAGATCATGTACAACTTACAAGAGATACACATAGAGTTTTGCCACTATCAACTAGGGGAAGATTGTTCGGTCAAAAAGTTGATGTGGTAGAAACTCAGAATCAAAGAAAACATGAAGACATTTGTTCAAGCGTTGTCAAGAGTAAATCAGACGTTGACAAGAGTAACTTAAGCGTTGACAGAAGTCAAACGCAGTCAACAAAGTCAAACGCTGATGGATGTTGAAGATTTGATGGAGAATTCTATTTGGGAAATATATTGAGTATATTATATATGATATACACAATATATAGTTTATCTAAATAGAATATTTAGATGTTTATTTGATATTATCTCTTGTAGATTCTGTTCCTTACACTATAAAAGGAACAAGAGTCTTAGGTTTTTATATATAACTTTCATTCACAATGTAAACCTAAAGCGTGTGTCGACTAGACGTGGGATTCAATGTATACACGTCTAGTGGTTGTTGATTATCAATATAATTAGCAATCCAATTGTGTTTTTATTCATGTTATTGTGCCTAAACACCTTGTTAATGTGTTATGTTCTAATTCCGCTTTGATTGTATAATCATATGAACATGATGCATTCCTAGTAGCTTCAAAGATCCGGAAACCAAGGTTTCCACAGGAGTCATGTAGCACTAGCCTTGTCATTAGAGCCTTAGGGTGTATGGCATGGTGATGTGTTTAATAAAGATTGCTTCATCATCATGAGCCTTAGGGTGGGATGGTGAATGTCAATTCCCTTGTTTATGTCCAAAGAGCCTTAGGGTGTGGATCATAGATAATGAGCACTTTTACATCTTAAAGAGCCTCAAGGTGTATGATGTAAATGTTGCTAACTCCATTAATAAGGTCAAATCGAATTTGGAGGAATAATTGTTGCTTTAAGTATACCTATTAGCCAAATTTCGGATCCGGGAATTTATTCCTAAAATTGTGTCAAGTTATCCTTGATGTAAGCTTTCTTTAGTGACAACGGTTTTTGAGGTCGAGGTTAGGTTTTGAGTGTTGGGTTTACACCGTTTTTGCCTTCATTTTTGGATTAATAATTATTAAATAAGTCAAATGAGCCTTTGGGTGAATGATAAAATTTAAAATCTAGAGATACAATTAGGAATAAAGGAAATTGAGTTTAACACAAATTACTTGTATGAGTGGTCTTAACATTGGAACTTATGATTGACAATGATCTTGTTTTTTAAACTTGGCATGGAAAGAGTGAAAAGTCGAGGACGATGAATCTATTCGAGTTTTATGATCCTAAAAGTTATTTCTCAAATAATGAAAGCAATAGATTATGTCTTTTCCAAATAAAGTGTCAAAATTTGAATAAGAGTGTAGTTAGTAGCTTTATTTTATCACTGTGTGAGGACACGATAATTGCTTAGCAAGGGGGAGTTTGATAAGAGTGAAATTACTCATATCATTTATATCATTAAATGAGACTATAATGCATAAAACTTATGAAAATGGTATTGTATTTGCTTGTTTCTTGTTTCATGTGTGTAGGTACCAAAGTTCACGAAAACAGGCAAAACCAACACGGAGTTTGAAGATTCTATCAAGGCCAAAATTCGGGATCGTTGATTAAGGTTTTTTAAGTTAAATGGGCCAAGTGGGTCCACATGTACTTAATGGGCCTGGAAGCCCATTAAAATGGTTACATATGATTAAGCACTTTGAAAAGAGCATTTTCAAAGGCCCAACACAACGGATGAAGTTATGGATCAAAAGCCCAAAGGAATAAAAATGTAACGAGTGGAGTATTATATAACTTGGGTCCAAAGCCCATCACACAAGAGTTATAGACGGTGGAGTATAGAAAATGGTCAAAGTTATGGACCCACGACCCATGAATAAAAAGTTAGACGGTGAAAGATAGATACTTTCTTTTGGGGGTCAACTTTTCACTCGGTCAAAAACAAAACACAAAAGAAAAGAAAACGATAGAGAGAAAGAGTATTTGGGGAAAAATATCCAGCATATAAACCCTAGCAATTTGGGAGTTTCCAAATCATGGGCAATTGGCTTACACGCGCCTCAAATAACTCCCAAGTTAATAGGGATGAAGGTGCTGACACTAAAGGCCACGTGGCACTCTCAACACGTCACATCTCATCTATGATTGCCTGATTCATTGAGAGCCAGTCAAAGGGCCAATCACATCAAGCCAAGTCACCACCAAAGAAGCAAAACTAGCACAAAAAATGCCATTGTGGCAATCCGTGTGAAAGAAGGTGTTTTCTCAGCCTTTGGATCAAGATGGATGGAAGAAAGATAGAAGATATGCTCATCTAAGGGTCAAGGATTGATCTTCATCAACCACCCACACCACTCGGTTCTGCTATAAATACTCTTCTATTTTCTTTGTAATGTTATCTGTTTCTTTCTTTAAAGTTATTATGTCAATTTAGTTTTAGACTAATGTAATTTTTATTTTTTCAAAAGTATTGTAATGATGTTATGATTTAATAAAAGTTTGATTTTAAGTCTCTTATTTCATTGATCTCGCGTTTGTTAATCTTTGGTGAAACGGTTACCACTTTAATCTAAGTTAAAACTGATGATATAATAATTTATTATTTGTTTAAGCTTTTTCTCATAGCTTAATTGAATAATTAAAGAGCGAATTAAGGGAAAAATCTAACCCCACTGGTTAGATTTAAGTTACAGTTGGTTCGATATGCATTATTGAATCGTTATGGATTGTGGTTCATGATGTTACTATGGTTCATGGTTCGAATGGTGGTGTTGTGATTTGATCCTTTGGTGTTGTTTCGGTTCAAAAGTAGGCTCAACGCCTTACTTCTACATCAAAGGTTTTCATCATTATAATGGTTAAGCTTTACTTTACTTTTTCTGCATTTTTAGATGTGAAATTTATATGCTAGATGATTTTTGTGGAATTTGATATTTGAGCTGCTAGTTAACTTGTGAGATTGGGATTGACTGAATATTTAGATTGATATGATGTATGGATCTGCTTAGCAATATGGTGTATGAATCTGTTAGCTGTAGGATTTGTTACAGGTTTGTTTTAGCTTGCTTTGGTAGAAGTTTAGGTTTTGAATCTGAATGAGTTTTATCATAGCAGTTCTTGATTTGGTTAGTTGATTATTGGTTGCTAGATTTGGTAAGACTGAGATAATATTTGTTCACTGTTAGGAGAGTTATAGGATGTTTTGATCTGTTGTTTTATCTTGTGCTAAACCTGTTACCAAGTTTTTTTTCTTTGCTAATTAAGAAGTGCATTTAGGGACTGTATTTTGTATAAATATATTGCTATAATTGTAAGCTGTTTAATATTGACTTAGTGCTTTAGGTTCGTATCAAGATGTTTTAATTGCTTGTAAGTTTGAGTTTGCTGTCATGCTATGTATCATAGGTCTGGATGATGTGTACTGATTTTGTTGTTAGACTGCTGATATGATCTCTTCTGTGATCAATAGACTATACTGAATATGCTATAGTTTTGTCATAGAATTGCTTTTGAGCTTGGTTTTACTTACTAAATTGGTGATCTGTTATGATTTATAGAGATTGGATTTATGATTCTGTCATATTTGTGCTTGATTTGGTCTGCTGCTTAATGTTCTAGTTCATGCTAATCAGATTTTGCTTTTATTTGTTGTTTATAACTGTGTTACTAATACTTTCAGCAGACCCAATTGGTTTGTTTGTTTGGTGGATAACAAAATATGTCACAAAATATCAATTGCAAAAATATAATAAAATTTTTTGCCACCAGCAGGTCTCAAACTCAAGACCTGCCACTTATATGCCATACATGTTTACCAGTTGGGCTATCATGTGTTATTGTTAAATAACTACACTTGGATTTTAATATACAACATTAAAACTGAACTGCTTTTTAATTGTATACTTTTTTTTACTTTGTAGGTTTTAAAAGTTATTAAAAATATAAAAAAATATAATAAGTTTTTAACTAAAATGTCTTTTTAATTTTGTCAAAAATCATTAGTTTAAAAAAATGATAAATAAATAAAGTTTTAATAAAAAAAAATATTTAGTTAATTTTAAAATTAATATTATTTAGACAAATTTGTTACAGGTAAAAGTAAAATAAAAAGTAAAAAAATAATAAGTTAGATTTAAATTTCAGTCTTTTAGATTAATTCGGGTAGACGATTCATTTAATTTAAAATTTATAGGATTAATTTAGATAAAAACCGAAATCAATTCAAATAGATTGTCCAAATTCAAAACGAAAGTCTCAAATTCATAATTTCCTTGTGTAAAACGAACCGGGATCACTCTCGTGTTTAATTGATCCGTCTTTAGCTTATTTTTGGATTATTACTTTTTCCAAAAGGTAATTTCCTAATTTGCTCTATAACGTATTAAATTAAAATACACCGACACTTTCCCACACATCAGTTGCTATCTCCCTTTTTTCCTCGAGTAGATCTAAATTCACCCGGAGTTCCTCATCGTTTGTGACAACATTAACCTCCATCGTGCGTATTGTTGGCATCCCAATCTCTGCTGGAATGACAAATTCGATCCCATAGGCTAACGCTGTTGATCCCAAACTTAGATCGATTAGCTTTGTGTATACGAGATTAGATCAAGTAATACACGTAGAGAAACCTTTGTATATGCTTATGAATCTAAGTGTTATGCGGAATTTAGCACTTAAACAAGAACACACAATGATATAAACAAACTTTCAATTTGATTATCAATATCAAACTTTCTTACAATGAAAGATGTTTACGAATGAAAACTTATATGAAACTTATATTAAACATTAACCTAAAGGTCTTCTTTTATAGACATAAGAAGCCTTGTACAATAATCTACGTATCAGCTATTCTAGGTAAAGATAAATATAGAAAATACATTGTCGTTTCTATCCTTACTAGAAGTATTCTAGAATATAATAAACGTGTAGAATATATCTTCCATCAGTGCTTGTCTTCATTGTGTCAACGCTTGACTTTAACTTGTCAACGCTTGAGCTGTCAGCGCTTGTTTTGTTCTTGTCAACGCTTGTTTTGTTCTTGTCAGCGCTCAAGTGATCTGGCCTTAATTTATTCCCAACAATCCTCCCCTAAACTTGATATCCACTCTTATGATCAAGTTTCTGAATAAGCATTAAGGACTAGGAGGAATCTTACAAACCTTCTCATATTGATAGTGAATAAATCTGATCAAATCTTTTGCCACGTCACTTGAATAATCTATTTCCAGCTGAGTGTCCTTCATCTTCTCCAAAATAGCCTTGGATATGAAATACTGGGCATCCACAAGTAGATACTCAGCAAACTTTGTAGAACTTAAATGGTAAACACCAGCAGCTGAATATAACCTCCATTGAAGACCACTGAGATCATCTTCAAGATCCTTCCATATTGCAGGATCTTCATCTTTTGGTCCACACATCCTTTTGAATGTGGTCCAAAGTTTTATTCCATTAGCTGAAGTTGGTGATTCAGCCTCATACTTGGTCTCCAGCAACCTCCAAAGGTCCACCAAGTCTTCTCTATCACAACTTGCAAACAAAGATATGAGAGTGGTAAAAGTGTGTACCTCCTTGCCAAATCTGCCAATCTTCCAGAACCCACATTCATCTTCTTCATAGCTCACAATTGGGTTCCTGGAATCTAATGGTAACACTTGCACCATATCTGAAGCTTCTAATGGGGAGAGCTTGAGGCTCTTTCTTATAACTGCTTCACTTGGATATAATGGATCCATATCTTTTGGAAACTCAAATGAAATTCCCTTCTTCACTGGCCTGGGAACAATCATAGCTTTCTTGAGTTCCATTTCTTCTGCAAGTTCCTCCTTTCTTTCATCTGAAAGAAGTCTGAGAGTGTTTGCTTCCTGCACTCTCACCCAAATGGGATAAGCCCTGTTTTCCAACTCATCAAATGTCAAAGCCTTCAACTTCTGATATGTCCATCCAACTCCATGACATCTGAGCAACATAAAGTAGAGCTCCCTTCTATCCCTTTTCAACTCTAAGAGAATATTGCTTGCCTTGTGTTTCAAAATTACCTGGCAATCCTTCTGAACTCTAAGTAGAATCTCCAAACCTCATATTTGATCTGAAATGGTCAAGTCTGGATTCTCCATACATCTGTCTTCCCAAGCATGATACATTTGAACCACCTCTGGCATGTCAAAGTCAACCTGCAATTTCAATTCTCTCAACTTTTCCCTAGCAAACTCATCACCATACTCAAGCCTTTCTGGTTCTATAATCATCACACTTGAGTCTGAGCTAGCTCCATCACTTTCTTCTTCTGAAGTCACAACAAATGGTGACTTTTCCTTTTCATCTTGTTCCATCATTTGTGCAGCTAATCTTCTATCAAACTCAACTTGAGCTGCATCCTTTGGAACACTCTCTTCTACCATTTTACCCTTATCCTTATCTGATGGTGCAATGGTTCGTAAGATAAATGGTAATACATGAGTAGAAACCTCCTTGATGATAGATGATGACTGGGATACATCACCTTCATGTGCAGGTTTGTTAACGCCCAAATTTGTCCTATCAGCGCCCAAAATACTTCTATCAGCGTCCAAACTTTCCTTGTCAACGCTCAAATATCTTCCCTCAGCGCCTTGTGTAACCTCTCTCAACATAGCTGTAAATGATAAATTTAAGTTGGTGGGAGAGACTAAGGACGTATCAAAACCTGTTTGTTTCTTCAAAGTTGTAAGGGCCTCAGCAACATCCATTGATTGACCATCTTGGCTGCCCTTATCACTCAGATTTATTTGATCTTCCTCCCCTTTGGAAGATTCCTCCATACCCCTCCTAGCACGATCACTTTCCAAAACAACAATCCTCTCCCTCAATTGCTTGAGTTCAAGGCCTTGTGAGCTGACTACTTGTACTAAGTCTGCATTTTTCTTTTGCAAGCTAATGCAGACTGCCGTCAATTCCATAAGAGTCATTGGTTCCAGTCTGCCCTCTTCTAAAATGGGGATTTGACCTCCCAAGTCAGATTCATTGGGCATGGATGAGGACTTAATTATGGTGGGACTGCCTTGGCCAGCATCTAAGCCAGAACCAATAGTCCCAGCCTCATCCAGGTCACCAGCCACACTTGTGGTGGTGGTTCTCTCTGCTACATGGCTAGGACCACCAGATGAGAACACTCCAGTAGTCCTTTGGCGTTTCATCAACCTATATTCAGGGGGTGTGGAAGATGGTGTGGAAGAATGGGTAGATGTGGGTTGGTTAAGGGGTGTTTGGGATTGTGAAGGTTGTGTGTCAGCGTTGGAAATAGGCACATCAACGCCAACATTGAGTGTGTCAGCGTTGAAGGATTCTGTGTCAATTTGCATTTGTTCATGTGAAGGTAAAGGTTCAAGAATTGGTTCAAGTTGTGGTTGAGGGTCAATTTGAGGTTGGGGGTCTGGTTGGGGTTGTGCTGCTGCAATAACAGCAAGCATGGCTTGGGTTAAAGGTAGGTCTCTATGGGGTGGTGAGTTCATCTTCATAAAAATAGCTTTCTTTTGCTCAGGGATCTTATAAAAATCATTATGATCCCTTGAGCAGTAACCTTGAACATCAAAAACCATTTGCAGAAAACGGGGATAAGCTAAAGTCATTTTTGTCCCCTTGTTTTTACACATCCCCTTAAAAATCATTTTAGAATAGTTAAATTTTTTGCCCTGTTGCAATGCACACAATAGCACCGGCAATGGATCTATTGATCTCATTGTGTGCAGTACATTTGGGACTCAAACATTGAAGGAGGACATGTATGAGGTACATCCAGGCTGGGGGAAATTCCTGCTTATGGGAAGGGTGGCTATACAATCAGCATCATCAAGATGCAAGGCTTGGCGTACCAAGGCCTCAATAACCACCCAAGATCTCCCATGAACAATAGAAGTCAATGTGGTCACTCCATTAACTGTTGAGGAACTAACGGTGTTCCAAAACTGCTTAATGTGTGTGACTGGAATGAGTGGTGCATGAGAAAGAGCATACCTTAATGGGGATGCGTTCAAATACGCCACTATTTGTGTGTATTGGGGAAACAGAGCATCATCAGCTTCAAGATAAGCAATCATGTTGTGTTGTGATCTGAACCCCAATTCCAGTTCTGTTGGTTTAAACTTTGGTGCCATTGATGAAAGCTGTTAATTTTAAGTGATGAAGATGAAGTTGATAAGAGAAAATTGTTAGACAAGAATTATAGATACCCTGTTTAAAATAGGAGCCAAATGTATAGGAGAAAAAGAATGCATGTGATAGGCCCAAAAATAGGCAAGTATTTTCAAAAATCAATCATGAAAATATTGAAAAAGTTATAAGTTATCTCATGCATTAAATGAAAGTAACAACTCCTAAAATTACGGCCTAAAAATTTGTCAAAAAGTAACAACTGGGTAGGTCCCATTGAGTGTCAACGGTCAAAAATAACCTATCAACGCCCAACGGCTATAATTTTGTCAACATTTGCCTATAGCCATGTCAGCGTCCAACTTGGTCACAACAACGCTTGGAAAATTCTTGTCAGCGTCCAAAAATATTTTAAAAAGTGAAAAATGACCTTAACAAGTAATTTATCCTAGAGAATATAACCAAAAGTTGATAATTATTATAGGGCGGCAAGCACTGTCCAGTTATGCACACTTGCATAAGCAAGATAGACATAACAGTCCTCTAGTGTCCCTTGCTAACCAAAACTCTTAACAACCAAGTTACCTTATAAAATCCTTGTTACTCCCAGGTAAATCTCATATCAAAATCATTCTCAAGTCTCCCAACAGACCACAACCAATTCTAGGCCAAAAATGTCTTGGCAGCATGCACAGTATATCAACTTTGCATGCTACAGTGCCTCATGATTTAGTAGAAACTAACTCATACTCACCTGTGGACACAATCTAGAATTGTGATAAGAGTATCATATGGATACCCAAAAATCCTAAAGGTTCCTAAAACCTCCCCTTAAACTATGATACAAAAAGTTTGCTAAAATCATGCATGAACATAAAAAATTTATGTCAAGATAGGAATGAAACATTCCAACCATCATCCATAAATAAAAACTTGTCCAAATGCTTCTCCATTGATCCATAAGCAACTCTGTATCCAATGGTATACTGCTAACACCATCTGCACATTTAGATTGAAAACCACAAAACTAACATTGTTGCTGACAACGCCCCGATAACACATGACAGCGTTGAGGGAAGCTTTGTCAGCGTTAGACAATTATATTGCTGACAACGTTACAAAAACACTTATCAGTGTTCAAGCAACCTTTGTTAGTGTTAGAAAAATATAGTGGAAAATCTAAATCATCAATAAGACCAACAATAATAATGCATCATCCTGTACATACTTTAACAAAAAGACTCCAAAACACATATTATGTGAGATTGACCATTCCAATACTTGTTACCAAGTATTGAAATCTCCCAGCATCAAAAGGTTTAGTTAATAAATCTGACACATTTTCCTCAGTGTCAACCCTATCCGGTTGTATTAAACCTTTCTCAAAGCAATCTCTTATAAAATGGTGTCTAATTTCTATGTGTTTAGTTTTAGAATGATGTACAGGATTCTTAATGATGCATAAAGTACTATTATTGTCAACAAATATCTTAGTATGCATGAAATTATACCCATAGTCCAACAGCTGGTTCTGAATCCACAAAACTTGACCACAACATGCAGCTGCAGCCACATACTCTGCTTCAGTTGTAGAATTAGCCACCACTGTTTGTTTCTTGCATTGCCAAGATATCAACCTGCTCCCAAGAAACTGACATCCACCAGTTGTGGATTTCCTATCAAATTTATCACCTCCATAATCACTATCTGAATATGCAATCAGCTCCAATGGTGAATCCTTTGGGTACCACAAACCAAGACTAGGATAGCATCTTAGGTACCTAAAGATCCTCTTCACAGCATAAAGGTGACATTCTTTGGGAGTCACTTGATGGCGTGCACAAGCACACACAGCAAACATGATATCAGGTCTGGAGGCAGTAAGATACATCAAGGATCCAATCATGGATCTATAGTGCCTGACATCAACATCTTTCCCATCTCCAATCTTTCCCCAAGGGTGTTCTCTATCCATAGGAGTAGTAGCCCTCTTTTCATGTGGAGAAAAGCCAAACTTGTAAACCAAGAAAGAAGTTCATATCCCCATAGCACTCATCTTGAATTTGTCTGTCATAAGCTTGGAGAAATCCTCACTCATCTTTGGATCAGTAGACCCAAAAATGATATCATCAACATAGACCTGCACAAGCAACACATCCTTGCCTTTCTTCTTTGTAAATAATGTCTGATCTATGGTGCCCCTCTTGAATCCATTATCCACCAAATAGGTAGACAAAGTGCCATACCATGCTCTAGGGGCCTGATGAAGGCCATACATAGCCTTTTTGACTCTATACACTTTATCTGGATGCTCTGGATCCTCAAAACCAGGAGGCTGCATCACATATACTTCCTCAACAATGGTGCCATAGAGAAAGGCACTCTTGACATCCATTTGATAGACAGTGAAGCCCATGCAGGATGCATAGGCTAGAAAAATCCTTATAGCTTCAATCCTTACAACTGGTGCAAAGACTTCCTCATAGTCTATCCCCTCCTCTTGTGTATATCCTTGAGCCACTAACCTTGCCTTGTTTCTGACCACAATGCCTCTTTCATCTCTTTTGTTCCTGAGAACCCATCTTGTCCCTATAGGTCTGACATATCTAGGACAATCAACCAGCTCCCAAACATCCTGAATTGCAAACTGGTGAAGCTCATCCTGCATTGCTTCCACCCAACTTGGTTCTTTGAGAGCATCAAAAATTTTCTTGGGTTCTTCCTGTGACAGAAAACATGCAAACAAACATGCTTGCACAAGAGGGGTATCAACCTTCTTGTGTATATTAGCAATAAACCCACCAAGACCTTGATGAGATCTTTTAGTCTGAACTGGAGTCATAATATCACCAATGATCTGGGAAGGGGGGTGATTCTTCATTGTGGAAGTGAGAACTCCTCCTTCAAAAAGTCTAGTGTCCTCAACCTCATGCTCCATGTTGCCAATATCTTCTTCATCAGACTCTCTTTCATCAACATGAGGATGAACCTCTTCATAAATATTGGAAGGTTCACCTTGTTCAAAATTTGAAGAGAAAAGATGGGCAGAACTTTTGTCAACGCTTGAACCTTGTTTGTCAGCGCTTGGGCTAACAACGCTTGAACTGTTGTTGTCAACGTCTGAGCCATCAACGTCTGAATTGGTCTTGTCAGCGCTAGATTTGCCTTTGTCAGCGCCTGAAGGACCATGCATGTTTGTATCTGGTGGTAGTTGGAAACCACCATTATCTTGTCCAGCAGCAGCAGCAGCAAAAGCATCTGTCCAAATGGGAATTGTGACATATTCTAATATAGGAGATGCCTTTTCTGCTTGTGATCCAACCCTCTCATTAACCTGTGTACCTGAAACATCAACAACTTGTTCCTCCACAACATTTGAAGCTACCTTCACAATGTCTGGATTAGTGACAGGCATATAATTTAAAGTTCTAGATATGGGTTCCAAATCAAACAACCAATTAGGACCACTTTCAGGATCACTAGGTTTATTCTCTAAAAACCTAACATGTACTCTTTCAACAATATGTTTGTCCTCTTTAAGATAAACCCTATAACCCTTGCTCTGGACTGAATACCCCATGAAGTAACCCTCATCACCTTTTGCACTAAATTTCCCTAAGGCATCACTAGTATCCAAAACTACTACATGACAACCAAAAGGTCTGAGAAAACCAATATTAGGGTTTCTTCCCCAAAGTAACTCATAAGGTGTTTTGTTCTGAATTTTGTTAAACAATGCTCTATTTTGCACATAGCAAGCTGTATTAACAGCCTCAACCCAAAAGGCTATAGGAAAGTGAGCATCAACCAATATTGTTCTGGCTGCTTCAATTAGGGTTCTATTTTTCCTCTCAGCAACCCCATTTTGTTGTGGGGTTCTAGCAATACTAAATTGCCTAGTAATTCCTTTCCTGGCACAGAAATCATCTAGCTTCTTATTTCTAAATTCTCCACCATTATCACTCCTAAGCATTTTAACCTCATTGCCAGACCTTTTCTCAATCTGAGTGATAAAATCAATTAGAATATCAGTTGTGTCACTCTTCATAGCTAGAAAGAATGTCCAAGTAAATCTAGAAAAGTCATCTGTGATAACAAAGCAATATGACTTACCATTCAAGCTTTCTATATTTGTTGGACCAAAGAGGTCCATGTGAAGCATATGAAGTGGTCTGGAACTAGTATGCACCTGTTTGGACTTGAATGAGACCTTGTGCTGCTTGCCTTTAAGACATGCAACACAAGAGTGGTCATTGTGGAAGGCCTTCTCAGGCAAACCATCAACTAAACCAAGCCTCACAAGTCTATTTATATTCTTGAAATTTATGTGCCCTAGTCTCCTGTGCCACAAATTACTCTCATCTACTGAGGCCTTAGCATAAAAACAAGACATATTGGTATTCATTTTAATCCCATTTAAATTCACATTATATATGTCCTTATGCCTAGGTGTTCTATACTCAATATATTTCTCATCAGGGATTTTAAAATCCTTGCTTAACACCAAACACTCAGTATCAGTAAAAAGAACTTTATTTTTGTTATCACAAACCTGTGATACACTAAACAAGTTGTAATCAAGTTCTTTTACCAGGAAGACGTTCTCAAAACGTAGATTATTGGTGAGAAGGGTTCCTTTGCCTGTGATAGTTCCATATCCACCTCCAAAGTATACCTTATCACCATCTTTAATAGGAGTGAAATTCGTCAGATAGTCTTCCTTCTATGTCATGTGCCTTGAGCATCCACTATCCCAATATCCATAATCATTGATCTGTCTTTGAATGCCCTGCACATAAAGAAAACAAATTAGTTTTCTTTGGGAACCCAAGTCTCAAAAGACTTGGATTCATCTGGTTGTTTAATAAGAACAGACTTAGTTCTCACAACAACCCCATTCTCATCCTTTTTAGGATGAAATACCCAGTTAACCCCAATAGGTTTTGTAATGACCTTTGAAATGTAATTAAATCTATTGTAAGTCATTGAAATCCCATTATCATTAGGGTTTTGATCTTTCTTGGGTCTCCATGTTAAGCTTTAAGAAGCTTTAGACCCCTTACCTTGTGGCTGCAAATATTTAGGTCTGGTCACGTTTCTGTCAGCGTTAGAATTTGTCCTATCAACGCTGAAATTACCCTTGTCAGCGTTGAACCTAGGGTTTGCTACAGAAACCCATTGCCTATTTGACCAGGTGTTTGTCTTTTGAAATGGTCTTCGTCCATGAGTGTTAGACCTTCTAGAAAGGAATGGGGCAGGTCTAATCACTTGTGGACTTTGCTGCACACAAGGTTTGGGTCTGACAACGTTTGACTTCCTAACAACGTTGACTTTGTTCCTGTCAGCGCTGAAATTGTTTCTGTCAGCGCTGGCTTTGTGAGCGTTGACACACTTGTATGCCAAGTGTGAAAAACTACCACACGTGTAACAAGCTTTTCTAGACACAACCTTAGGTCTAGAGGAGAAGAAGCCTGTTCCATGATTGCTAACTTGACTCTTGGGTGACCTAGTATTCCTATACATCTCTACATATTTAATGCTAGGTCTTCTAACAGTGTTTGAGCCTAGGTTAACAACTTTACCAGTGATTGGGTTAGTAACCTTAATGGGCGTAGGTTCATTTGGACTTTCACATAACAAACCTCCCTTAACAAATAAAGTAGGGTTAGCTTTCTTCCACTCATTTAGGTCAGTCAATTTTTGCTGATACTCTTCCACTGGAGTGACAACTCTTGGTGGAGGAATGAATTCCTCCTCTTGGAGCTCTGGTAAACCAGTCCAAGATAAGTCCCTTTGTTGGACACCATAGAAGTCACCAGCTGGTGGTGGAACCAAAGAGTAATCATTCATCCCAATCCCTGTCATGTCCTTAGGATCCCTTTGTTTAGCTACACAGTCTCCTAGGGTTTGGGTGGCTCTATCAAATCTTTGAATGTTAAGGCCAACATTATCTTTATTCTTAATGGCCTCATCTAACTTAGCCTGTAATTCACCATTAACCCTTTCCATGATGTTTCTAATATCCATACTACCCTCTAACTCATGTTTTAAGATATTAATCTTATCTTTTAAGTCAAATTCCATTTTCTTGTATTCAGAAACGGTTTTCTCAGTTTCAGTAAGAGCTAGTTGGTAATTAGACAATTTACATCTTTCAGTACTCATATCATCTTTTAGTTTTAACACCTCTTTGTTAAGTCTTTCAGTATTTAACCTACAACCTTTGCTACAAAAAGCATCATCATATACCTCATTATCAAATAAAGAGGAGGAGTGTGTCATGAGAGCATATTCAACATGCTCTTCTTCTTCAATATCAGCAACCAAAGCTTTATCCTCTTCAACATTCTTAGCCAGATAGCTCCAATCCCATCCTGTACCATCAATTCCTTGAACTGGAACCATAGCTTTGGAATCCTGAGCTTTAACAACCTGACTTGAGGGTTTTCCAGCATCAGATCTTCTAGGAGATCTGCATTCCCTCATGAAGTGTCCCATACGATGACAGTTGTAGCATTCAACTTTGGATTTATCAAATCCAGCTGTGTCTTTAGCATTGAATGTCATCTTCTTTTTAAACCTTCTGTTCCACCTATTTGCTCTTATACTAGCAAGAGCCATGTTCCACTTGATGTCGATCTCTTCCAAGTGCTCATCACTTATCTGCTCAAGGTCCTCATATTTAATCACTGAACCATTGGGCAAAGAAGCAATGTAAGCACAAACAGTATCCAAATCCAAACCAGCAGGTTTAACTCTTGGGGAATCACTTTTGAATGTGTCAGCGTTTGAATAGGAGACGTTGACAGGACTTGTTCCAACGCTGACATATGATGATCCAGTAACTGGATGCATATAAGAGTCCTTCTGAATGAATTGACCTTCACTATGAGAGAAGAAGGCCATGTTGCTGGTGGTAGATTTGCTTCCATGTTCCAAAAGAGTTTCATCTTCCAACAGCCTTAGTTTGTTGTAGATGTCATCAAACGAGGAGCTCTTGTAAGTATTGTTGGCAAGAATAGATCTTGCCCCAATCTTCCATGCCTCACGAAGACTTTTAAGAAAAGTAGCATTGATGTCAACATCACCAACTTGTGTCCCCATGAAGGACAACTTGCTTGTAATGTCAAGCAATCTGCTTCTCACACTACTCAGTTTCTCATTGGGTTGAGCTTTGAAGACAACATAATCATGCAGAAGTTGCTTTTTCTTTTCCTCCTTAGTGTCTGCATTGCCACCATATGCAACTTCAAGAGCTTCCCAAAGATCCTTAGCAGATTCATAGCCTCTATATTTATGCTGGTTTTCTTGTTCCAAAGAGACTTTCAGAATATTTAGGGCTTTCATGTCAACCCTTTTCTTTGCTATGTCATCAGCAGACACAGCTCTACCATCTCCAGGTTTTTTTTCTTATCCTCTTCAGAGCATCCAGCAACAGCTGATCTTTGAGTAATGGCATCAAGAATCTTTTGAGCCTTATTGAATGTGTTTCCATATTCAATAATTTCCCAGAGTGTGTAGTCATAGATCCCCAGATATTGTTCAAAGTTGAACTTCCATAAGTCAAAGTTGGTTGAATCAAGCATGGGAATCTTGATGTTTAGTAAGGCTGAGGAGGAGGAGGTTATTGCTTCAGACATGATGTTATTAGGGTTTCTGAGAAAATTAGGGTTTTGGTGATTTTAGGTTTCTGGTGTTCTTTAAGATCAAAAGTTCCTCAACAAGCTCTGATACCACTTGTTGATCCCAAACTCAGATCGATTAGCTTTGTGTATACGAGATTAGATCAAGTAATACACGTAGAGAAACCTTTGTATATGCTTATGAATCTAAGTGTTATGCGGAATTTAACACTTAAACAAGAACACACAATGATATAAACAAACTTTCACTTTGATTATCAATATCAAACTTGCTTACAATGAAAGATGTTTACGAATGAAAACTTATATGAAACTTATATTAAACATTAACCTAAAGGTCTTCTTTTATAGACATAAGAAGCCTTGTACAATAATCTACGTATCAGCTATTCTAGGTAAAGATAAATATAGAAAATACATTGTCGTTTCTATCCTTACTAGAAGTATTCTAGAATATAATAAACGTGTAGAATATATCTTTCATCAGTGCTTGTCTTCAATGTGTCAACGCTTGACTTTAACTTGTCAACGTTTGAGCTGTCAGCGCTTGTTTTGTTCTTGTCAACGCTTGTTTTGTTCTTGTCAGCGCTCAAGTGATCTGCCCTTAATTTATTCCCAACAAGCACAATTAGAGTATCCCCATTAGCCGTCTCGATCATTGTCTGATGCGCCCATAGGACATGTGGTAGTTCATCCACTCATTTGGCGCTTCTCTCATCTAGGCGCGCCTTTATTCCTTCACCTAGGCTTCTATTCGCTCTCTCCACCAGACCATTAGTCTGTGGGTGTTTCACTGATGCAAAGCGTCGTTTGATGGTCAGCGCTGCACACCAATCTTTGAACGGATTGTCCGCAAACTGTTTTCCGTTATCTTAGATGATCTCCCCTGGTAAACCAAAACGACATACAATATTTTCCCAAACAAAATTTTTTACCTGTTTGCCCGTAATTGTCGCAACTGCCTTAGCCTCTATCCAGCGAGTGAAGTAGTCCATAGCCACGATCAAGAACTTAACGCCTCCGGCTGCAATAGGAAAAGGACATGCTATGTCTATTCCCCGTTTGTAAAATGGCCATGGGGATGTGATGGGTGTCAGCTCTTGTTGTGGATGACGCGGTATTGGCCTATGCACTTGCCAATCATTACATTTATGAATCATATCTCGTGCGTCTCGATGCATAGTCGGCCAATAGTATCCTGTGCGTAGAGCCCGTGCTACTACCGATCTAGGGCCGGCGTGCATGTCGCACGACCCTTCATGAATTTCACTAATCACATAGCTAGCTTGGCGTGGTCCGACACATCGCAACCACGAATGTAAGAATGAGCTTTTGTATAAGACACCATTGCGGAATTCAAAATGTTGTGACTTCCTTTTTATGCGATGCGCCTTTGTTTCATCATCAGGAAGGGTTTTGTCCGTTAAATAGTTTATGATCGGGGTCATCCACGTAGGCCCCTCCTCATCAACTACCGTTGCGACCTCCTCGCCTGTAATGGATTTATCCTTGAGTGTTTCCACCAACACTTGTTTGGATAGATGGGCGAAGCTCGTAGACGTGGTTTTGTTAAGGGGGTCTGCCTTCTTAATCTCGCCTCTCGGTACCTACTTGATAGAGAACTTGTCAAAACTAGCGATAAGTGACTTGACTTTCTCCAGATATTGGATCATGTTCTCCTCTTTGGCTTCGTATCCTCCTAGGATGTGATTCGCGACAAGTCGTGAGTCCACGTAGGCTTCAAGGTTGCGCACTCCCATCCTAGCTGCAATTTTCAACCCGCAATTAATGCTTCGTATTCTGACTCATTATTTATAGCTGTGAATTCAAAACGCAAGGCATAGGTGAACTCCATGCCTTCCGAATTTGTGAGTATGAGGCTCGCTCCTGATCCGTCCGTGCAAGAAGATCCATCGGTGAACAATACCCATGGTTCCGATGGGATCTCTTCCTTTGGTACCATTGGCTCCTCCTCCTCGGGCTTCTCAATTATGAAATCTGCCAAGATTTGGCCTTTTATGGCTGTCCTTGGTCTATAGGAGATGTTGTATTCCCCCAGCAGGACGCTCCACTTCTGAAGTCTTCCTGCCACGTCTGGTTTGGAGATAACATGTTTTATTGGCTGACCCGTGACAACCACTATTGGGTGCGTCTGGAATTACCGACGTAACTTTTTTGTGGCGTAAACCAACGATAAGACCAACTTCTCCATTGGCGAATAATTCAGTTCTAACCCTTGCAGCGCTCTGCTTATGAAACAGACCGGAGTCTGGACTGAATCCCAAAGTCATGAGAACTATGCTTATTGCTCCATATGTAGCGGATAAGTACATGATTAGCTCCTCCTTAGGTCGCGGGGCGACTAGCATGGGAAGAGCCGCTAGATGCTGCTTGAGCTGCCCAAACGCTTCCTCCGCCTCTCTTGTCCAGCGAAAGTCTCATTTCTTCAAGCACTTTTTTAGTGTTTTGAATAAAGGGAGTAACTTCTCTGCGGACTTTGATAGGAACCTATTAAGTCCTGCCAGCTTTCCATTAAGTGATTGTACCTCTTTAAGTGTCCGGGGGGATGGCAGCTGTATCACAGCGTCCGTCTTCTCCGGACAAGGCTTGATGCCAGTTAGATTGATCATATACCCAAGGAACATTCCTTCGGTTGCTCCAAACGTGCACTTTTCGGGATTTCATGTTTATTTTCCTCAATGTGTCGAATGTCTCTTGGATGTAATGGAGGAGTTCGTCCTCCATATGGCTTTTGATAACCAAGTCGTCAACGTAGACTTCAAGGTTACGGCCTATTTGCGAGTCGAAGGCTTTATCAACAAGTTGTTGGTATGTCGCGCCTGCGTTCGTGAGTATGAACGGCATTTTTGTGTAACAATACACGCCCTGACTGGTATGGAACGCCGTCTTCTCCTCGTCTTCCTCTGCCATCTGGATCTGATGGTATCCTTATTTGTGTCTAAGAAACATTTAAAAGAGTACCCGCATAGGGATTCCACCTTCCAATGGACAGAAATCTTGTGGGCAAACTTTATTCAAATATGTGAAGTCCACACACATGCGCCGGCTTTCATCATGCTTCTTGACCATGACCAGATTGGAGAGCCACTCATGGTAATAGACCTCGTGCATAATTCATGCGTCTACCAGTTTTCGTACCTCGTCCAGTATTACCCGGTTGCGTTCTGGTGCTTGACCGCGCTTCTTTTGTCTAATAGGGGGATATCCAGGGAGGATTTGAAGCTTATGCTCTGTGATCGAATGCGGTACACCCGTCATATGCTTTGGTTCCCATGCGAATATATCAAGGTTTTCTTTTAGAAGAGAGCACATGGCCTTCTTTCCTTTCTCAGAGAGGGTTCCCCCGATAGCCACCTCTTGTTCCGGATATTCAGGGTGGATTACCACTTTCCAGTTAGGGGGTGGTGATCCTTCCTTTATAGGAGCTGGCTAGATTAGTGTTGTCAGGGCGTGACACTCCGATGCTGGTACGACTGTATTGTAAATAGTGCCGATTCCCCCTTCCACCGGGAGGTTAATCATGCCGTGTGCCGTGGACGGGACTGCCCGTATGGCTAGTATTCCTGGTCTTCCAATAATACCATTGTACAGAGAATGTGAACGTATCACCACAAAGTTCATCCATGCCGTTGTCGAATGCTCTTTATCTCCAATGGTTACCAGCAAGCGTAATTGCCCCATCGACCAGATAGTGTCTCCACTAAAGCCAATATGCAGCGACGTGGCCGACATTAATTGGCTTTTAATTTCTGTTCGTAGATGTACGAAGCAGTGTTCGTAGAGTACTTCTGCCGATGATCCTCCATCCACATACATACGACGAACGTTATGTGTTCTAATGCTTACCTCAATCGTGAGAGGTGCATCCGCCACGTTGCTCACCGTGATAAGATGGAATGAGATTTCTTGCCGTGTGAATTTTTTTTACTAACTTTCTGCTTCGTCTGGCACTGCCATGATTGAACCATGTATATGGTTGTAGGCTTATCCTTTTGGGAATCTTTTTTTTCATGCTTTTTTTTATCCTTCCGATCCTTCCAATCCTTAACTATATGTTTGAGTTTGCTTGATTTAATCAACGACTCTATATGCTTCTTGAGCTGAATGCACTCCTACGTGCCGTGACCTTTGTCATTATGGAACTCGCAGAAGCGAGTGCCTTGACGACGATCAACAGGATTTTTCATTGGGAGAGGTCTTGGAAAATTTGCTCCTTCTGTTAATAAGATATCTCGATAATTCATCTTTAGAGGGGTGAAGTTGTCATCCGTCCGTCCTCCTTTTGCTTGATTTTTGTAATCCAAGCTCCTCCCATTGTCGTGGTTACCTTGGCCACCTGATCTGGGCTGATCGTTTGATAGACTCTCCAGGACTTTGTTTGACTATTGCTAATGAGACCGGATCTCTATTATACTTCTTTCGATGAGTATAATTGTTTTGGAATGCTGTGCGTAATTCATCAAAGCTGTTGATGCTTCGATGGGGGAGCTTTTCAAACCAGTCGCGTGCATTGCCAATCAAGGTTGAATTAAACATCTGACACCATATGGGCATCGGCCATCGTTCAATTTTAGCCTGTGTGTCAAACACCTTTAGGTGATCCTCCGAATCGCCAGATCCGTCATTGGTTTTGACACTCGCCAGCATGCGGCGCTTCTTTTCCTCGGAGTAATTCTGTATACGAAGAGTGAAGGCATCCTCCCTCTTGCTACACCATAGAAGGGAGAGATCTTCCTCCTCTTCAGCAAGATAGTAGGTGTTGCCGTAGCGTCCTTCGTCATCCGATGGTTCAGGGGTGGAATACCTAGGTCGGCGACGTCTGGGGTGGTGATCATCCGAGTCAGACCCCGAAGGGTCGTGATAGGGGGGTTTTCCCCCACCTTTTGATTGATTATGATAACCACTTTTGTGAGAAGGGTAGGATCTCTCTTCCCACCGGAGTTTATCCTACGGCACACACTGGTGCGGCGATTATCCATTGGAAGAGTTTCCAACACCGCGTGTCCAGTGGAGCCGTCGGATTTTCCTCATCCCCCTGGGATTCTTGCAATTCTTGCATGATGCGATCCCCTATGCGCTCGAACACATTCCGTGGGTCGAGGTGGTTCCTCGAAGGGAGGTTGTTCCTGAGCTCGAGGCTTCCTCCCCTTTTTTCGAGCTTGAGGGGGAGTACCGTGCGTGGCCCTACTGAAGTTAAGTCTGGATTGGAGGTTCCTTCCTAGATTTAACCTTGCCGAGATGCCCGGGATGTTTCTATCGAAGTTTTGCGTGAGTACGCGTTCGAGGTCCTTATCATCGAGTGAACCAACTTCCAAGGCCGCCTCGACCACGTGTGGCTTTTCCGGCTCCTTACTAGGGGCCTTTGACGCAGATCCCGGATTGGGATTATCCAGAGTGAGAGTTGGTGGTGGGGTATTGACGGATGTGCCTGTCCCACCAAGAGATTGAAACGATGTGTTTCGGTTATTCGGCCCTCCAGTTTGGCCACCGGGAAGTGGGGTTGGGGTGAGTACCCCATCACCCCCAAACTTCCGGTTTCCGGGATTAGTGTTCCTTGGGTTTCCCTGAGGGGGTTCCCTTTGTCACTGGTAAAGATTGAGTTTAGTGTAGGGTCCCACGGATGGCGCCAACTTGTTGACACAAAAGTTTGATGATCCTAGCTTGACCCGATTTAGGCTTAATTCGGGTTCTTGGTCTGCGGCTCCTACACTAAGTGAACTTCTTGTTGGGATCCTGCGCACTAAGACAACACGCTGTTAGGCTTACGTGGGAACGTATCCCACGATTAGACTCCGACGTGAGAGTAAGTAATAGATTTGAGGTTAGGAATCGGTTGTAGATTGAGAGTATGAAGAATAAAAGATACCTTTGTGGAACCCTTAGGGGTTCCTTATATAGGAGGTGAAACCCTAATGGGCTGTCACCTATGCTTCGGCCTCAAGCAAAGGATAAGTTCCATAATTAGTTTGATTGTTATCTTCTAATTATGGTTAGTGTATATCCTCCACTTTAGGGTAAATCCCAATCCTAATAAGATTGTGATTCTGTCTAACCCTGTACTGGCCGTGCAGGGCCGTGGGCCGCACACATCTATGCGGCCATTATTCTTTCGAAGCCCATAAGATTATATGACATTAATCCAACCCATCCGTGACAGGCCGGATGCGAGTAGTACCCGTGGGCCGGGTCCATGACCCGGTTGGGACTATACGTCCTTAGAGTACTAAATTTTTAATGAATGCATTCCTTATTTTATGTTGTCACTCTGAATTCTGAAATTGTGAACGGTACACATATGTGCTCACGCTGACGTATAGGAAGCCCTTAGACTCCCTAAAGAGCTGGTACGATCATTACTTTTTCGTCGATGAGAAAGTATTCCCTACCCCGTTTGTCCTCAAAACCAGAGTACCCAAAGATTTTCCGCCCAAATCCAAAGACTATAGCAGTAAAGACTTGAAAACTCTAGATACCCACCACACAGAATTCCATAGGGGTTTGCCGGAGCACTTCCTGTATTTAGTAGGGATAAGCCGCCACTACTATGGGAGGAAGGATATATAGTCGTGCTTTCTAACTGAACGTAGGCAGGGTAGGTCAACCTATATTTGTAGATGTAATAAATGCCACATTTGCATTTTGTAAACTTACTAATCCATATAATTGCATATGTCCACAGAGATGAACCTACACGGATTATTGCGCCAAGGTGATCCAATGAAAGTGCCTGAAGGATTCCATCCGCTGAAAGAGAATGAACTTCCTCTTCATGATGCAACCGCAGACCGAACCATCCCGCTTGAAGAAATCTCTGAGCAAAGATCAGATGAGGGAGAGCCCGTGATCGAGGAGTCCCCACTTGACTTCCACAACGAAGATGGTGGAGAGTTGCTGCTGGAGGGCGCCGTGCCGCACCAGGAGGAAGCAGAAGAAGATTTCACCATCCGTACTGGTGAGGATGAAGAAACTACCCAAGCCTCTGGGTCCCCCAAGCCCGTATCTAGAAAGAGAAAGACCACCAGGAGGGTGGCAAAGACACTAGGGGACGGGGCATGGGTATCTAACACTCCCCCAAAGAAACTAAGGAAAGACCATCCTCAGTACCAGGAAGGAAGCGACACTGCTACGGCCCAAGTCAACCCTTCACCGCTCGTAGATGAACAAGTCTGGATGGCCACCCCGGTGAATGCCGTAGCTCCTACCGTCACGGAACCCATGACTGGTACTACGTAAGTACCTCCTCTTTCTTTCTCTTTTTTTTTAAGGAAATAATTCATAAACAAAATCAATGTGTGTTAATAACAGGGTGGATCCGTCGACCGTGGCCCAAGAGAAGGAGGTGGAAAGGGAACCCTCTCCAATGACATCCACGAGACCTCCATCCCCTCTAGTGACCCATGCTGAGGAGCTACGTCCTGAGGGACCAGACACCAGCCTGCGCCTAGCCTGTAATTTATCTAGCTTAACAAGGTTAGAGGCGGAGCCTGAGTGCACGGAATTCATTGAACACATCACTCCCCCGGCTCTGGCGCAAGACTTGGACTAATTGGATCACGAGACACTGCTGGAGCAGTTCGATGTGTCATCCGCACACCAAGTGACAGTTGGTGCGGCCCTACGACGCCGTCTGATCAAGGCCTTGGCTAATGTGAAGCGTGCTGACAAGAAGGTAGCCCGCCGTGAAGCACTAGTTGAAAAGCACGAGAAAACTATCATATCCTTGCGGTCGGCATTGGTCATAGCGGAGTCCACCATTAAGGAGCAGGCCCATCACGCCAACACTCGTGAAAAACGTATTGCCAAGCTGGAAGCCCTTTTAGCCGCGTCCAACGAGAAGGTATGCTCTCAATATTAATGTTTATTTGCATACACACAAGAAAAATCACATTATCCCTGTAATAACTCTAAGTGTCATATGTAGGTGTCCGTTGCCGAAGCCTCCACCAAAGCCGTAACTGTTCAAGCATTCAACATTGCTCAAGAGCGCGACACGCTGAAGGATGAGCTAACCCAAGCGTGAATTACTTTGGATGAGCAAGATGTGGCAGCTGAGGGAGATCTAAGCAAGATGGCCTCGGATTGTGCTGAAAGGATGTGTCCGCCTTTGCTCACAGCCATAGCTGGGCGCAGATGGATGGTTGGCCAAGGAATGCGGCTTGCCGTGAGCAAGGTGACGGAAGCTCCTTACCTGCTACAAGCGTTTGCTAACGTTGTCTCGGATGGTATTAACCGTGGTAGGCACGAGGGACTGGTCAAAGCTGCAGAGCTGATAGGTAAGGAGGAAGATATTACCCAGCACGCCTACCACAACTCTTTAGCTGCGGACAAGATGACTGCGTCAATGGATACTCTTGCTGAAATCCAACATCCTCTCTTGGACGAGCTAGAAGCGCTAAAGGATGCTCCTAATGAGGTAATAATGTCCAAGCTTACTGTCGATCCCATCCAACTAACCTTGCCCACCTACGACTCTGTGTCGAAGGCGATGAAGGGTGAAAAACTGCTTGCCGAGGCGTTGGATGCGAATATGATCAAGGCACAAGATGAAAGGAATGCTCGCGGGGAGGCCCTCCGTACCTTGATTGAAGAAGGGAAGAAGGAGATAGGGGAGTTCCTACCTCCGTTGTAATTTATATTGTAAACATTTGTATCTTATTCGTCCGTATATGTATACGGCTAAAACTGATATTTGAAATAACTTGTCATATGTATGCAAGCAAGTCCGTGATGACCACGGCTATTTTGGTGTTATGATTTTGAAACTTGTGTATATATATTTTTGTTAGATATCATATACCTGTACTACATGACATGTCACGTCTTACTTAAAAAATAATACAATCAAGTCTATACTTTACTAGACGTGCGGCGTGCGTCTTTACCATGCGAAGCACTGCGTGAGCGCGGCATATGGAAACTTATCACAACGTCTTGTGAGTAAGGTGTCTAGTAAGGATACGTGATCCGCGTCACTGGGGTTGCATCCCTCTTATGCGACAAGTTGAATCATTAGGTTCACTTAATTCTCTTACCCCGCTTGGAAGCGCGTTGTACATGTACGGTATTGAATGAATGCATATGAATAAGAAATGGCACATTATAGTAACAACTAAATTCATACGATAATAATAGAATCTAAAAAATAAAAACAATTTGCACAAAACGAGTCATGGAGCTAGCTAGGCACCACGACATTTTATTAGAACGTTTACGTTTTTGTTTTAACAAGAATGGGAAATCCTAAAAACAAAAGGAACCTAGAAAGCATAAAAAACAAAACAAAGAGAACACATGGATCTTCATTGAAGCCAGATATAGTGAAGTGTCCATGCGGAAGCCGTAGCTTTCAAAGATAGCACCTTTTGAGATTGCCGATATTCCATGTGCATTCCAGGTCGCGGCCATCCATGTAACATAACTTGTACGCGCCCCGTCCTAAGGCTTCCGTGACCTCATACGGTCCTTCCCACTTAGGGCCCAGCTTTCCTGTATTCTCCGCTCGACTTGCCTCGTTAGCACGATATACATAATCTCCCGGTCTAAAAGAAACACCTTTAACCTTGACATCATAATACGCCTTCATCCGTGCCTTGGACTTGGCCTCATTGATAGCCGCTATCTCCCTTTTTTCCTCCAACAAATCTAGATTGATCCGTAGCTGCTCGTCGTTTGTGACGACATTAACCTTCGCTGTGCGGATGGTAGGCATTCCTATCTCTGCTGGTATAACAGCTTCAATGTGTAGGCCAATGCGAATGGGGTGTCCCCGTTGGCTGTTTTGATCATAGTCCTATGTGCCCATAGAACATGTGGCAGTTTATCCACCCATTTGGCACTTCGTTGCTCCAGGCGTGCCTTGATGCCTTCACCCAAGCTTCTATTTGCTCGTTCCACAAGGCCGTTTATCTGCGGGTGCTTAACAGATGCGAAGCGCCGTTTGATTTTTGATGAGATGGCATTTATACATGATATCATCGTTCTTTTCGGGCTTTAAATGCATAAAAATGTCATAAAATACCATATATATGCTTGTGTTTGTTTACTTGTGTATTTTAGGTATGGATATCGTGAAAAAGACAAAAGATCATAAGAAACAAGGAAAAACGGACACGAGAAATGAAGCCGTACAAAGAACCGGGCCCTAGTTCATGAATTATCCAAGATTTACCCTTGAAGACATACAAGATTGATTCTCAAACAATGAAGAAATGACACTTAAAACCCTTGTGAAATCATAATTACAAGTTTGGTCCCTTAAGTTTGTCAAAATTAAAAAATGGTCCTTCAACTTTGAAGAAATGGCAAGATTAGTCCCTCATCAAATCTAATATGTCAATTATAGTCCCTCATGAAGGAAAACATCTATTGAAGACCTGTGAAGATCAAGAAAGTCCAAATTCAATCCTTCAAATATGGAAAAGTGGCAAAAATAACCCTTGAAACCCTTATTGCAAAGTATGGTGGCAAAAGTGTGAAGTTTATAACTTGTTTAATAAGGGAAACTAAGTTTGGTTGACTGAAAACACGTTTTACAAGTTTAACCAAAGCTCAAGGACTACTAATGTCATTCTCCAAAGTTTAAACTTGCACAAACACGCGCCAAACACAATACACCCCCTTATTTCGGATCAAAACCTTTACTGTTTACCATTCATCAACCCAGTTACCATCCCACTTAAACCAAAGGGTAAAATGAATTTACCCACACCCACGCTTGATTTACACATGCAGAAACATAACCCACACACAAAACCCTCAATCCCATTACCCAAAGGGTCCCACACTCAACCTCGTCCACCTATCACATCACAACTTATTCCCCAAGGATTGCCACGTGTCAAGATCAACATCCAAGACTCTTAGCTTAACCCCAAAGCTAAAATGAACGTCCATGATGCATTTGGACAGCTCATTCCATCAAATGATCTAGAAGACCTCAAGGATAATTTGGGAATTTCACTTCTAGGGTTTATGAATAGTGTTAGGCTAGCATTTGCCTATAAAAGGAGACCTCAACCTGTGAGAGTCCCTTTGTTCCAGAATTTAGCTAATTTCATTGTAATTCCTTTTTATGAAATAAAGTTTAAATTTCTGAAAATTTTGAATTCTCATTTGTTATTTATAAAAGTTTGGTGTCTGGTTAGCTGAAATCTGAGTTCCATTCACATGTTTTGTTGGTTTTGAAAAAAGGTTTTAAGGATTAAAACACTTGTTTTCAGAAATCAAAGGTTTAATCTGTTTTTGATCTCACCTTTCTGTTTGTTCATCTTAGCAGCTTGGAAGCTGGTACTTGTTTTGCTAGTACCTCAGCTCAAACAATCCAGGGCCTGGATGTAGGTCTTGGAGGTTTGCACCCTTCTCCTTTTTCATTTTTCTTAATTTTTTCTGAATATTGGTGATTTTGCATGATTGTTGTTGAATCTGTGTTTCTGTGATTGGATCTTCTTTATCTGGGCTTGTTTGATGTTATTGAGTTGATGTTAACTTGATTTGTGGGTTAAATCTGAAATATCCTTTGAAAATTTGTAAAATCAGATAATTAAGGGGTGTTTGGGTTAACTGCATAAGCAGGTTTTGAGGGAAATTGAGTAGTTGTTTTGTGTTGGTGATTATTGGTATTTGTTTACCTGATATACTTGGTCGTTTATTTGCAGATTTTGTGGTTTGAAACACCTAGATCCTAAATTAGGCTCTAAAATCATATTTACTTGTTGAAAATGGCTGTGGTTTAAGGGACACCTAGATCTAAACATAGACTAGGGCTAACAAGTGATTAAACCTGGTTAGTTACACCAGGGAAGTAGGATTTGAGGCTTGAAATTGGATTTGTGGTCAATTAGATCAGCAAAGTGTGCATGTGTTCTTGAAGTTCTTAACAGCAAGTGAAATCTGATTTGATCTTGTTCTATACCTTGTTTCAGTGATTGATTTAAGTTTGTTTATGCTTAATCATAGTTTATATAGCTTGTGTATGCATCTTGTTGAATTTGGAGTGCTTATTCTAGCTTAAAACTGCTTAAGTGTTCATAACAGCTTATATTCCATGTCTGTGCTAGATCTGAGCATTGTTTGATTTTTCTGTGCTTATTGAGTGAACCAAAGTGTGTTTTTGTGCTTGATTGTGACTCCTTGTGATTAACTGATCACTTGGGTGCCCTTGTCTTCCAATAAAATATACAGAATCTCTCTAAAAAGCCAAGTCAAATAGTCAAGGCAGTGGGAACCAGTTCCTACTGAAAGTTCCCCCTGCTAGTGTATTTTGGTGTTCAGCTTATCAATAAGCTATTCTAGCTTATTTTAACAAGCAACAACTTGGATTTTGTAATAGGTGCTCATTATTTGACCCATTTGTTCATACTGGAGCAATTGGTGGGTTGACTTTAGGGTTTGAATTGAAAACCAACTTAATTGACTTTTTCATAAGTGCTTATTGGCTTACTCCAACTTATTGGTTTGGCTTATTGAATTTTGGTTGATTTTTTTGGCTTATTGAAAAGTCATTTGTGACATTTTGCAAGTTGAATCAAGCCCTGAGGTGCCCTAGATCTCAAACCCGACTATTTTGTCTTTTAGTGGATTTGTACTTTGCTTATTTCTGGCTTATTGAGTGTGCTTTTTCAAAATTTCTTTTTATAGATCTCTTTAGTATCCCAAAAGAAGGTTGTGTGTCAAATTAGAGCTTATGGCATTAGCTTATTGCTTAATGGGCTTAATGGCCTAATAAGGATAAGCTGTTTGATCATTAAGCTGTGATAAGCTCACTTTTAGGTTTTGGGCCTTCAAAGTTTTGTGTTTAGAATTAAATTTTGAGTCAGATAGTGCTTTTTCAAGTCTTTTGGGCTTATTTTGACTTTTTGGGCTAAAAAGCCCAATAAGCTTGACTGTTTTGGGTTTTGGCCCATTTGAGGGCCCAATAGGAGTATTCTGGTCATTTCACTTTCATTTTCTGTTTAATTAGGTCAAAATAAACTAGTTTGCAAGTTTTTATAATTTTTAATAATTTTTGGATTTTTAATATTATTTTAATATTATTTTATTATTATTTTTCAAATTTCACATTTTTGCACTTTTTAAATTTTTCTTAGCTTAAATACATTAAAATAGGAATTTTGAAACTTTTAGATTAATTTTATCACCTTTAGATTAATTTTTATATTTATTTTAACTTTTAATAGTTTTTAAATCATTTTAAATAGTTTTTCTTAGTTTAAAATTTTCTAAAAATAGTTTTTAATCTTTTTAGGTCATTTTAGAGGTTTACCAATTGAAAAATCTTTATTTGGGCTTTTTGATAATTCATTTGATTTTTAGGGCTTTAATTAGCATTTAAAAATTAAATATTTAATTAATTAAAAGGTTTGAAAAAGTTTTGATCATTGGTAAACTCTTAGTTTATTTATTTTGATTTTTGGTGAATTTTGGGTAATTTTTAGAATTAATTTTTATTTTTGTACTTTTTACGGTTTTACGTGTAGTCGTAGTAGTAATTAATTTCACGTCTTCGTCATCCTCTTTTCTCATCCCCTTCTAACCAATATTAATCTCAAACCAATTACGAATTATTCACACACATATACCTCCTTGGGAAACGAACTTTCACATCAGAAGGGTCATTAGTGCTTGATTTTCCTAAATCATCACTTAATACTTACCGCTCATTTACGCTCTTTTGTTTCCCTAAACAAGAGGTGTAATTTTACTAAAATTATTTTGGCGCCGCTGCCGGGGAGGTGTGTCGTGATTAATTTGTCTTGTTGTTTTTAATATTAACCATAAATAGTATTTGTATTAGTAGAAATCTACTAATACGTATTATCGGTTTTTGGTTTTTCTTGTGAAATTATTTTTACTATATTGTATTAAGTATCACAATCAATACAAAATATCTCCAAAAGTGTGAAAACACAATCTTAATTGGGATTTGATCTCCTAATTATTGTATTCGAATCTCAAACAAAAAGAAAAAGGCAAAAATAGATAAATACTTTCGTGAAGCTCGATTTTGAAAAATACAAACTATAAGGTGGGTATACGGCGGGTATTATAAAATATACTCTAAGGAAAAAGGCTCTTAAGTGCTTCGCGCCACCTCGTTTCCCCGCTTGCTTGTGAGTATTTTGAGATTGAAGGCTAATCGAGGGTTTTGCCGCCCAAAGTATTATTACGTATAATATATTTGCTTGGTTTCTTTGTGATTAAACCCTCTTGAACAATTTGGTTTTCACCAAAGTTCTAAAGTCATTCGAAGGCGTTCACTCCACGTGATCGTTTTCATTCTTTTGAGGCTTCTTTAATCAAGAGTTTGATTCGAGGAGAGATTTGATAGATTGTTGTCTACGAAGATACACCAAAATCAAAAAAAATTAAAAACAATCAAAAACACAAAAAAATTGAAAATTCACAAAACACCCAAAAAGAATCTTCTTTGCTCACCTCCCATTCTTCGTGAAGTTTATGATCGCTCGTAATCAAGCAAAACGAGCTCGTAAACGTCTTCAAAAGCAATCCAATCAAGAGACGTTGATTGAAGAACAAACTCCAATTGTTGAACCTATTGTAGAACAAGAAGTCGTCATGGCTAATCGTACTATGATGGAGTTGCTACAAGAACCCACCGAGGGTTTTGGAGAGGCCATTGTGATTCCCGCTATCCTTGCGGAGAATTTCGAGATTAAGACGGGTTTAATGTCGATGTTGCAAGCTAATAAGTTTAGAGGTCATGAGAAAGACAACCCGCATTATCACATAAGGAATTTTAATCGTCTCACCGCTACTAGCAAGTTTAAGGATGTTTCACATGACGCCATTAAGATGATGTTGTTTCCATACTCGTTAGATGGACCCGCCAAGATATGGCTCGAGAAAGAACCCCCAAATTCGATTTTGACGTGGGGTGATCTCGTCTCTAAGTTTGTGAACAAATTTTTTCCACCATCTAAAACAACACATTTGAAAAATGAGATTTCAAGATTTGTTCAAAGAAATAATGAAAGTTTTTCAATGGCATGGGAACGCTTTAAAGAAATGTTACATGAATGTCCACACAATGATTTTTCGGAATTGCATCTAATTGATACTTTTTATAATGGGCTTAATGATCATGAATGAGATTACTTGAATGCCGCCGCGGGTGGTAATTTTTTGTGCAAAACGACCGATGAAGCTTTAAAGATTATCGAGAATAAATCTAAGGTTTATAGCCCTCCCGTAACACACCGAGTGTTGCGAATTTGGGTTCGTCATCATCGTCATCGTCTCGTATCATTAATGCCTTACATGATGAAGCTAATGAGGAAAATCGGTTTTTCGATAGATTTGCTAATCTTATGACTCATTGGAAAGCTCAAGAGGCTTTGAATTCCGATTCGGTTAAAGTGGTTGAAAAGAGTTGTTTGTCTTGTGGTGGAGCTCATGATCTTTCCGAGTGCATTACTGTCGGTGGTAACACTTCGAGTGCTTACGTAGCAACGGAAACTTATAACCAAAACGGCCAAGGTTCCCGCCCAAATCAAGCTCCACCAAATCAAAATGCTAATAACTATCGAAACAACAATCAAGGTGGTAATTATCAAGGCAATTCACGTAACTACAACAAAGGGAATTATCAAAGTGGGAATGGACAAGTCACTAATCAAAACCAAAACCGTGATTTTCAAAACACTACACAAGGTTTTCAAAATGCTCACACTAAAAATCTTCAAGGAGAATTTTTGGACTATGCTAAAGCAAATGATGCTAAATTTGATAACATGCAACGTGAGATGATTAGCTTAAGATCCGAGTTGAAAAACGAGCTTAAAAACGAACTTGCTAATGAACTTAAAACTCATGCAAATAAAATGGAAGGAATGTCCAACGTCTTCAACAAAACCAACAAAAGATGGAACAAGGACAACATGAGATTAAGCAAGAATTGTTAAAAGCGGATGCTAGGCAATCAAAATTTGAAGACCGAATGGCAAAAATGTTTGAAGCAATCATGTGTAAACCCTCTTCCTCGGGTGGTCTTCCTAGTGATACCATTGCAAAACCGAAGGGAGAAATGAAGGTTATTACTACACGAAGTGGTAAAACTTTCAAGGAACCAATCTCTCGTCCAAGTACTTCTACGGAGAAGGAAATCAAGAAAGAACCCGAGGTGGTGGTCGAAAAGGAGCATATCACAATCCCACGAAGTACCGCTCATACCACACCTACGGTTGAACCAATACCAATCACGGAACCCGAGATTCCAAGGCCGTTGCCTAATGTCCAACCCACACCACCCTTACCTTACCCTTCGAGACGAAACAAAGAGAAATTGCAAGAACGTAACAAACAACAAATGGAGCTTTTTATAAAAATGTTTCAACAAGTGCATTTTGATGTGAGTTTAGCCGACGCGTTGTTGTATATGCCTCGTTTCGCTTCCACTTTTAAAAGTATGATGAGCGATAAGGAAAAGCTTTCAAAGCTTGCTAATTGTTCTTCGGTTTATCTTAACCGCATACCGGAAAAAGTTGGTGACCCCAGAAAAGTTTCTCATTCCTTGTGACATACAAGATATGAAAGAATGCCTCGCCTTGGCCGATCGTGGTGCTAGTATTAATTTAATGCCTCTTGAGATTTTCAAATCGCTTTCGCTTCCGGCTCTTACTCCTTCGAACATGTCTATCGAGATGGCCGATCATTCTACGATTTTAGCATGTGGAGTAGCCGAGGACGTTTTCGTTAAAGTCGGAAAGTTTTACTATCCCGTTGACTTTATCGTTGTAGACATTCCTATCGATCAAAAAGTTCCTCTCATTTTGGGTCGTTCATTTTTGGATACATCAAGAGCACTTATCGATGTTCATGCTCGAAAAATCACCCTTCGTTTAAATGAGGAAGAAATTATCATCAATGCAACACAAAACTCCAATCTTTCTCATGTCTATTCTATTGCAACTTTAAACCATGGTAATTCAACCAATGTCGTTTGCACAGAATTTTCACCAAGAGTTTTAGGAAATGTCGGCAAAAACAATTTACAATTTCCTCCGCCGGTGGAGGTTATGAGTGTAAAGCCTACAAAGAAGAAACCGTCAATACTTGAATCGAAAAATCCTTCACCTCACTTCGAACATTCATTCTTGAAAAATGTTGATAAGTCGCCGGTTTCTACGAAAGATCTTTCGGATGACGAATATGTTGACCCCGATGGGGAAATTTTCTTTGTCGATAAACGTTTTGAGAACTTACCACCACCAAAACCAAAACGGTTTTCAAATGTGAGAATTTTTAGTGTGACTAACATCGTCTTAGAAACACCAAATATTTTTGACATAATCAAAAAGGGTTTTCATAAGGAGAGTTTAAAAGGTAAAAAAGGAAAAGATTTTAAATGTGATTTAAAAGATTTTTCTACAAATCTAACTCCGTCATCACCACGTGTTTTGAGTGCTACAAGCTCATCTACTCTTTTTGACGATGCTTTGTGTGGTCTTAGTGTGGGAGAAGCCCCTTTTGTTCCCTCATCCTTGTCCACCGAGGACGAGATATTCGACCCCGGAATTTCATGTAAAGGGAAATCTCGATCTTCCACCGATGCAATAAATGGAAACTATATCTATTTGCTTGGTGCGAGTCTACCTCGAGTAGCTCATGGTTTTTGTGACCTACCCATTGTCCCACCCTTCTATTTCTTCTCATCTATTTTATTTAAACCCTTTGGGTTTGTTTTGGCACATGTTGAAGTGGCGTTGATTTGTTTATCCAATGAAAACGAGAACGCCATCTTTGATTCCGGTATTTTGTATCATTAAAGGACTTAGTCCTTAATACCGGTTACTTTTTGGGCCTTGTTTATCATGTAAGCCCCATAAAAAATTGACCATAC
Organism: Glebionis coronaria; assembly: GCA_025667525.1. Taxonomy (NCBI): domain Eukaryota; kingdom Viridiplantae; phylum Streptophyta; class Magnoliopsida; order Asterales; family Asteraceae; genus Glebionis; species Glebionis coronaria. The sequence goes on from CM046882.1 coordinate 500,960,508, forward strand.
CATGATTTTCCCTAAATGTTCACATTTTGAGGGGATCGAGTCGAGCTCATGACTCGGTAATCAAAAACGAGGTGCCTCGTGGGGGAGATCCCATGCTTTTCCTTTTATGCTTACTAATAACTAATGAGGGGACTTGTACCCTTCCAACTCATTGTCTCGTGGTTGTTTGTGATTGTGTTATCTAGATCATCATCATCATCTACGATTGAAGACTCTCGTGTTCGTTTACGTGAGCTTCCTTCGTTTGCTTGAAGAAGTTTTTCACGAATCCATTGACGTATCCTTTATTGTTCTAACAATTATCTTTTAGCATAACTAATAAACGGCTTTAGATATATTGTTGATCACCCTTTCCATTCTAGATCCTAAGCATTCGATTCTTCGTCTCTAGTATGGGGATGCTCCACCTTTAGACTCGAAACATTGAGGACAATGTTTACTTTTAGTATGGGGGGTGAATAGGTACTTGCTTTGCTACGCCCTCATGTTTTCCAACTTTCAATGTTTTGTTGCTAATAAGGCTAAAAATGGCCAAATTTTAAATTTTTTCTTAGATTTCATAAGTGTTTTTAAGACACGAATGTATATTTTCCGATGGGTAGAATAAGAGCTAATTTTTGACTTGATGGGCATTTGGAGCCATTAACATTCCTTAACCCGCTCAATTCAAGTTTTGCTAGACTTTTATATAGGGAACTTTAAAACGCGAAAGTCTTAGCTCATTCGGGTTAAGAACAAGAACTTTTCGCAAGTTCCTATAATTGATTCTATAAAGTCACTTATCAAGGGAACTATAAAATGCATTCTCTAAACTTGAAAAAGTCCAAGAAAGTGCAAGATCCTATAGGTGGCTTGAAAACCCAAAACTTTGATTTGATATAGTCTTAATGAAAGCTAATCCAAATTTGGCTTAATTTTGACTTGCATGGCTAAGTATTCACGAGTCTCTTTAATTAGAGGTCTTTATATAGTGAAGAACGAGAGATGATAGAGTTAGACAAGTGATCATACTAAACGTAGAACATGAAAATGTTCTTTCAAAAACTCATATGTTTTTAATTGTGGCTTTTTCTTCCCATAAGATCAATGCATTAGGAATAAAAATAATTGCAATAAGTAAAGGCGTACGATTTGAAAGGTTACTTAGCCTCTAGCGCAAGATCGTTTAAAAGTTGCTCGGGGTTGAATAGAGTTCATAGCCAAGGCATAACTTATTGAAGCGGGACGCGAAGATTGGTGAATATCCAAAAAGGACCTAACAAGGCATGAGGAGCTATATTTTGTTGCTAAAGATCCAAGATGATGTGAAGTATCATTATTCCTAAATCAATATGAAGGATCGAGACACAGGACGAAAAGCAATTACTCCCCTAAAGATCATGGAGAAAGTCTATCCAAAAATACCCTTACAAGGTATGAGGATAAATATATCCAAGTCCGAAAAGGAGGTAGATCGTTGTATATCAAAGTCCAAAATATAGATTGAAGAAAAATGATGAAGTCGTGGTCCAAATATGAAGAATCTCTCAAAAACGTCAAGTGAAGAAATTCCAAATACATGAAGAGAAGACCATAATTTCAAGAACGTCTTCCCAAGATTTGAAGTATGAAGTACATGCCAAATATCTGTCCGAGAAAGGTCTCAAATCGTGAAACGAGTTATGCCAAGATATGAACTTAAGGAGATACACGAGAAGCCGTTTTAAAAGATTTTGTCCTTCGGCTAACTATCGATTAAATCGTGCTACTTTGCTTTCGGACTAATAACTACTCAAATAAGTCAATATGAATCACTTGTGATCCATGACAAATAGTTAAAAAAATGCTAGTAACCCATTTCCTTTTATAATAACTAGGATTGCGGGGAGAAAAATTATTACACAATTTGGACGTATGAGTAGTGTTAGCATTGTGACTTGTACCAACAATGATCTCGTTTTTGCACTTAGCATGGAATGTATGACAATCAAGGATCACGAAATTTACTCTAAGGGACATTTACTTGTTTCTATTCATTGACCCTAAAAGTCACATTGGTGATGAAAATCATACATTATGTCTTTACACATTCTCGTAGTATTTTTGCAAGTCTTTTAATTTTCAATAAAGTTTAATAAAATTGAATTTTGGTGATGCTTAGATACTTTATTCTAGCATTGCGTGAGGGCACGGCAATGGCTTAGTATGGGGGAGTGATGAGATGGCATTTATACATGATCTCATGGTTCTTTTCGGGCTTTAAATGCATAAAAATGTCATAAAATACCATATATATGCTTGTGTTTGTTTACTTGTGAATTTTAGGTATGGATATCGTGAAAAAGACAAAAGATCACAAGAAACAAGGAAAAACGGACACGAGAAACGAAGCCGTATAAAGAACCGGGCCCTAGTTCATGAATTATCCAAGATTTACCCTTGAAGACATACAAGATTGATCCTCAAACAATGAAGAAATGACACTTAAAACCCTTGTGAAATCATAATTACAAGTTTGGTCCCTTAAGTTTGTCAAAATTACAAAATGGTCCTTCAACTTTGAAGAAATGGCAAGATTAGTCCCTCATCAAATCTAACCTGTCAATTATAGACCCTCATGAAGGCAAACATCTATTGAAGACCTTTGAAGATCAAGAAAGTCCAAATTCAGTCCTTCAAATATGGAAAAGTGGCAAAAAAATAACCCTTGAAACCCTTATTGCAAAGTTTGGTGGCAAAAGTGTGAAGTTTATAACTTGTTTAACAAAGGAAACTAAGTTTGGTTGACTGAAAACACGTTTTACAAGTTTAACCAAAGCTCAAGGACTACTAATGTCATTCTCCAAAGTTTAAACTTGCACAAACACGCGTCAAACACAATACACCCCCTTATTCCGGATCAAAACCTTTACTGTTTACCATTCATCAACCCAGTTACCATGCCACTTAAACCAAAGGGTAAAATGAAATTACCCACACCCACGCTTGATTCACACATGCAGAAACATAACCCACACACAAAACCCTCAATCCTATTACCCAAAGGGTCCCACACTCAACCTCGTCCACCTATCACATCACAACTTATTCCCAAAGGATTGCCACGTGTCAAGATCAACATCCAAGACTCTTAGCTTAACCCCAAAGCTAAAATGAACGTCCATGATGCATTTGGACAGCTCATTCCATCAAATGATCTAGAAGACCTCAAGGATAATTTGGGAATTTCACTTCTAGGGTTTATGAATAGTGTTAGGCTAGCATTTGCCTATAAAAGGAGACCTCAACCTGTGAGAGTCCCTTTGTTCCAGAATTTAGCTAATTTCATTGTAATTCCTTTTTATGAAATAAAGTTTAAATTTCTGAAAATTTTGAATTCTCATTTGTTATTTATAAAAGTTTGGTGTCTGGTTAGCTGAAATCTGAGTTCCATTCACATGTTTTGTTTGTTTTGAAAAAAGGTTTTAAGGATTAAAACACTTGTTTTCAGAAATCAAAGGTTTAATCTGTTTTTGATCTCACCTTTCTGTTTGTTCATCTTAGCAGCTTGGAAGCTGGTACTTGTTTTGCTAGTACCTCAGCTCAAACAATCCAGGGCCTGGATGTAGGTCTTGGAGGTTTGCACCCTTCTCCTTTTTCATTTTTCTTAATTTTTTCTGAATATTGGTGATTTTGCATGATTCTTGTTGAATCTGTGTTTCTGTGATTGGATCTTGTTTATCTGGGCTTGTTTGATGTTATTGAGTTGATGTTAACTTGATTTGTGGGTTAAATCTGAAATATCCTTTGAAAATTTGTAAAATCAGATAATTAAGGGGTGTTTGGGTTAACTGTATAAGCAGGTTTTGAGGGAAATTGAGTAGTTGTTTTGTGTTGGTGATTATTGGTATTTGTTTACCTGATATACTTGGTCATTTATTTGCAGGTTTTGTGGTTTGAAACACCTAGATCCTAAATTAGGCTCTAAAATCAGATTTACTTGTTGAAAATGGTTGTGGTTTAAGGGACACCTAGATCTATACATAGACTAGGGCTAATAAGTGATTAAACCTGGTTAGTTACACCAGGGAAGTAGGATTTGAGGCTTGAAATTGGATTTGTGGTCAATTAGATCAGCAAAGTGTGCATGTGTTCTTGAAGTTCTTAACAACAAGTGAAATCTGCTTTGATCTTGTTCCATACCTTGTTTCAGTGATTGATTTAAGTTTGTTTGTGCTTAATCATTGTTTATATAGCTTGTGTATGCATCTTGTTGAATTTGGAGTGCTTATTCTAGCTTAAAACTGCTTAAGTATTCATAACAGCTTATATTCCATGTTTGTGCTAGATCTGAGCATTGTTTGATTTTTCTGTGCTTATTGAGTGAACCAAAGTGTGTTTTTGTGCTTGATTGTGACTCCTTGTGATTAATTGATCACTTGGGTGCCCTTGTCTTCCAATAAAACATACAGAATCTCTCTAAAAAGCCAAGTCAAATAGTCAAGGCAGTGGGAACCAGTTCCTACTGAAAGTTCCCCCTGCTAGTGTATTTTGGTGTTCAGCTTATCAATAAGCTATTATAGCTTATTTTAACAAGCAACAACTTGGATTTTGTAATAGGTTCTCATTATTTGACCCATTTGTTCATACTGGAGCAATTGGTGGGTTGACTTTAGGGTTTGACTAAAAAACCAACTTAATTGACTTTTTCAAAAGTGCTTATTGGCTTATTCCAGCTTATTGGTTTTGCTTATTGAATTTTGGTTGATAGTTTTGGCTTATTGAAGTCATTTGTGACATTTTGCAAGTTGAATCAAGCCCTGAGGTGTCCTAGATCTCAAACCCGACTATTTTGTCTTTTAGTGGATTTGTACTTTGCTTATTTCCGTCTTATTGAGTGTGCTTTTTCAAAATTTCTTTTTAGATATCTCTTTAGTATCCCAAAAGAAGGTTGTGTGTCAAATTAGAGCTTATGGCATTAGCTTATTGCTTAATGGGCTTAATGGCCCAATAAGGATAAGCTGTTTGATCATTAAGCTGTGATAAGCTCACTTTCAGCTTTTGGGCCTTCAGAGTTTTGTGTTTAGAATTAAATTTTGAGTCAGATAGTGCTTTTCCAAGTCTTTTGGGCTTATTTTGACTTTTTGGGCTAAAAAGCCCAATAAGCTTGACTGTTTTGGGTTTTGGCCCATTTGAGGGCCCAATAAGGGTATTTTTGTCATTTCATTTTCATTTTCTGTTTAATTAGGTCAAAATAAACTAGTTTGCAAGTTTTTATAATTTTTTATAAATTTTGGATTTTTAATATTATTTTAATATTATTTTATTATTATTTTTCAAATTTCACATTTTTGTACTTTTTAAATTTTTCTTAACTTAAATACATTAAAATAGGAATTTTGCAACTTTTAGATTAATTTTATCACCTTTAGATTAATTTTTATAATTATTTTAAGTTTTAATAGTTTTTAAATCATTTTAAATAGTTTTTATTAGTTTAAAAATTTCTAAAAATAGTTTTTAATCTTTTTAGGTCATTTTAGAGGTTTACCAATCGAAAAATCTTTATTTAGGCTTTTTGACAATTAATTTGTTTTTTAGGGCTTTAATTAGCATTTAAAAATTAAATATTTAATTAATTAAAAGGTTTGAAAAAGTTTTGATCATTGGTAAACTCTTAGTTTATTTATTTTGATTTTTTGGTGAATTTTTGGTAATTTTTAGAATTAATTTTTATTTTTGTACTTTTTACGGTTTTACGTGTAGTCGTAGTAGTAATTAATTTCACGTTTTCGTCATCCTCTTTTCTCATCCCCTTCTAACCAATATTAATCTCAAACCAATTACGAATTATTCACACACATATACCTCCTTGGGAAACGAACTTTCACATCATAAGGGTCATTAGTGCTTGATTTTCCTAAATCATCACTTAATACTTACCGCTCATTTACGCTCTTTTGTTTTCCTAAACAAGAGGTGTAATTTACCACAATCAATATTCAATGTTGCACACCAGTCCTTGAATGGATTATCCGCGAACTGCTTCCCGTTGTCCGATGTGATTTCTCATGGTAAGCCAAAACGGCATACGATGTTCTCCCAAACAAACTTTTTAACTTGTTTTCCTGTGATGGATTTGACTGCCTTGGCCTCTATCCAACGTGTAAAGTAGTCCATTGTGACAATCAAGAACTTAACTCCCCCTGCAGCTACGGGAAAAGGTCCTGCAATATCGATCCCCCACTTATATAATGGCCATGGGGATGTAATGGGTGTAAGTTCCTGCTGCGGATGTCGTGGTACTGGTTTGTGCACTTGGCAATCACTGCACTTGCGAATCATGTCGTGCGCATCCCTATGCATAGTAGGCCAATAATATCCTGTGCGTAGAGCTCGGGCCACTACGGATCGGGGATCCACGTGCATGTCACATAACCCTTCATGTATCTCACTGATCACATAAGTAGCCTGGCGTGGCCCAACACACCGCAACCACGGCTGCAAGAAAGAGCGCTTGTAAAGAATACCTTCTCGAAGCTCGAAGTGCTGCGACTTCCTTCTGATGCGCCGTGCCGCTTTTTCCTCGTCTGGAAGGGTTTCATTAGTCAAATAGTTGACGATCGGGGTCATCCATGTAGGTCCATCTTCCTCAACTATAGCTGCGACTTCCCTTTCTGTTATAGACTTTTCCTTGAGTATTTCCACCAAGACTTGCTTGGATAAGTGGGCGAAACTTGTAGACGCGATCTTGCTAAGAGCGCCAGCCTTCTTGTTTTCACCTCTTGGTACCTGCTTGATAGAAAACTTGCGGAAAGCCGCGATGAGTGACTTGACTTTCTCCAAGTATCGAACCATGTTATCCTCCTTAGCTACGTTTTCTCCCAGAATGTGGTTCGTGACAAGCCGTGAGTCCACGTAGGCCTCAAGGTTGCGGACTCCCATTCTAGCGGCGATTTTTAAACCCGCAATCAACGCTTCATATTCTGCCTCATTGTTGGTGGTTGTGAACTCAAAGCGCAGGGCGTACGTAAACTCCATCCCTTCCGGATTCGTAAGGATGAGACCAGCTCCTGATCCATCCGTACATGAAGATCCGTCCGTAAATAATACCCATGGTTCTGCTGGAGTTTCGTCTTGTTTTACGATTGGTCCCTCTTCATCCGGCTTCTCTATCAAGAAATCCGCCAAGATTTGTCCTTTAACAGCCGTCCTTGGTCTATAAGATATGTTGTGTTCTCCCAATAGAATGCTCCACTTTTGTAGCCTACCAGCCACATCTGGTCTAGAGATGACTTGTTTTATTGGTTGATCAGTAATAACTACAATTGGGTGCGCCTGAAAGTACTGGCGCAACCGTTTCATAGCAAACACTAATGCCAAAACCAACTTTTCCATGGAAGAATAATTCAACTCCGGCCCTTGTAGTGTTCTACTTATAAAGTAGACCGGAGTTTGGACTGTGTCCCTATCCGTCATGAGTACCGCACTTATTGCTCCATGTATGGCTGATAGGTACATGATGAGCTCCTCCTTGGGCCGGGGAGCTACGAGCATGGGGAGAGATGCAAGGTGCTGCTTGAGTTGACCAAAGGCTTCCTCAGCTTCCTTTGTCCACCGGAAGTCTCCCTTCTTAATGCACTTCTTGAGTGTTTTGAATAGGGGGAGTGACTTCTCTGCGGACTTTGATAAGAACCTGTTTAGCCCGGCTAACTTCCCATTTAAGGATTGCACCTCTTTTCGTGTTTGAGGGGATGGTAATTGTATTACTGTGTCCGTTCTTTCTGGGCAAGGCTTGATGCCGTTTGGATCAATCATATATCCGAGGAACATTCCTTCCGTTGCCCCAAACGTGCATTTCTTTGGATTTAGCTTCATATTAATCCTCCTCAATGTGTCAAACATCTCTTGGACGTCTCGGAGAAGTGCATCCTCCGTATGACTTTTGATGACTAAATCATCAACATAGACCTCCAGGTTGCGGCCTATCTGTGAATCGAAGGCTTTGTCAACAAGCCGCTGATATGTTGCCCCGGCATTCTTTAGTCCAAATGGCATTTTTGTATAACAGTATACGCCTTGACTAGTATGAAACGTCGTTTTCTATACGTCCTCTTCCGCCATCTGGATCTGGTGGTATCCTTTATATGCATCTAAGAAGCACTTAAAAGGATATCCACATAGGGATTCCACCTTCCAGTCGATCTCCGGTAACGGGTAGCAGTCCTGTGGACATGCTTTGTTAAGATCCGTGAAATCCACGCACATGCGCCAGCTCCCATCATGCTTTTTGACCATGACTGGGTTGGATAACCACTCGTGGTAGTATACCTCGCGCATGATACCTGCATCCACTAATTTCCGTACTTCACCCAATATTACTTGGCTGCGCTCGGGTGCCTGACCGCGCTTCTTTTGCTTAACGGGAGGATATCCCTGGCGGATTTGGAGCTTATGTTCTGCTATCGCACGCGGTACGCCCGTCATATGCTTGGGCTCCCATGCGAATACATCTAAGTTTTCCTTCAGGAGAGAGCACATGGCCCTCTTGCCGCTAACCGAGAGTGTTCCCCCTATGAATACCTCTTGTTCCGGGTAATCAGGATGGATTGCCACCTTCCAATTGGGAGGTGGTGATCCGTCTTTGGGAGGAACGGGTGGAACCGGTGTTGTCACGACATGACACTCGGATGCTGGTATGATTGTGTTATAGATAGTGACAATTCCTCCTTCCACAGGGAATTTGATCATCCCATGTGCCTTGGAGGGTACTGCCCGTATGACCAGGATACATGGTCTGCCTATGATCCCATTGTATGGTGAGTGTGAGCGTATCACCATGAAGTTCATCCACGCCGTGGTGGAGTGCTCTTCATTCCCAATGGTTACAAGCAGCCGTAGCTGTCCTATTGGCCAAATGGTGTCTCTAATAAAACCGATGAGCGGCGCCGTGGCCGGTACTAATTGGCTTCTTATTTCCGGTCATAACTGTACGAAACAGTGTTCGTATAGTACTTCTGCTGATGACCCTCCATCTACGTACATACGGCGGACATTGTGTGTTCCAATGCTTATCTCAATAGTGAGAGGCGCATCAATCACATCACTTGCCGTGATGGGAGGGAATGAGATTTCTCTGCCGTGTGAAAATTTTTGACTAATTTTCTGCCTTGTGCATTCGATCATGTATATAGTTGAAGGTTTGTCCTTTTGGGGATCCTTCTTGTCATACTTCTTGTTGTCTTTTCCATCCTTCCAATCCTTGACCAAATGCTTGAGTTTGCCTGACTTGATCAGTAACTCAATGTGCTTCTTGAGCTGGATACATTCCTCAGTACCATGGCCCTTGTCGTTGTGGAATTCACAGAAGTGATTTCCTTGACGACGGTCCAGCGGAGTCGTCATTGGGGGAGGTCTCGTGAAATTTGCCCCTTCCGTCAGCAAGATCTCCCGGTAGGACATCTTTAGGGGAGTAAATTTGTCCTCCGGCCGTCCTCCTTTGTTTTGGCTCTTGTAATCTGAGCCCCTCCCACTGCTCTGGTTGTTTTGACCGCCTGACTATCTCCTGGACTGGTCGTTCGATCGATAGCTGTTTCCTTTTGAAGGATAGGCCGCGGCTACCGCGGTTTCTCCCTCTATGAAGTTTCTGATCCTTTCCATGAGGTTGTCATAACTCTTCGGACGCTTGTCATTGAGACGTCTGATTAACTCCCTGTCTTTTATGGCGTGTATATAATCGGAAATTTTCAAAAGTTCCGGCATTGTCTTTGTGCGTGTGCACTCGTCATTGAAGCGTTCAGTGAAGGCCTCCGTAGACTCCCCTGGTCGTTGCTTGATGGTTGCCAATGAGATCGGGTCCCTATTATACTTCTTTCGTTGAGTATAATTATTCTTGAACGCAGTACGTAGTTCAGTGAAGCTATCAATACTTCACAGAGGAAGTCCCTCAAACCAATCACGAGCATTGCCTATCAAGGTTGAATTGAACATTTGCCACCATATAGGCATGGGCCATCGTTCAATTTTCGCCTGCATGTCAAATATCTTTAGGTGATCATCCAGATCACCGGTCCCATCATAAGTCTTGACACACGCCGGCATGCGACGCTTTGTATCCTCAGAGTAATTCCGTATGCGAAGAGTGAAAGGATCTTCCCTGGGATCTGCCCATGGACGGGTGAGACTAGGGTCACACCACGGGCGGGAAAGATCTTCTGCTTCCGTATCTCGATAATAGGGGCCGCCGTAGTACTCCTCATTGTCTGGTGGCGGTGGAGGGGTACGCCTAGGTCGCCGACGTTTGGGTGGATGGTCATCCGAATCCTCTCCTGATAGACCGGGAGAAGGGGGCGGTGCCCCATCCTTTGGCTGTGGACCGCTCTTGTGAGAAGAGCTAGGAGCCTTCTTCCCGGTATTCATCCCGTCCCACACGCTCGGGCGGCGATTAGTTCCGGTTAGCTCCAGATCTGGTCGTTCGGGTAAACCGTCAGACCTCTCTCCCTCCTCCCGGGATTGTATTAGTTCCTGCATGAGATGATCCCCTATGCGTTCGAACACACTCCTGGGTTGGGGGGTTTCCTCAAAGAGGATTCGCTCCTGAGGTCATGTCCTTTGCTTCCTCTGAATTTGAGGATAAGTGCTTGGTCCGGCACTGCCAAAGTTGAGCCTAGATTAGAGGTCCCTCCATAGGTTCAACCTGGATGCAATTCCTGGGAAGATCCTCTCGAAGTTCTGCGTGAGAACTCGAGTGAGATCTTCCTTACTAAGTGGTTCGACCTCCACTTCTTCCTCAGTCGATGGTTTGCGCTACTCCTAGTTAGGGGGGTTGGGCGCACTCCCTGGATCAGGGTTATCCAAGGTCGAAGTAGGTGGTGAAGTGCCAATGATCGTGCTTGTCATACCCATGGACTGAAGGCCACTTCGGTTGTTTGGTCCGCCAGCCTGGTGGCTTGGGGATCGATTGGGAATGAGTATCCCTTCCCCTTGGGACTTCCGATTTCCAGGATTTGTGTTCCTAGGGTTTCCGTGCGGATGCCCCTTCGTCATTGAGAATTCGAGATGAGATTTTGCTCTATCTTAGTATAATGGTCCCACGGATGGCGCCAACTTGTTGATACAAAAGTTGGGTGATCCTTGCTAGACCCGAATTAGGCTTAATTCGGGTTGGCTGGACTCCGGCTCCTGCACCAAGTGAATTATCTGGTTGGGATCCTGCACACTAAACAACACGCGTTAGGCTTACCGTGGGAATGTTTCCCACGATTAGACTCTGGCGTGAGAGTAAGTAATCGGTTAGGGTTATAGGAATCGGATGAGTTGAGAGTATGTAGAATGTAATACCTTTGTGGAATACTTGGGGTTCCTTATATAGGCAGTGAAACCCTAATGGGCTGTCACTGATGCTTCGGCCCCAAGGAAAGGATAATCACCAGATTTAGATTGATTGTTATCTTCTAATTATGGTGAGTGAATATCCTCCCCTTTGGGATAAATCCTAATCATAGTAGGAGTATGATTCTGTCTAACCCTGCACCGGGCATGCCAGGCCGTGGGCCGCACACGTGTGTGTGGTTACTGTTCATCCAAGCCCATAAGCTTAAATAACATTATTCCCACCCATTCGTGATGGGCCGGATACGGGTAGTACCCGTGGGCCGGGTTCATGACCCGGCTAGGGACTATACGTCATCATGGCCTGTATGAATGCATCCCTTATTTTATGATGTCACTCTGAATCCTACATTTATATTTTTTGTACAAGATTTTTTATATCAAACTTTCAAAAAAAATAAAAATATGTATCACCTACTAATACTCATGGTGATCGACCTTTGTCGACTTACTGAATGGCTAACGTCGAACAAAATGTAATGTCATTTAGCAATAACGCTACACGCCACCTCAGTCGAGGTCGATCGCCAAAGACGGAGCTAAAGAATGTCATGTGGGTGCCCAGGAATGTCCTGTGGGTGCCCATGACACTTATGGATTTTTTCGATTTACTATGAATTTAGAAAAAACACCGATTTTTTTCAAATATATCTTATATGTACCCGGTGCTTTGAAATGAGTTTCCGGTCTTATTTAGTACTATATTTAAAAAAATTTAAACTCTATTATGTTATAAAGTTTAAAAAGATTTGTACCTTCGGTCGTATTTTGTTCTGACTTCGTCCCTATCGATCGCACCTCTTACGCATAAGAGCTCAGACTCCAAACTACTTTATATAATTATTTTTCTAACATAAATTTTATTTTATAAAACCGGTCGCGACGGTGTTACAAAGGAATCGGTCGACCGAATTTGAGAACGTCAGTCGTCCGTGTTGCCACGGCCGATTTAAATCAGTCGACCCTTCGAATTCGGTCACATACACGATCTATTCAAACGCAACTTCAGTTTAACTTTTAGCTTTATATATTTCAAAAATATATATTTAAATGTAAACACTTAATCCTATAAGTACACAACTCAGTGTTGTCAAAATCCCGATTTGAATCTTAAGATTTTACGATATTCTAAAGCAAAAATGATCCGGTTCTTACGTAGGATCTTTGCATGCTTAAGATTTTATAAGATTCCGATTTTGATCACATTATCTTAGGATGTACTATGATCCGATCTTATTTTTTCTCGAACGACAAACAAAAAATTACAAATTTATACGTTCTATTTGTATAATCTAAAAAACAACGTGTAAATCTTCTTACACATTTCATAATCATAATTTAGGACCACATTTTTATGAAATATTCTTATAATTTTTGTGTTTACGATGTATGTTAATTTGTAAATTTGTGAAATACTGCACAAACTACTAAGAAAATTATATTATAGTAGGATCTTACGATCCTGATCCTACTTTACGATCTCGATCTTGAAAAGACGAAAACGATCTTAGATAAGATCCCGATTTTGAAAACCTTGACACAACCCATTAAACCATTTTCTCATACTTTCTAAATTTGATTTTACATCAATATATTTCTATACCATATAAAAATGGGTTCAAACCAACCGTGGACTCCCGATGAGGAGTTAGCTTTGTGTAAGAAAAAGTAAAAAAACGACAACGTTTTGGTCGAAGGTAACCGAGAACTTTCATAACAAAATGGGTGATCAAAAAAGAAGTTATGACTCCGTAGATGATTATTCCTAAAGTTAGTAAATTTTTATTCGATATACAGTAGTGTCTTACTTATGCATCCAAATAAGGCTTCTAAAGAAGTTGTCTATCAAAAAGCTGCAATCGAAATATCACACTCTTTTATCATTCAGATTCCATTCTACGAGTGTCAGAAAGTTTTAAAATAGCATCCCAAATGAAACGATGTTGAAATGACACAGTTTCTTAATCGGGGAGTTTAAGTTTTAAGTTTTACTATTATTCCTACTATTTTATACAACTCATATTTATATTATAACATATTATTAGTATATTATTATTATTATTATTATTATTATTATTATTATTATTATTACTATTATTATTATAATCACTTTATTATTATTGTTATTATTATTTTATATTTTTTATTATTATTAACATCACTTCATTAGAATAATAGGATTACAAGAAATTAGTGGGAAGCCGAGATACTATAAGGGCTCCCACTCCTTTAGCAATAGCGAAACCGATCCTATTAAAAACATGAACAATAGCACACGCTCCAATTTCCTGAATAATTGATAACTTTTGAATCCGTTTCAGCAATGTAACTGCGTCCCCCTCTAGTTCCCCCAAAGAAGAGAAAGAAAATGGGAGGAACCCATATCCAATATCTGCACACTTAGTCCCATACTTAGCACGTTTACGTTTTACGACATCGACCACAACGCGACCGGGCATAAAATTTGCCATCCCGGATTGCGTTAAAGGTGAAGATCCAGTCAAATCCACACACACGTCCAACCCTCCGTCCCATGAGTAAAGTAGCATATCTGCTGGTCGAAGCGGTTTGTCACTCCCTCCGTCCAACCCGATCTCAACTTCCTTACCAACTGAAATCCCCCGAACAATAACATATGTCGACAAGGGTATCACGCACAATATTATGAAGGTGTTTGATACCAACAATCCCATCACATGATACATCATGATCTCCATAAGTAAAAACCCTTGAGCAAGCAGAACAGGGTTTCGAGACAGAAAATAAAGGGATACCCAAACGATAATACTGAACACAACGGTAGGTATTACTGTTCATAGTTTGTCCCAACCCAGAAATAGGAACCACGCTAAGCCAGTGTGAGGAGTGATCCTCTCTTTGGGATTTCCATAAGGCCATCTGACGAGGAGATAAGGAAAACGCGAATTCCGCATTTTTAGTAATCCTTGTGAAATATATATCTGCCATTTTCTTCATGAGTTTAGGGGCAAGAATCTCACTTGGGCCTAATGCATCATCAAAATTAGGCCCAGAAGCTACAATACCAGTATGTCGAATAATAAGATTTACAAAAAATTAGTGGGAAGCCGAAATATTATTATTATTATTATTATTATTATTGTTATTATTATTATTATTATTATTATTATTATTATTATTATTATTATTATTATAGACACTAATTGTGCCCCCACTCGTTTTTTAATAGAGCAACTTAATCTATGGAAGATAAATGTGCCACTTTCAATATTATTTGAGTGACTAATAGAAAGAGACTTTATGCGTGAAAGTGTCTCAAGAGCATCCTTTTCAAATTCCCCGAACGTGGAGAAAGTAAATGGGATGAACTTGTATCCGTTTTCCGCACATTTTGACGCATACTTCTTTTTTTTCTTTTCTACTACATCGCGTAATGCTACCCCCGGGGCCCAGGAATTTGCCCCCATACCAACAAAAGAAGAAACTCCAGTCACATCTAAACATACATCTTTACCTTAAATCTAATTAAATAGTAAAAGTTCTGTGGGTCGTAGATATTTCCCATCCTCCAAGACAAAAACCTATTGGAGCCTCCTTACGTACCATAATCTCGACTTTGGAACATATATCAACTGTTGATCCCAAACTCAGATCTTAAACCTTAGCTTGTTTAAGGGTTGTGATAGAAAGAATAAATTCAATCTAACACTAGAGAAACTTTGCAACACAAAGTAACCAAACAAGATGCGGAATATAATGTTTAGCACAAGAATAAATGTTTAAATCAAACGTTGAACTTTAATATATCATAGATATACGAATACCCTATAGTGGTATTAGGGTTACAAAACCTTAAAGTATGAAATGAAATGACTAGAGAAAGATGTGTATAACATAACAACCTAGTGAGTCCTTTTATAGCATAAGGACCCACGTACAAGATCACTACTAACAAACTAGGAAACTATCTTGGAGTAGTTACTTAAACGCGCTATAATCTCTTCCAAGTTTATCTTAGTAGCAGGGTCTTTGACTTCCAGCAGGGGCACCAATCCCCCTGCCTTTGTTATTTAGCAGGGGGAACTTACTCTAGCAGGGGAAACTCTGACCAACTAGCAGGGGGAACTAATACTCTTATATATATTCCCAACAATCCTCCCGTAAACTTGTGTTTTAGCCTAAAGACAAGTTTCTGAATAAATGCTAGTTGATGAGGATGCTTACAAAGTTCCTGGCCAAAGTTGACTATACATTAACCTTACCAAATCATAAGTAACAGGTGCTTTAGCATCTACAATCAAATCAGCATGTGCCAGCTTCTTCAAGGTCTCTTGAGTGAAAGGATAATAATGATGATTAAGAAAATAAATACTTACACCTTCCATGGCTATCTCATAAACCCTAGAGTTGGTAAACAACTTCCAATACAACAGATTTCCCCCATTTACTGCATCAAAGATAGGATCAAACATCTCATGCTCATACATCCTGTGCATGTATTCCCAAATCACCCAATCCTTCTCTACACCATCCACAGTAGGAGGGTTTGCAGCAAATGTCTTCTTCAAAAGCTTCCATAGGTCATCTAAGTCCTCACTATCTAAAGTTTGAAATATCATATCCAATCTTGAAAATGTCTGTGCTGTATTGTCAGATCTTGTAAGCTTCCACCAAGACATCCCCCTGTGTTCATAAACAGCATACTCTACTAT
This sequence comes from Glebionis coronaria, assembly GCA_025667525.1. Classification (NCBI taxonomy): domain Eukaryota; kingdom Viridiplantae; phylum Streptophyta; class Magnoliopsida; order Asterales; family Asteraceae; genus Glebionis; species Glebionis coronaria. The sequence goes on from CM046882.1 coordinate 500,976,548, forward strand.
GGCATACTTCTTCCCAAACTCAGTGGGTGAGATTTCATCATTCTCTTCCACAATCAGCTGCTTATCTATTTCTTCATTGGAGGGATGCTGAGTCTCCTTAGTAACTATACCAACCTTTTCCATCCTTTTTAACCTTTTGGATGCTCTCTGTACATTGAGAACAGATCTCTCAATTCCTGGAAAAGTTGCACCTGCTTGGGATGATGCACCTGCTTGTGTTGTTCCTAATGCTGTTCCTTCGGCCTTTCTTTTTCTAGACGCCCTAGCTCTCTCTATCATCTCATTTTGCCTCCTGAGATGCTCAACCTCTTCAGGAGTGTTTATACCTAGGAAGTCATCCACATTTGTCTCTCTTAGAACGGGTCTGACTACCTTCTCTATATCATCAAAGGTCATGTCTTTGAAGTGAGCATCATTCCACCTCTTATGTCTGTGAGCATAACCTTGTAGTGTGCCAGCCTCCCCTTTTCAGACTTCAAATATTTTTCCTTCTGAATCTGACTCACCCTTCTTTCCAGATATTCCTTTTGATATTTGAACACTAAAAGAGTCAGTTCTTACTTTTCTTTCAAAGGAGCACTCACCAACTCCTTTTCCCATTGATTTATAAATTCTTGAACATGAGGTACCCTTTCATCTAGCCCTCTATGCATGATTTCAATCTCTTTAAGCATTTATTTGGGCCTCATTTGTTGCATTCTCTGATCTTGCATGTGTAGCTCTTCTTCTTGACGTCTGAGAGCTACATGTTCATCATATTCTTCTTGAGCCCTTAGTTATTCAAGCATTTTGTGTTTATACTTTCTCTTAGGCTGTTCAATCATTTTCCCCTTTCCCTTGTCCTTTGGATCCACTGCTAGTTTTGCTTTTGGTGCAGGTTCTCCAATTTTTATTCCCTTCTGAGCTGGTTGCCTTCTGTTCTTCCTAACAAATGTTTGAGTAATAGGTTTAGCAGGGGAAGGTCTTACAGCAGGGGGATCAACCTTAGAAGGGGAAACTTTTGTAGAAGCAGGGACTTCTCCTTGTATGCCCATATTTAGCAAGGCTTGAGCAATATCTTTTGTAGCACTCCCCTTATCACTTCCTTTCTTATCACTTGTCATCTTTTCTTGTCCTAGATCCTGTCCACTAGGAAATGCATACCACTGAGTATATTCATCTATGTTAGGAACTCCTTCCCCTTTGGAAGCATCCTCATCTGTAGATACAATAAGCTTAGGCTTTCTCCTCCCCTCCAGAGTAGCAAGTCTGGTCTCCAAATTGTTGATAACCAGACCTTGATTTTTAACAGTTTGTACAAGTTGTGCATTTTTCTCTTGCAAGCTAATGCACATATTCGTCAATTCCAAGATGGATAGTGGTTGCAGTCTGCTCTCAACTCTAGGAGGAGATTGCTCCCCTCTTTGAGTATCACTGAGTGAGGGAGAGGACTTACTTATGGTGTCACTATACTGCTCATCCATTGGGGATAAGACAGTAGTGGCAGCCAAACCCCCAGTGTGCTCCAACCTTTTGGAGACTCTCCTCTCTGCTAATTTTGAAGATTCACCAGGCAAGGGAGACCTGGAAAACCTGGTTTTGGTTCTCCTTTCATGTTTTGGAACAGCAGGGGGTAGAGAGCTGGCAGGGGTATCATCAGTTTTGGCAGGGGAATCAGATGTTGTGTGTGTGTGGCTACTTTTGTTTTAGCTGCTTCTTGTCTGATTTGTTTCATCATTATGGGAGTGAGTGGAACAACCCTGCCAGAAAATTGTGGAGATAGTGCAACAAGTGTGGTAAACAGTTTGGTAGTATGTTTGGTGGCTGTAAAATGGCGTTTGTGTTTGATAGGACCATGTTGAATCATATCCAGCAAAAGTTGTGTAAACCTTGGATACATACAAAGTTTAGAATTTCTTGTAACGTTTTTGACCATTCCTTTGAAAATCATTTGAGAAAAACAATACTTTCGCCCTGTTGATAAGCATATCAGGCCAGAAGCAACCTCACTTCCAAGTTCATTAAAAGCAGTGGTTTTAGGTGACACACATTGTAAAATAGTATGAATAAAATATTTCCAATGTGGGGCAAACTGACCTTTAGCAAACTTATACTTTTGATTTTCATAAAGAGTGTACCCCAACTTTTCAAGACCCTAAATTTTTTTTGGCATTAGGTAGGTTAGCAATCCCATCCTCATCATCCAAGACAAGCTTGTCTCTAATGGAGGAAAGTGTAATTACCTTGGGAGGGCCATCTATCATGCTCTGAATTGTTACCTCTCCATCCACTATTTTGGTCATTGAATTAGACCAAAACTCTTGGATATGTGAGGTGTAAATCCTGGGATTTATGAGAAGAGCTACTCTAAAATATGATAATTTTAGAAAAGCCACTACATCAGTAAATTCTGTTGCTTCATCATGTAAAAGGGCAATTTGATTATGATTAGCAACAATTTTGAGAGACATGATAAGTGTTGAAAAAGTTTGAAGGTTTATAGTTGTGAAAGATTAGTGGGATTTGATCGAAAGAGTGAGTTCGACCTGCTGGTTAAGGGAATTGAGTTTATATAGGCGAATTGAAGAGCTGTGATTGGACCAAATTTTCAAATTGCAAAAATATCAGAAATAAATCGTGATAAGAAAGTAATTAATTTGAATTAATGAAGAAAAGATTACCAATCAGCGAAGAAAGCGCCTTAAATATCTTTTGAAAAGAATAAAATATTCCCTAACCAAAAGTTAGCAAGCAGGCCCAACGGCTATAAGCAGGGCAACGGTATTGTCAGTCAACGGTCAAACAGGGGGATGTTGAACAAGCACGGGTATCAAGAATGAAAGCAGGGGAAACTTTCCTAAGGGAATTAGACTAATCCTGAATAGATCAATGCTAAATAGCTCTGCTCTAATGCACACCCTTGTAAACACAAGGTAGATACATATAAACTCAAGAGTCCTCCATTCAACAAAGTTCTAAACAGAAAGAGTTAACACATAAGCAACCCTGCACCTGGTCAACCCAAGAAAATAAGCATACCCTAGTCTCCATCCCTACCATTCCCTTACTATGGTTAATTGGTCTTGGCAATATGTACTAAAAATCTTAATTTAGACAACAAGCTGGTGAATAAAGAATTTTAAGTACATATTACAGTGCCTCAAGGTTTCAGAACTCTAACAAGCTTTGCAGCAAGTCTTCATCGTCCTAAACCCCTACTCACCAGTGGATATGATCTAGAATCATATATGAGTATCCTAAGGATACCCTAAATCCTAATGGTGTGACTTAACCTCCCCTAAAACATAGAGCATATACCTGATCCTCTCATAGTATAGTATGCACCATTTGGATCTATGCATTGTTAGTCTAAAAACCACATATAACCACTTTAAAAAGAACAAACCCAACTTAAGAGAAAACCTCTTAGCAGGGGAAAATGCCTTAGCAGGGGGACGAACCCCAGCAGGGGAATCTTTGTTCAAAAGAAGTGGAATGAAGAATAATGGAAAAAGTGACTAACAGTTGTACAACAACAGCAATAAGGCAATCCTGAATATACAAGACAAATTAGACATCAATTTTTAGGGAGTGAACATTCCAATACATGCAACCAAGTACTGAAACCTCCCCACATCGAAAGCTTTTGTCAAAAGATCAGCAACATTAAGTTCTGTATCAATTGCCTCTGGGACAATCAATCATTTTTTAAAACAATCTCTAGTAAAATGATGTATGATTTCAATATGTTTGGTCTTGCTATGAAAAACAGGATTTTTAAAAATGCAAATGGTGCTATTATTTTTAATAAATATCTTGGTTTTAAGAAAATTTTACCCAAAATCAAGCAGTTGGTTCTGAACCCAAAGAACTTGTCCACAGCATGCGCAGCTGCTACATACTCAGCTTCAGTTGTGGATGTGGCCAGAATAGTCTGCTTTTTATACTACCAAGATATAAGCCTGCTTCCCAAAAACTGACATCCACCTGTTGTAGACTTCCTATCATTGTTGTCACCAGCATAATCACTATCTGAATAGGATACCAGCTCAAATGGTGACTCCTTGGGATACCAAAGTCCTAGAGTTGGATGACACTTCAGATACCTAAAAATTCTCTTAACAGCAAACAGATGACACTATGTGGGTGCCACTTGGTATCTTGCACATAAGCAGACTGCAAACATGATGTCAGGTCTTGAAGCTGTAAGGTACATGAGAGATCCAATCATGGACCTATGATTCTTGACATCAATAGGCTTTCCAGGGCCATCTTTTCCCTAAGGATGCTCCTTATCCATTAGAGTGGAAACTTTCTTTTCTTCACACATTCCAAACTTCTTCACAATTTCAGCCACATATTTGTCTTGTGAGATAAATATCCCATCTTTCCTCTGCTGAACTTGTAACCCCAAAAAGAAGTTGAGTTCACCCATTGCACTCATTTGAAATTTATCCTGCATCACCTTGTTAAACTCTTTGCTAAGCATAGAATTTGTGGATCCAAAGATGATGTCATCCACATATACTTGCACTAAAAGAAAGTCACCTTTTTGTTTCTTGATAAACTGGGTCTGGTTAATTTTCCCCCTGTTGAAGCCATTATCCAACAAGTATTTAAAAAGAGTTCCATACCAGGCCCTAGGAGCTTGGTGAAGCCCATACATAACCTTCTTCACCTTGTACACTTTGTCTGGGTATTCTGGGTCTTCAAACCTTGGAGGTTTAATACAAGAGATTTTGTATGTAAAAAGATTCGTTGTTCCAGTCTTTTCAAATTGCCTATTGGTTTAAGTACGACTCAGTCGTTCTTGGTGGAATATAAAGGGAAAAGGTTATCTATTTCAAACTAAAGTAAATATAACTGAAAATGTAAAAACAAATGTAAATGTCGTTAAGTAAAAGTGGAAGTTTGAAATTTAGAACTAAAAATTAATACTTAAAAAATAAATGACGAAAAATTAAAATCTTTAAAAAGTAAATTATGAAAACTTAATAAAATGTAAACTTAAAAATAGTTCAAGTTAAGACAATTAAAATAACACTAAGCAAAATGGCGGGAAAGATTAAATTAACAATTAAAAGTAAAACTAGAAAATAAAAACTAGGACTCCATTGGAATGCCTGGTCGGAATGCACTCGTCGGAATGTCCAATCGGAATCCCAAAAGGAATCCCTGTCGGAATGTAAGAAAACGAAAACAATCAGAATGTTGCAACTAAAAGCTATCGGAATATCAAATAAATAACATGGTCGAAATATGCATCGGAATCCTTATCGGAATGCTTCCGTCGGAATAAACTAAAACAAAACTATCGGAATCCAAATCGGAATCCTGGTCGGAATCCAGAAACCCTTTTCCGATCCAGTGATCGGAATACTGTTCGAAATATAAGACCCCTAAGTCGGAATGCTGATCAGAAAGGGGAAACCCTTTTCCGATGGAGAGAAATTCGTAATAAGCAATCAAATAAGCTACTTTTCAATAAGCTAAAACCAAAATTTTACCCAACTATAATTAAACGAACTAAATGAGAACGAACAAAACTTACAAAACTCTAAATAAGCGACTTTTTAAATCAAACTTTAAAAATACAAAATCTTTAATAAAACTTTAAAACAAATAAGCTAAATACAAAATACGCCGATAAGCATGTCAAGCTCAAAGCTCAATTCGTATTAAAACTTATAGATGAATAAAAAGATAAACTTTTTAATCACATGAACACCAAGATGAAATAAAATCAACGATTATCACTAATCAAAGATAAACAAAATAAGAAAGGTAGAAGAAGATGATTAAAAACTTGAATTTAAAAGATTAAAGATCAAAGATTTGACACAAGATAAAGAGAAAGCTTGAAAAACATTAAGAAAAACTAGAGATGGAAAGTATATTAATCTACTCTTACTTAACTTACAATAATAAAACTAAAAACTACTACTAGCTAACCTCCTCCTAATGACACATTAGGAGGGTATTTATAGGAGGAGTACATGTGATGATGCTTTCTTCCCTCTTTCTTCTTGTCTCGACTCGATTTAAATTCTTTGTCTTTCTCAACGTCGTCTCGGGATTTGTCGATATAAATTGAACTTGTCTTATAATTTCTTCAATAATTAGACTTTAGTTCTTCGACTTCATTAAACTTCCGCCTTTAGACTTTTTCTTCGATAAATCTTCAGAATAGGCCTTGGACTTTCGTTCTTTTTGCACTCTTGATCTTTTGACTTTGTCTTTTGTCTTTTTCTTTAATAAAAGCCCGTGAAAGCCCATGTTTTCTTCCCTTTTCACATTTTGATCCTAAATCACAACAAAAACACAAACCACGCATAATTCCGACATTTACGACATAAAATACACGTTTTGGCTTGGTTATTATTATAGTTAAGTGGTAAAAGGATGGGTGTTTTCACACCTATCAAATCCCCTACACTTGACCATTGCAATGCCCTCATTCAATGCATTAATTACAAAGCAAGATTTATATTTTCCATCACAATCAATCCACATTGGTCTTTATTAAAAACTTACCTTAGGGTTTTGGAATGTCATGAATGATTATCATCCCCAAGTTTCACATTCCCCATACCAAGCTTAAAAACGAGATCATTGTTATTATAAGTTAGCAAACTATCACAAACTCATGTGGGCCAATTATTTACTTAGACTCCCTTATTCCTAGGTGTATCTCTTATATTTTATTGTTGTCTTGAATGATCACAAGGATGCATTTTTTACTTATTTTGATAGTTATTTAGGCTGAAAATAAAGTGGGATGATTTAATCAATAGTTAGCTAAAGGACAAAATCTTTTAAAACTGCTTCTCGGGACCTCATAAAGTTCATATCTTGGCATAACTTGTTTCACGATTTGAGACCTTTCTCGGACCGATATTTGGCAGTGACTTCTGATATGAGCTTAAATACTCATATCATTTGTAGCTTAAAACAATGAAATATTGCACAACATGTATCAAATATGCCTTGGATATGTTGTTTTCTTGTTTGAATGTGTGTAGGTACCAAGTTCGTGAAAACCGACAAAAATCAACACGAGAATGAAGAAAAAGATTGAAGAAGCCAAAATCGAGCTCGACATGAGTGGATTTAACAATTATGCAAGTTTATGGGCTTAGTGGGACCCACAAATGCTTATTGGGCCTGAAAAGCCCAACATGGGATAATCATTATTTTATCTTTTGGAACTTGACTAAATAAAGCCCATAAGGCCCAAAATTGGAGTTATACTCGGATGGAAATTTGATTTGGGCCTAAAGCCCAATGTCTTCAAACAAATTGCTGAATGAGACGAATTGGTCATGGGATTTTATCTTTTCAGTCATTATCATAAAACGCTTGCATCTATAAATAAAGAAAGATTTTTTCTTTTCAGTCAAAACGTGTGAATACACGTTACAACTCTCCACACGTCAATTCTCATCCATTTAATATATTAAAACCGTCCCCCACCCATATCCCCACTCACCTCACATAAATAAAACCCATTTATCACCACACATTACAAAACCGTTTCATTTTTTCCATTATCTCTCATACAATAAATATTCTTTCGTTAAAACCTATGCATTCCATCTTCTTCACCCCCCTTTTACCAGTAAACATTTACTATTCCCACAAACCCTAGATGGGTAAATATTCCAATTTACATGGGGCTTTTTATTTTATCAGTTAATTAACTCTATTGGGAATAAAACCCCCAATTTTTAAGGAAGAGAATGGCTGGAAGAAAAGAGTTACGTGGCATCCTATCATTGGCTTCAACAGCTCATCCTTCCTAATCAACCAATCAAAGAGCCCAAAAGAAGCACAACTAGCACACGGATGCCACGTTGGCAATCCGTGTGCTAGATTGTGTCATGTCAACCGTCCGATCAAAGAAAGAAAGAGAAAGAGAAGATCGAAGGCCAGAAATCTAATGGAATATTCCAAAGAGATGCGGATATCTCCTCAGCAAAGCCCTTGGGGGTGGCTATAAAAACCCCCAATTTACTTGTAATTTATCATCCTTTCTTTTACTTTAATGTTATTGGTTTTAGGATTTAATCTTGTATTTATTTTTTTATCAGCTTTGTATTGTTATTGGAAAATTAATAAAAGTTCAGTCAATTTATTTTACTTTCGTGTCTCTTTGATTTACTTTTTCTACTTATATTGAGTTACAAATTGATTCTTATAACTATTTTACATTAATAATGTTTGATGTATTAAATTTAAACTAATTAATAGTTTAGATTTAATATTAGTAGTAAAAAAATTGGATATAATATTTTCCCTACTGGAAAATATTCACAAGCAGTTAAGAAAGGTTGGTTCATTTGTTTGATGATGGTGGAACGATTAATGGTGAATGGTGGTTCTAATCTCGGTTCATAGGTAGCTCAACGCTAGCCTACTACTCAAAGGAAAACTTCAAAAAGGTTATATGTTCTTACTTTTTATTGTTTATGCTTAAAAATTTGTTTAGTATGATTAGATGGATTAGGATAGTATGGGATTTATTTTGTGCATCAATATTTCTGGATGATTGAGAGTTTGTTTCTGACTGATTTATAACTGATTAAATTGGAGTTAGATTGTTTCTAATCTGTTTGGATAGCTAGTTAGAATTCTGTCAGTAATTGGTAGAAAGATTTTTTTTATGTCTGCTAATTTGGATCTAATTGAACTGAGAATCTATGAGTTGTGAGATTTATTAGGAATTGTATGTATGCAGATTTAATGTTGGTATGCATTTTAATCTAGCTTTAATTTTAGATGTTGTTTAAATCTGTTGAACTATTTGCTTTGAGATCTCTGATCTGCTGTTTTGATGCTGATTTGGTATGTTTTGAGTAATTGAAAATATTTTCGCCTGTAGTTAACTTGTTGTGCCTCTGATTCCTGTTTTTTACTCGAATGCTTAATCTGTTAAGATTTGCTTTTGTAAGACTGTTATTGCGTGAATGTTCACTCTGATGCTTATAAATTCGTAGAGTGCTTGATTTTAGTAGTTTTGTGTTACTGCTTAATTTGCCCAATTATATTTGAATTTTGCTGAAGTTTATATCAGTTTATATTTGGTTATATTTTGCTGAAGTTTCTGCTTAGTTAGGAGATTTATTTGTGTCTGCTAAATCATAGTTTCTTATTTGGTTGTTGAGTTGATATTCCTATGTTATTGTTCATGTTAAATGCTTATCAGATCCAACTGATTGGATAAGTTTAAAAACTGTGTCCTCACAGCTTAAAGCATAATAAGCTTTCCAAAAAGTCTCTCCTGAGACATTTCTTTTTATTCAGCTGTCAAAAAGAATTTAATCCAAAAATTTGTCATATTTGGGTTTCGACCTCGAGACCTCCAGTTTGTGTGCCCTGCGTGATATCCATCTGAGCTACATGCTCATTTGATTTTAGTATCTGATATATAATTAATATAGAGTAGTTTGAATTTGGCAGTTTAATTTAAGTAATGTTTAACTTACTTTGAATTCATTTTTAAATAAATTTCTCGATTAAAGTTTAATTAAAATCTGTTTTCGTTAAATAAAAATAATATAATTTTATAAATAAAAAAATAAAAAAAAATAAAAAAAAATGATAAAAAATGTTTTTATTAATTAAAAAGTTTTATTAGTTTATTTTTACAAATAGATTTTTATTTAACTTTAGATTTTAAATAAATTTAGTTTAAATATAAAAAAAAATTTGTTTTAAGTGAATTTTTAATATAGTTTTAAAAGTAAATTAGTTTATAAGTTATTTTTATTAAATAGATATAATTTTCATAGATTATTTTAATAGATTAAATTTTAAATAGAGTTAATTTTTAAGTAATTAATTAATTGTAGATTTTAAATAAGCGGGGTTTACGATTCATGCACTTTAGGCTAAAATTAAATAAGTTTAAATTTGTAGATTTAATTTGTAGTTCAAAAACCGAAAACCAATTCAAATCAATTGTCCAAATCAAAACGAAACGTCTCAAATTCATAAGATCTTCGTGTACAACGAACTTGAGTCACCAACGTGTTTAATTGGATTCGTCATTGGTATTATTAGTCTATTACTTTTTCCTAAAGGTAATTTTCTAATTTACCCTATAACGTAATATCAAATAAATCACTATACTATCCACGACACATCAAAAATTTTGGCGTCGCTGCCGGGGATCTTGTGTACGATTCGCTTTTGTGGAGATTTGTTGATCATTGATTTGAAGACCCTTTCCGTCCTAGGAAAGTTTTGTTATTTTTCTATTATATAGTATGTATCGTTTTTCTTGTTTTTTGTGAATAATATATTGTATTACGTAAAACAATAATTTTACATACTTATCAAATAAGGCCTTAGTTGGGATTTCATCACCTAGCTATTGTATTCGAATCCAAAACACAAATAAAAGGCAAAATAGATAAATACTAATAAGAAGTTTGAACTCGATTTATACAAACTATAAGGTGGGTAAAAGGCGACGTGCTATAAAAGGCCGTCTAAGGAAAAAGGTTTTTAAGTGCTTTGTGCCACCTCGTTTCCCCGCTTGCTTGTGCGTATATTGAGAGGGACAACCTATTATTGGTTTGCCGACTCAAGTAGTAATAAATCTTATTTTTGTTGTTTACTTATTGAACCTCGAGACGTTTAGGTTTTCACCTATCGTTTCAAAGTCGACCGAGGGTAATTTACTTCCATAGTGGTTATGCTTATTCCTTGTTTTTTATCGATCATTTTTGATTGAGCAATACCAAATAAAAATACCAAAAATAATCTTCTTCTTGTCTAAGTTCTTTTCTTCAATCCTCTAAATTCTCGTTTTTATGAAAAATACCAAAAATAATCTTCTTAATCCTCTATCATGTTTAATTCTTTTTCTCCTCACCCTCTAAATTTTAATTCTTCCTTCGTCAATTGTGTTGGGTGTGGAGAACCGTTATATGGTTTTTCACCATGTCGGTGGTGCGCGTGTGAGCGTTGTGGAAATGACTTACGAAACGCTATACGTGTTGAATTTTGTCCTTGTTGTGATGATATTACTTCATGTGGAAATCCGGATTTTTCAAATAATTCTCTCGATTTCAATCCACCTCCACACCCTACATACGAGACACCCTCGAGTGAGTTTTGTGGAAACGATTCTCATTTTGGTGATGATTGTTCGCATCGATTCTCGCTTAATTACGAGCAAGAACCGAGCTACAATCAAAACTTTAATGATAATTGTTATCCACAAGATTTACCGAGTTTATCACAACAATATCTTTGTTGTGAGTATTGTGGAGGTCCTCACGAGAGTTTTTGTTGTCAACCGAGAGATCAAAATTTTTATGAGCCTAGTCCTTGCTATAATTCGATTCCTTCCGGTTTTGACCAATCTCCACAATATTCTTTCGATATTGAACGATTTGAAATAATGAATCAAAGAAATGTTGAAGTTGTTGAAAAAGTATTGAAGACTTGTTGCTTAAAAAGAGACAAATTAATCAAGAGATTAATGACATTACTAATGAATTAGGAAGTCTTCGATTTCATGGAGAAATAATTGATGAGGGATTTAGACGAGATTGTGAGCTTAAGATTAGACAACTTTCGTAAGATTATAATGGATTAAGCATTGAAATTCGAAAGAAAGAAAAAATTCAAGAGGAAGAAAGATACCTTGCTAATCGTGAACTCAAGCGTTCTCTTCTTTTGGATGATGACGAGGATAGTACTATTTCTTTTCTTGATCTTATGGCTCTTCATCCTTCATCTAGTGCTATCGTATTTCCTATTCGTATCTTTCCGGCTATTGAGCCCGAGGATTCTCCCATCCTAGATGATGAGGAAATTTCTCATGACATCACCACTCCTATTCATGATTCTTCCATCGTGGAACCCGAAAATTCTCTAAGCAAGGGGGACGAGCATATTCGCACTATTCTTGTCCAAAACCCAAGAGAGTTTGACGGTATTTCTAATGAGATGTGTGATTTGCCATATTATGATGACTCGACTTCTTCCATTGACTTTGATATTTTCTCCAATTCTATTGATGAAAATTGTGATGGAAATGAAGATTTTGAGGATGATTCTACTTCTAGTGAATTTTCTAATGAGGAGTTCTCCGATGAACTTTCTTATAAAGATGATATTCACGACTCGGATTTTGAGGGGTTCACCGATGAATCTACTCTTCTTAACCCATTTCCACCAGGAAATGAGGATGATAGTGATCCGTTTTATGAGAGGTTCACTTTTTAACTTGCTCCTTTAGACCCATTTCCACCGGGAAATGAGGTTGATTTGACTATTCCGATCCTTGAGAAGTTCACCGATGAACTTACTCATTTAGATGTGGAAGACGTGATTCTTCGTGGGAAGTTATCAAACGTCTATCTTCTCATTTCTAGGATCGAGGCTTTGAATTCTAAGCCTAATGCCAAGTCTTTCTCTCCATCTCCTATTCCCGTTGAGGATAGTGATTCACTTATGGAGGAGATTGACGCTTTTCTTGCTTCTAATGATTCGATACCACCGGGTGTTGATGAATTCGACCCGGAGGGGGACGCTCTCTTTTTAGAAAATTTACTTGATGATGATTTTGTTCCAAGTCCTCCTCCCACCCACTTTGGCCTTAATGTGCGGGTTTTTCATGTGTCTTATATTGAGTATCATGATCCAATTGATCACATTTCTAAGGGTGAAATGGTCGTTAAAGCAAAGAATGTTGATTCCACTATGGATGAAACTTTTATTCCACCATTACCTTGTGCTTCATATGATCTTGGATTAGCATGGGGGGACGACACCGTGTTATCCTTTCCTTTCTCCACCGAGGACGAGGTATTCGACCCCGGAATCATTGATTTAGGGAAATCTCGGCCTTTCACCGATGTAATAAATGAAACATTTTTCTATCATCTGGTGCGAGTTTATCTCGGGGAGCATGCTATATTCATTCCAATCTTTGTGACTTCTATCTCTTTTTAGAGATTTGTGTTGGAGTTTTATCCTTTCGTTTGTCATCCGACAACGAGGATAAGATCTTTGACCCCGGCATCGTGCTTCATGTTGGTTTCTATTCCAATGTGCTGGTTTTCACCACTTTCCCTAAGGACCAATGAATGCCGGGATCGAGTCGAGCTCATGACTCGGTTAACAAAAACGAGTATATTCTATCTTCTATCTATTTTCTAACACCTAATAAGGCTTGATCTTTCAAGCTTGTGCTCGTGTGTTGTTGTGTTGTGATCTTAGGTATGACCCTAATTTTTGAAGACTCTCGTGTTCGGTTTTTGCCGGTCCACTTGATCTTCCATTCTTTGAATGCCAAAAGGGGCACACTTTCTTACCCTTGATTTTTATCGACTAACGTTTTATCTTGAGGCATAATTAATAAACGGCTTATAGATGTGCGTGCTCTTTCCATGCTAGGATTTTGCATTAGACTCTTCGTGTTTTAGCAAGGGGGTGTCACTCTTGAGCTAAGAAACATTGAGGACAATGTTTGGTTTTAGCATGGGGGAGTCAATCGATATAATCGCTTGCTATTGCTTTTGTTGTGTCCAAACGTATTGTTTTTTTCATTTTTCAATAAAATTTTAAATTTTTCATGTTATTTTTAAGTTTTAATAAATAAAATAAGTGTTTTTGACACGAATGTAGGCTTTCCGTTGGTGAAAATAAGAATAGTTTTTGACTCGACTCGGTTTTTAACCTTAGCTTTTCCTTAACGTATTTGAATTTAGTTTTGCTAGGCTATTATATAGGGAGCTTTAAAACGCGAAGGTCTTAATTCATACGAGTTAAGGACAAGAACTTTTCGCAAGCTCCTATAATTGATACTAGAAAGTCGTCTATTAAGGGAACTTTAAAACGAAAATTCTAAAACTTGCAAAAGTATAAGAAGATGCAAGATCCTATAGATGACTTGAAAACCCAAAACTTTGATTTAATAGGCTAAGTATCCATTGATTTCACATTCTTGAAATTTTACAATATGGAGAACAAGAGATGATAGAGCCAATTATAAGTTTGGTATTCTTTCGGAAATTTATGTGAGTTAATTATAAGCCTATTCTCCCATCGCTTGTTAATAAAATTATTTGCAATAAATAAGGTTGAACGATTTGAAAAGTTACTTAGCTTCTAGCCCAAGATCGTTTAAAAGTTGCTCGGTATGGATTAGAGTTCATAGCCAAGGCAATACTTATTGAAGCGGGATGCGAAGATTGGCGAGTCCAAAAAGGTTCTAACAAGACATGAGGGCTATGTTTTATTGCTAAAGATCTCAAGTGATGTGAAGAATCATTTATCAAAAATCAATATGAAGGATCAAGACACACGACGAAAAGCAAATACTCCCAAAAAGTCATGGAGAAGTCTATCCAAAAAGACCATAATAAGGTATGAGGATAAATGAAGCCAAGTCCAAAAAGGAGGCGGATTGGTCATGGGATTTTATCTTTTCAGTCATTATCATAAAACGCTTGTATCTAAAAATAAAGAAAGATTTTTTATTTTCAGTCAAAACGTGTGAATACACGTTACAACTCTCCACACGTCAATTCTCATCCGTTTAATATATTAAAACCATCCCGCACCCATATCCCCACTCACCTCACAAAAATAAAACCCATTTATCACCACATATTACAAAACCGTTTCATTTTTTCCATTATCTCTCATACAATAAATATTCTTTCGTTAAAACCTATGCATTCCATCTTCTTCACCCCCCTTTTACCAGTAAACATTTACTATTCCCACAAACCCGAGATGGGTAAATATTCCAATTTACATGGGGCTTTTTATTTTATCAGTTAATTAACTCTATTGGGAATAAAACCCCCAATTTTTAAGGAAGAGAATGGCTGGAAGAAAAGAGTTACGTGGCATCCTATCATTGGTTTCAACAGCTCATCCTTCCTAATCAACCAATCAAAGAGCCCAAAAGAAGCACAACTAGCACACGGATGCCACGTTGGCAATCCGTGTGCTAGATTGTGTCATGTCAACCGTCCGATCAAAGAAAGAAAGAGAAAGAGAAGATCGAAGGCCAGAAATCAAATGGAATATTCCAAAGAGATGCGGATATCTCCTCAGCAAAGCCCTTGGGGGCGGCTATAAAAACCCCCAATTTACTTGTATTTTATCATCCTTTCTTTTACTTTAAAGTTATTGGTTTTAGGATTTAATCTTGTATTTATTTTTTTTATCAGCTTTGTATTGTTATTGGAAAATTAATAAAAGTTCAGTCAATTTATTTTACTTTCGTGTCTCTTTGATTTACTTTTTCTGCTTATATTGAGTTACAAATTGATTCTTATAACTATTTTACATTAATAATGTTTGATGTATTAAATTTAAACTAATTAATAGTTTAGATTTAATATTAGTAGTAAAAAAATTGGATATAATATTTTCCCTACTGGAAAATATTCACAAGCAGTTAAGAAAGGTTGGTTCATTTGTTTGATGATGGTGGAACGATTAATGGTGAATGGTGGTTCTAATCTCGGTTCATAGGTAGCTCAGCGCTAGCCTACTACTCAAAGGAAAACTTCAAAAAGGTTCTATGTTCTTACTTTTTATTGTTTATGCTTAAAAATCTGTTTAGTATGATTAGATGGATTAGGGTAGTATGGGATTTATTTTGTGCATCAATATTTCTGGATGATTGAGAGTTTGTTTCTGACTGATTTATAACTGATTAAATTGGAGTTAGATTGTTTCTAATCCGTTTGGATAGCTAGTTAGAATTCTGTCAGTAATTGGTAGAAAGATTTTTTTTATGTCTGCTAATTTGGATCTAATTGAACTGAGAATCTATGAGTTGTGAGATTTATTAGGAATTGTATGTATGCAGATTTAATGTTGGTATGCATTTTAATCTAGCTTTAATTTTATACGTTGTTTAAATCTGTTGAACTATTTGCTTTGAGATCTCTGATCTGCTGTTTTGATGTTGATTTGGTATGTTTTGAGTAATTGAAAATATTTTCGCTTGTAGTTAACTTGTTGTGCCTCTGATTCCTGTTTTTTACTCGAATGCTTAATCTGTTAAGATTTGCTTTTGTAAGACTGTTATTGCGTGAATGTTCACTCTGATGCTTATAAATTCGTAGAGTGCTTGATTTTAGTAGTTTTGTGTTACTGCTTAATTTGTCCAATTATATCTGAATTTTGCTGAAGTTTATATCAGTTTATATTTGGTTATATTTTGCTGAAGTTTCTGCTTAGTTAGGAGATTTATTTGTGTCTGCTAAATCATAGTTTCTTATTTGGTTGTTGAGTTGATATTCCTATGTTATTGTTCATGTTAAATGCTTATCAGATCCAACTGATTGGATAAGTTTAAAAACTGTGTCCTCACAGCTTAAAGCATAATAAGCTTTCCAAAAAGTCTCTCCTGAGACATTTCTTTTTATTCAGCTGTCAAAAAGAATTTAATCCAAAAGTTTGTCATATTTGTGTTTCGACCTCAAGACCTCCAGTTTGTGTGCCCTGCGTGATATCCATCTGAGCTACATGCTCATTTGATTTTAGTATCTGATATATAATTAATATAGAGTAGTTTGAATTTGGCATTTTAATTTAAGTAATGTTTAACTTACTTTGAATTCATTTTTAAATAAATTTCTCGATTAAAGTTTAATTAAAATCTGTTTTCGTTAAATAAAAATAATATAATTTTATAAATAAAAAAAATAAAAAAAAATGATAAAAAATGTTTTTATTAATTAGAATATTTTATTAGTTTATTTTTACAAATAGATTTTTATTTAACTTTAGATTTTAAATAAATTTAGTTTAAATATAAAAAATTTTTGTTTTAAGTGAATTTTTAATATAGTTTTAAAAGTAAATTAGTTTATAAGTTATTTTTATTAAATAGATTTAATTTTCATAGATTATTTTAATAGATTAAATTTTAAATAGAGTTAATTTTTAAGTAATTAATTAATTGTAGATTTTAAATAAGCGGGGTTTACGATTCATGCACTTTAGGCTAAAATTAAATAAGTTTAAATTTGTAGATTTAATTTGTAGTTCAAAAACCGAAAACCAATTCAAATCAATTGTCCAAATCAAAACGAAACGTCTCAAATTCATAAGATCTTCGTGTACAACGAACTTGAGTCACCAACATGTTTAATTGGATTCGTCATTGGTATTATTAGTCTATTACTTTTTCCTAAAGGTAATTTTCTAATTTACCCTATAACGTAATATCAAATAAATCACTATACTATCCACGACACATCAACTTCACTCTTCGAATCTTGAGAGACGTTCATGAAATAATGGTCTTCTCTTCATAATAGGAATTTCTTCACTTGAACTTAATGAGAGATTCTTCATATTTGGACCACTACTTCTTCATTTTTTCTCCAATCTTTATTTGGAATTTTGATACACAACGATCCGCCTCCTTTTAGGACTTGGATCTATTTATCCTCATACCTTGTTAGGGCCTTTTTGGATAGACTTCTCCATGATCTTTAGGGGAGTATTTGCATTTCGTCGTGTGTCTCGATCCTTCATATTGATTTTTGATAAATGATTCTTCACATCACTTGGGATCTTTTGACACAAAATGTAGCCCTCATGTCTTGTTAGGACCTTTTCGGACTCGCCAATCTTCGCATCCCGCTTCAATAAGTTATGTCTTGGCTATGAACTCTAATTAATACCGAGCAACTTTTAAACGATCTTGGGCTAGAAGCTAAGTAACTTTTCAAATCGTTCGACCTTACTTATTGCAAATATATTTATTAACAAGCGATGGGAGAATAAGCTTATAATCAACTCACATAAATTCCTGAAAGAATACCAAACTTATAATTGACTCTATCATCTCTCATTCTCCACAATTTAAAATCTCAAAGAATGAGACTCATGGATGCTTAGCTTATTAAATCAAAGTTTTGGGTTTTCAAGTCATCTATAGGATCTTGCAACTTCTTAGACTTTTTCAAGTTTAGAATTCGCATTTTAAAGTTCCCTTGATAAACGACTCTCTAGGATCAATTATAGGAACTTGCAAAAAGTTCTTGTTCTTAACCCGTAAGAGTTAAGACTTTTGCGTTTTATAGCTCCCTATATAAAAGCCTAGCAAAACTTGACTTAAACACGTTAAGAATACTAGCTAGAGTAAACTTGGATAAGTAAACTCGGGTTGAGTCAAAAGATTCACAACGTTTTAAAAATTAAAACTGCTTTATTAAAATTTATTCTAGCAACGAAATAAAATAACTATAACAAAGGTAAATACTAATAGGCCAAAATAGATCAAAAATTTTTAAAATGTCGAAAAATCAATTTTCCAGTTAAAATGAGGACAAATACAAGGAAAAGCCCACTTAACTTCGATAGAAGTCCCCCTACACTTAATATAAACATTGTCCTCAATGTTTAAGCATGTGGAAGTAACCTCCCCTACACTTAGGACATTGTTCACTTTGTTTAAATCTTGCTAAGGAAGAGACAACTAAAGTGATTCCTATTTCAATATTGAAGAATATAAAATAGAGAATCAAAAGAGTTTAGGATAGAACCGGGAAGACGGGTACACGGAATCACGGGTCATCAAAAGTCATCACGAATGGATCTTTGAAAGCTCGTATCCCTGCACATGATAAGAAAGAAAACAACAAACACATACTAGGGTCTCCCCTACACTTATTATAAAAACAGAATAAAAGGATAGATACTGCGGGTTGCCTCTCGAGAAGCGCTTGTTTTTGTTAATCGAGTCGTGATCCTGACTCAACCTTGATTAGCATAGGAAGAAGCTTGAAACACATCCACCGGGATCAAATACATGGTTTTCATCCATCAAGTAGCACAAGCTTAAGTCGAAAAAGGCAAGCCAAAGAAGAGTAGGCAAGTTTCCCTTAAGCAGTTGTTGAGCACGGTGGTAGCAAGGGTGAAGAGGTGCAAGCATATCTCCAAAAGTTCCAAAAATCTTTCCTTTTATTTCATCAAATGGATACTGAGATGGCTTAAAAATTGAAATACCGGGATCGAACACCTTTTCCTTTAGGGGAAAATAACACTCCGGCTCAGTAAACTTTGAAGATGATCCGCTCATAAATCGCACAATCTCATCCTCAGAAGGTGGATAGAGAGGTGTCAAAACATAAGTACTGCGGATGTTGGTGTCTTCCGGCTTATTCTCCTTTGAAACGAGTTTCTTCATATCCAAAGGAGGTTAAAGACCATCATCAAAGTCCAAAGGAGGAGAATCATTCTTATTTGGGAAGTAGGTACTGAGAAAAGTAGCAAAATCTTCCTCAAATGAGTAATTATCCAAAGTATCAATTGTGTTTGGTGGAGGATCTTCATCAAAAGTAGGAGTAAGGTCATCATGAGAAGAATCACTCGAGAGAGTATCGACATCATCAAAATCATCATAAGTTGGTATGTCTGGATACTCTGAAACAAAATAATCATAATCATCCCCATCGGAACTAGAATCTTTATCATAATCATCATAGATTGGTGGAGGATCATAAATTGGTGGGGGATCCACATTGGAGAGAGAATCATTAAAATCATCCACATCGTCTTGAAAAAGTGGATTGTCATGGGAAGACTCGAAAAGAGGATTATCATATACAACAAAGTCATCTAGCTTAAAACTTTCCAAAGTAGAAGTAAGCTCTTCTTGAAGCACATTAATCATTTTCGCGGATTCTTTTCCATTTGTCTTACTTGTAATCTTCCCCATCTTAAAAACTTGAGCATCATTCCCGACCCTTAAGATTAATTCACCTTCGGCAACATCGACTAAAGCTTTTCCGGTTCTCAAAAATGGTCGTCCAAGTATTAACGGAATACGAGGGTCCATTTCATAATCAACAACAACAAAATCGACCGGAAAAGTGAAGTTACCAACTTTAATAAACACATCTTCGGCAATACCAACGGGGTAAGTGAGAGTGCGATTTGCTAGCTCAAGAGTCATCTTTGTCGGTGTAAGGTCGGGTAATGATAGCTTTTTCCACACACTTAATGGCATCAAATTAATACTTGCCCCTAGATCGGCTAAGGCAGTAAATTCTTCATCTTTGTTAAAAATTCAAGGCAACACAAAACGACCGGGATCTCCAAGCTTTTCCGGAAGTTCTTTAAGAATGACTGCAGAACAGTTTTCATTTAAGCGTGTGTTGACAAACTCAGCCATCTTTTCCTTCTTGTTAAGCAATTCCTTGAATGCTTTCACAAATTTCGGCATTTGGACAAGTGCTTCAACGAGGCTAATGTTGAAATTCATTTGAGAGATCATCTTCATAAAATAAGTGACTTGAGCATCCTCTTTAGTAAGAAATTTGCACTTGTCTAACCGAGAAGGATAAGGGATGTTGGGTTTAGGTGGTGTAGGTGTAGACGGTGAAGGTGTAGCAGGTAAAGGTTAAGATGTTGAAGGTTTAGAGGTGGTTGGTGGGGTTGGTGGAGGGTTTTGCTTGGGTACCTCTTCATTAATAGGTGGATACGGTAATGGGGAACTAGTACTAGGTGTGGTAGTAGGAGGGATAAATGGGGGTGGAGGAGGTGTAGATCCTACTAAAGTTGCTCCACTTCGCGTAGTAATAGCACTCACATTCGCTCTAAGGTTTGTTTCGGTGGTAGAAGGTAGAGCACCTTGGGGGCGAAGGGTTTGTAACATTTGAATGAATTTCCTATCTGTGGACTCTTGAATTTGTCTAGTAGATTCTTGCATGGCTTGCATGATTTTCTCATTTTCATTCAACTTTTACAAAACCAAGTCTATTGGTGGATGAGGTAAATTGAACCCTTGTTGTTGAAAACCTTGGTTTGTGATGACGTATAGTCCCCAACCGGGTCATGAGCCCGGCTCACGGGTACTACCCGTATCCGGCCCATCACAGATGGGTGGATAAATGTCATTCAGGTTTATGGGTTTGAGTGAACAGTACCCGCACATGTGTGCGGCCCACGGCCCAAGGCGGCCGACATAAGATCAGACAGAATCATATTCTGTCTGGAATATCTTTATCCCAATAAGAGAGGATATTCACTACCAAGATTAGAAGATAACAATCATTCTAAAATCTGGTGATTATCTCTTCCTTAGGGCCGAAGCATCAGTGAAAGCCCACTAGGGTTTCACTGCCTATAAAAGGAACCTCCAAGGGTTCCACAAAGGTATTACGACTTGTACTCTAAACTCATATAAACCTTAAACCGATTACTTACTCTCACGCTGGAGTCTAATCGTGGGAAACATTCCCACGGTAAGCCTAACGCGTGCTGTTTAGTGTGCAGGATCCCAACCAAACGATTCACTTGGTGCAGGAGCCGGAGCCCAGCCAACCCGAATTAAGCCTAATTCGGGTCTAGCGAGGATCAACCAACTTTTGCATCAACAAGTTGGCGCCATCCGTGGGACCCATAACACTAAGCTAGAACAAAACCTCATCTCGAATCTCCAATGACGAAGGGGCATCCGCCAACTAACCCCAGGAATGTAAATCCTGGGAACCGGAAGTCCCAAGGGGAAGGGATTCTCATCCCCAACCAATCACCTAACCGCCTCGCAGGCGGGCTGGGTAACTGTAGCGGTTTTCAACCCGCGGGGGTGACGAGCACGATCTCGGTGACACCCCCGCCTACTTCAACCCTGGACAACCCTGATCCAGGGAGTGCGCCAGACCCTCCTAACAAGGAACCGCGCAGACCCTCGACGGAGGAAGGAGTGGAAGCCCTACCACTCAGTGAGGAGGATCTTACTCGAGTTCTCACTCAGAACTTCAAAAGGATCGTCCCAGGGATCGCATCAAGATTGAGTCTGGGGAGGAACCTCCAAGCCAGACTCAACTTTGGTGACAGTGGACCAACCACCCCCTCCCAAAACCGGAGAAAAAGGAGAACTCGGCGTCAGGAGCAGGGAACCTTTGAGGAAAACCCTCAACCCCGGAATGTGTTTGAGCGCATAGGAGATCGCCTTATACAGGAATTAACGCAATCTCAAGAAGGAGAAAGGTCGGATGGCTCACCCGAGCGGCCAGATCGAGAGCTGACCAGAACCACATGCCGCCCAAGTGTGTGGGATAGAATGAACACTGGGAGAAAGGCTCCTGGTTCGTCTCAAAAAAGTGGTCCCTATTCAAAAGTCGGGGCACCACCACCGTCCCCAGATCCGTCTGGGGAGGACTCAGATGACCATCCGCCTAAGCGCCGCCGGCCTAGGCGCACGCCTCCACCACCAAACAATGAGAAATATTATGGTGGCCCTTACTATCGAGATACGAAAGCAGAGGACCTCTCGCGTCCATGGTGTGAACCATGGGATGACCCTAGACTCACACGGCCATGGGCGGATCCAAGGGAAGACCCGTTCACCCTCCGCATACGGAACTATTCTGAGGACACCAAACGTCGCATGCCGGTATGTATCAAGACTTATGATGGGTCCGGTGATCCTGTGGATCACCTCAAAATATTCGATACACAGGCTAAAATTGAGCGATGGCCCATGCCTATATGGTGCCAAATGTTCAATTCAACCTTGATTGGAAACGCCCGTGACTGGTTCGAGGCACTCCCCCCACGGAGCATTGATAGTTTCACGGAACTACGCACCTCGTTCGAGAACAATTATACTCAAAGGAAGAAGTATAATAGGGATCCGGTCTCATTGGCAACCGTTAAGCAACGGCCGGGGGAGTCCACAGAAGCCTTCACTGAGCGCTTCAATGATGAGTGCACACGCACAAGAACCATGCCAGAGCTCCTGAAAATCTCTGACTACATGCACGCCATAACAGACAGAGAACTAATCAGGCGTCTCAACGACAAGCGCCCAGAGAGATATGATGACCTCATGGAAAGGGTCAGAAATTTCATAGAGGGAGAAACAGCTGTTGCCGCGGCCTACCCATCCCGAGGAAATGGGTACCGGTCAAATGACCAGTCCCGGAGACAGTCGGGCGGTCAAGGTAACCAGAACAATAACAAGGGCTCGGACTATAAGAGCCAAAGCAAAGGCGGGCGGTCGGACGATAAGTTCACCCCCCTAAAGATGTCCTACCGGGAGATCTTGTTGACTGAAGGGGCGAACTTTCCAAGGCCTCCCCCAATGACCACTCCCCCGGAACGTCGGCAAGGAAGTTGCTTCTGCGAGTTCCATAATGACAAAAGACACGGCACGGAGGAGTGTATCCAGCTCAAGAAGCATATTGAGTCGCTAATCAAATCAGGCAAACTCAAGCACCTAGTTAAGGATTGGAAGGACGGAAAAGACAACAACAAGAAGTATGATAAGAAGGATCCCCAAAAGGACAAGCCTTCTACCATATACATGATCCAATCCAGACAGCGCCGCACGAGACAGAAAATTGGCCAAAAATTTTCACGCGGTAGGGAAATCTCATTCCCTCCCATCACAGCAAGCGATGTGATTGATGCGCCTCTCACTATTGAGATAAGCATTGGAACACACAATGTCCATCGCATGTATGTGGATGGAGGATCGTCAGCAGAGGTACTGTATGAACACTGCTTTGTGCAGTTATGCCCGAAAATAAGAAGCCAATTAGTACCGGCCACGTCGCCGCTTACTGGCTTTAGTGGAGACACTATCTGTCCGATAGGGCAATTGCATTTGCTTGTCACCATTGGGAATGAGGAACATTCCACTACGACGTGGATGAACTTCATGGTGATACGTTCACACTCTCCGTATAATGGAATCATAGGCAGACCAGGCATTTTGGCTATCCGGGCAGTACCCTCTACAGCACACGGAATGATCAAATTCCCCGTTGAGGGGGGAATCGTTACTATTTACAACACAGACGTACCAACATCCGAGTGTCACACCGTGACAACACCGGCTCCACCTGTCCCACCCAAGGATGGGGCACCACCACCCAATTGGAAGGTGGCCATTCACCCTGACTATCCGGAACAGGAGGTATCCATAGGAGGGGCGCTCTCGGATAGCGGCAAAAGGGCCATGTGCTCTCTTTTAAATGTAAACCTGGACATATTCGCATGGGAGCCAAAACATATGACAGGTGTGCCACGTGCGATAGCAGAGCATAAGCTCCAGATCCGCCAAGGGTACCAACCCATCAAGCAAAAGAAGCGCGGCCAGGCGCCCGAGCGCAGCCAAGTGATACTGGAGGAAGTACGGAAGCTAGTGGACGCAGGCATCATGCGCGAGGTATACTACCACGAGTGGTTATCTAATCCAGTCATGGTCAAGAAACATGACGGAAGCTGGCGCATGTGTGTGGATTTCACGGATCTGAACAAGGCCTGCCCACAGGACTGTTACCCGTTACCAGAAATCGACTGGAAGGTGGAGTCCTTGTGTGGATATCCTTTCAAATGCTTCTTGGATGCATATAAAGGGTATCACCAAATCCAGATGGCGGAGGAGGATGCAGAAAAAACGGCGTTCCACACGAGCCAGGGCGTATATTGCTATACGAAAATGCCGTTTGGATTGAAGAACGCCGGCGCTACATATCAGCGGTTGGTGGATAAAGCTTTCGAATCACAAATAGGACGCAACTTGGAAGTATATGTTGATGACTTGGTGATAAAAAGCCACACGGAGGAGGCACTTCTCCGGGATGTCCAGGAGACATTCGACACGCTGAGAAGGATTAACATGAAGTTAAATCCAAAGAAATGTACGTTTGGTGCGACAGAAGGAATGTTCCTGGGATATTTGATTGACCCAAACGGCATAAAACCTTGTCCAGAGAAGACGGACGCGGTGATACGACTACCGTCCCCGCAGATACGGAAGGAGGTGCAGTCCCTGAATGGGAAGTTAGCCGGGCTGAATAGATTCCTATCTAAATCCGCAGAGAAGTCATTACCCCTATTTAAGACACTCAAGAAGTGTATTAGAAAGTGAGACTTCCGTTGGACGAAGGAGGCTGAGGAAGCTTTTGGCCAACTCAAGCAGCATCTCACATCTCTCCCTATGCTAGTAGCTCCCCGGCCAAAGGAGGAACTCGTTATGTATCTCTCAGCTACTCATGGCGCAATAAGCGCGGTACTTATGACGGATAGAGATACAATACAAACTCCGGTCTACTTTATAAGTAGAACACTACAAGGGGCGGAGCTGAATTATTCCTCCATGGAAAAATTGGTGTTAGCACTAGTATTTGCTACAAAGCGGTTGCGCCGGTACTTTCAGGCGCACCCAATTGTGGTGATTACGGATCAGCCAATCAAGCAGGTTATCTCTAGACCAGACGTGGCAGGGAGGCTAGAGAAATGGAGCATCCTATTGGGGGGGCACAATATATCTTACAGACCAAGGACGGCGGTTAAAGGCCAGATCTTGGCAGATTTCCTGATCGAGAAGCCGGATGAGGAAGAACCAATTATTAAGCAAGACAAGATCCCAACGGAACCTTGGGTGCCATTCACGGACGGATCCTCATGTACCGACGGGTCCGGGGCAGGTCTCATCCTCACGAATCCAGAAGGAATGGAATTCACGTACGCCCTCCGTTTTGAGTTCACGACCACCAACAACGAAGCAGAATATGAAGCATTAATTGCGGGTTTAAAAATCACCGCTAGAATGGGAGTCCGCAACCTTGAGGCCTACGTGGACTCACGGCTTGTCGCGAACCATATTCTAGGTGGATATGTGGCTAAGGAGGACAACATGGTCAGATACTTGGAAAAAGTCAAGTCGTTAATCGCGACCTTCAGTAAGTTTTCCATCAAGCAGGTGCCAAGGGGCGAAAACAAGAAAGCGGACGCTCTTAGCAAGATCGCATCCACGAGCTTCGCTCATTTGTCTAAACAAGTTTTGGTGGAAATACTCAAGGAGAAATCTATTACGGAAGGGGAGGTAGCCGCTATAGTTGAGGAGGAGGGACCTACGTGGATGACTCCAATCATCAACTATTTGACTAATGAAACCCTTCCAGACGAGGAAAAAGCAGCAAGGCGCATTAAAAGGAAGTCGCAACATTTTGAACTTCGAGAAGGCATCCTTTACAAGCGCTCTTTCTTGCAGCCGTGGCTGCGGTGTGTTGGACCACGCCAGGCGGCTTACGTCATCAGTGACATACATGAAGGGTTGTGCGGCATGCATGCAGGCCCACGATCCGTGGTAGCTAGAGCCTTACGAACAGGTTATTATTGGCCCACCATGCACAGAGACGCGCGCGACATGATTCGCAAGTGCAATGATTGCCAAGTGCACAGGCCAGTACCGCGACACCCGCAGCAGGAGCTTACACCTATCACGTCCCCATGGCCATTTTACAAGTGGGGAATTGACATTGCAGGACCATTTCCTGTAGCTGCGGGGGGGGGGGGGGGGGGGTTAAATTCTTGATTGTTGCAATGGACTACTTCACACGATGGATAGAAGCCAAAGCGGTCAAGTCTATCACAGGTAAGCAGATCAAGAAGTTTGTGTGGGAACACATTGTGTGCCGTTTCGGTCTACCAGGAGAAGTTATCTCGGACAACGGCAAGCAGTTCACAGACAACCCATTCAAAGATTGGTGTGCATCATTGAACATCAAACGGCGCTTCGCGTCCGTTAAGCATCCACAAACGAACGGCCTTGTCGAACGAGCTAATAGGAGCTTGGGGAATGGAATCAAGGCGCGGCTGGATGAACGACAGGGCAAATGGGTCGATGAGTTGTCACACGTCCTATGGGCACATAGAACCATGATCAAAACAGCCAACGGAGATACTCCATTTGCATTGGCTTACGGCACCGAAGCCGTTATACCAGCAGAAATAGGGATGCCTACCATCCGCACGGCGGAGGTTAACGTCGTCACAAACGATGAACAACTGCGAATCAACCTGGATCTGTTGGAAGAAAAAAGGGAAATAGCAACCATCAATGAGGCTAAGTCCAAGGCTAAGATGAAGGCTTATTATGACGCCAAGGTCAAGGGTGTTTCTTTTCGACCGGGAGACTACGTCTATCGTGCTAACGAAGCGAGTCGAGTGGAGAATACAGGAAAACTGGGCCCTAAATGGGAAGGACCGTATGAAGTCACTGAAACCTTGGGACGAGGCGCGTACAAGTTACGTGACATGGATGGCCGCGACCTAGAGCGCACATGGAATATCTCCAATCTCAAAAGGTGCTATCTTTGAAAGCTACGGCTTCCGCATGGGTACTTCGCCATAGGCGGTCTTAATAAAGAACCATGCGGGTTATTTGTTTTGTTTGTTTTTTTTTCTTATGTTTGTTTTAGTTTCCTTTCTTGTTTTTTAGGACTTGTCGTCATTATTCAAACAAAAGTGTAAACGTTCTAATAAAATGTCGTGGTGCCTAGCTAGCTCCACGGCCTGTTTCGTGCAAATCATTTTCCTTTCTTTGATTAGATTCTTTGTTAGTCGTATGAATTTTACTTGTATTATTATATGCCATGTTTCATTCATATGCATTCTTTCAAATTACTGTACATGTACTATACGCCTCCAGGCGGGGTAAGAGGATTAAGTGAACCTACTAATTCAACTTGCCGCGTAAGAGGGATGCAACCCCAGCCGCACGGATCATGTATCCTTACTAGACGCCTTATTCACAAGACGTTGTGATAAGTTTTTTGTGTACTGTATCCACACGGTACTTTGCATAGTCAAGACGCATGTCGCATGTCTAGTAAATTATAGACTTGTATGTATTTTTTCTTTATATGTAAGACGTGATACGTCACGCGGCACTGGAATACAATGAAATACACAAGTTTCAAAATTAACAATAAACAAAATGGTCGTGGTTGTCATGGACTTCTAAATAAAAGGACAAGTTATTACATATATGTCTTAGCCGTGTACATACACGGACGAATATAGTCACAAGTGTTTACAACATATCAGTTACAAGGGGGGGAAGGAATTCTCCTAAATCCTTCTTTCCTTCCTCAATTAAAATGCGAAGGACCTCCCCACGAGCATCTTTTCCGTCCTGAACTTTGACTGCAAGAGCATCTAGAGCTTCTCCAAGCAGCTTCTCACCTGACATGGCTTTGGATACAGAATCATAAGTGGCCAACGTCAAGGGAGTTGGATCAGCACTCAGCCGGGACATTATTGCTTCGTTCGGAGCATCTTTCATGGCTTTAAGCTCGTCCAGGAGGGGGTGTTGAAGGTCGGCCAAGGCATCCATGGATGCAGTCATCTTGCCCGCTGCGGAGGGATTGTGATACGGATGCTGTGTGATATCCTCACCTTTTGCGATCATCTCCGCAGCTTGGACCAGGCCTTCATGCCTACCACGATCGATCCCATCAGATACAACCCCAGCAAATGCCTGCAGTAGGTGTGGAGCGTTCAGGGCCCCACTTACGGCAAGCCGCAGTCCTTGCCCGATAATCCACCTGCGACCGGCTGTCGCGGTTAGTAGGGGGGGCATATCTTCTCCGCACAGCTGACAACCACCTTGCTCAACTCTTCATCAGCAACGGAAACTTGATTTTCAAGGTTGGTTTGAGCCTGTGTCAATTCCTTCTTCAGTGCGTCACGCTCCTGGGCAATGCTGAATGATTGCACGGTCACCGCCTTAGTCGCAGCCTCAGCCGCAGACACCTGCGTATGAAATCTGGAGTTACCACAAGTATACATACTTTTTGGGTTACATGCATACACGAAGTAGGCGTGTATGTACAGTATTTCTAAAAATTTACCTTCTCGTTTGATGCGGCTACGAGGGCTTCCAACTCAGCAATACGCCTCTCTCTGGTATCGGCGTGAAGTGCCTGCTCCTTCACCGTCGCCTCGGCGGTCAGTAATGCCGCCTGCAAGGATGCGATGGTCTTGTCGTTCTTCACGACCATTGCCTCGCGGCGGGCTATCCTTTTGTCGGCACGGCTCACATTAGTGAGGGCCTTGATCAGACGGCGTCTTAACGCAGCACCCACCGTCACCTGATGTGCGGATGATACATCAAACTGTTCAATCAAGGCCTCATGGTCTAGTTCATCTAAATCCTGTGCGAGGGCAGTGGGGTGATGTGTTCGATGAATTCCGAACACTCTGATTCAGCCTCCATCCGTGTCAAGCTTGATAGGTTCCATGCTAAGCGCAAGCTCTCTTCTGGCCCCTCGGGGCACGGTTCCTTGGCACGTGCGGTGACAGGTGAGGGGGGATTGTTAGTAGCCGCGGGGGATGGATTTCTCCCCACTTCTTCTCCTTGAGCTGCGACTGCCGGATTCACCCTGTCGTTCAAAAAATTAGTCTATATATATATATATCATACGAAGATACAAATCATAATCATGAGGGGTACTTACGAGGTGCCAATAGTAGGGTCTGGGCCGGTAGGAGCTACGGCGCTCACAGGGGCGACTCGTAGAACTGGCCCTTCCATGGCCGGGGTGGGGTCGGCTTGACCAGTCATGGTGCTGCTTCCTTCATGATATTGTGGATGGTCTTTCCGCAACTTCTTGGGAGGAGCATTTGCAACTCCGGCATCTTCCCCAGCCTTCTTCGCCACACGCCTGGTTGTTTTTCTCTTTTTTGAAGTAAGTGTGGTGGATCCGGAAGCTTGCGTAGTGTCTTCATTAGGATCGCGCTCTTCCTCCTGGTTGATGGTGCCTCCCTCCAGTAATGGGTCGTCGCCATCTTCGTTATGAAAGTCCAATGGGGACTTCTCGATAACAGGCTCTTCTTCGTCCGACCTGGGCTCGGTTGTCTCTTCCAGCGGAATCGTACGGTCAGCTAAAGCTTCTAGCAAGGGGAGCTCATTCGGCTTTAACGGCCGGAATCCCTCCGCCACCTTCATGGGGTCGCCTTGACGAAGTAGTCCGTGAAGGTTCATCTCTGCAAATGATTGTAGAAGTATATGGGTTAGTAACATTTTACACAAATGTGATAGATCAAATTTACAAGATATATATGACCTACCCTCGCCCTGTTCCGTTAAGAAGCACGGATATAAGTCATCCCTCCCAAAGTAACGGCGGCTTATCCCTACTAAGCACAGAAAGTGCTCCGGCAACCGTCTATGAAATTCCGTGCGATGGGTATCTAGTATTTTCAGGTCCCGGCTACTATAATCTTTGGATTTGGGCGGATAGTCTTTTGGGGCTTTGGTTTTAAGTACGAAGGGGGTGGGGAATACTTTCTCATCTACAAAGAAGTAATGGTCGTACCAATTCTTCAGGGAGTCAAGGGGTTTCCTATATGTCATCGGGGCATTCCCGGGTCGTTTCTTGAACGACAACCACCCGTTCACTAATTGGGGAAAGTAGAAAGCCCTAAAAAGGTTCACGGTGGGGGTTACCCTGCAGGTATGGCATGTAATCTCAAACTGGTTGATTTTACACGCCCCTATACAGTGGAGCTGGGTGATATGAAAGTCATAATACAAAATAAGGTCTACTAAGAATTTAGACAATGGAATACGGTAGTTGGCTGAGTCAAACAGGCGTGTGTATATGCCTATTTTCCCCGCCGGTGCATCCGTAATAGCTTTACCATCACCCGGATAGGTGGGGTGTACGCTTTCGGGCACATAATACTTCGACAGGAAGTCGAGGTATTTCTCCGCCGACATCACATTCAGGACGTCCGTGATGAGGGGGTTATCCTTGACCATATTTTATGAAAAGGTTTTTAAAGGCGTGGTAATCTAACCTGCGGTGACGGATATCCGTGGAAAAGAAGGCAAAAATTTTGGAGAGAAAAGCTTGAAGTTAACAATGGCGGAAGAATGAGTGAGTTGTGTGTGTAACATACATGCATACTCACTCTTATATAGGGTGGCCTCGGTTTCCGAGGTGCCGTGGATCTTTGACACGTGTCAGTCACATTCCCTATCCAATGGATAGGGTTTCTGACATTTCTGCAACGTCAGTAGGGGACCCACGGGTCACTTCTTAAACAGTTTCGCGTGGCTCAAGGGTGGTCAGTAATCATGCACTTTTTGCAGACATGCGACTGGATTATTGAATATCATTAATGCGACTGGATTCTTGTCGGGTTATGCGGCTCTTACGTAAGACCGTATTAAATGTTGCATTTAATTTGTCTCGGCCATTATGTACGGCTGAGGTAGTATTCATTAAAGTATATTCCTACGACCGGTTGCCACGTGCGGCCGGAACAAATTTTCTAGTGTCATTTCCTAGGTCTTTCTTGATATGTCTGGAGAGCAGCTTGATAGTCTAGAGGTTACGCCTACGGCTGTAACAACTAGACTGGGGGTACAGGATGACGTATAGTCCCCAACCGGGTCATGAGCCCGGCTCACGGGTACTACCCGTATCCGGCCCATCACAGATGGGTGGATAAATGTCATTCAGGTTTATGGGTTTGAGTGAACAGTACCCGCACATGTGTGCGGCCCACGGCCCAAGGCGGCCGACATAAGATCAGACAGAATCATATTCTGTCTGGAATATCTTTATCCCAATAAGAGAGGATATTCACTACCAAGATTAGAAGATAACAATCATTCTAAGATCTGGTGATTATCTCTTCCTTAGGGCCGAAGCATCAGTGAAAGCCCACTAGGGTTTCACTGCCTATAAAAGGAACCTCCAAGGGTTCCACAAAGGTATTACGACTTGTACTCTAAACTCATATAAACCTTAAACCGATTACTTACTCTCACGCCGGAGTCTAATCGTGGGAAACATTCCCACGGTAAGCCTAACGCGTGCTGTTTAGTGTGCAGGATCCCAACCAAACGATTCACTTGGTGCAGGAGCCGGAGCCCAGCCAACCCGAATTAAGCCTAATTCGGGTCTAGCGAGGATCAACCAACTTTTGCATCAACAGTTTGGGTATTGGTTATAAAGTGGAAAACCTTGAGGATTGAAACCTTGGTTTGGAAAGCCTTGATTTTGCATTTGGTAATTTCCCTGATTTGCATTTAAGCCCCACACATTGGCATTACCTTGAAAACTAACTCTTGGCGGCCCTTGGTTGTTTTGGTTAGGTTGTGGTGGTCTTTGTTGAAAACCGGGTGGAGCCAAGTAATTTGTCGAGTTGTAAGACAAGTGATTAACATCGACATTAGGCTTGAAATAAACTCTCTCGGTGTTGTTGTAAGCATACACTTATCCGTGAGATTGATCAAAAGCTTTGTCACAATTAGCATAAGAGTGTGGCCCACCACAAGTTTCACAAGTTATATTAATAGCATTGTTGTTTTTGGCATTGTTAACAGCTTGTAAAGCAAGTGCTTCAACAACCGTAGTAAGCTTATCAAGTCTCCTTTCGGTGTCACTAGTGCTAGCACTAGCCACATTAGCCTGAACACTTTTGGTTTGCGCTTTAGATTTATTCTCAATAATATCCCATGCGGCATTAGAAGACTTAACCAAAATATTACCCCCTGAGGCACTATTTAGTGAATCTTGGTCATTCATGCTTAAACCATTGTAAAAAGTATTAATTTGATGCACTTTTGTAAAACCATGTTGTGGACACTTTCATAAAAGTTCCTTAAAACGTCCCAAGATTCACTAAATGTCTCGCCGTACTTTTGTTCAAAGTTAATGATTTCATTATGCAATGCGGTAGTACGTGAGGGTGGGAAAAAGTAGTTGATGAATTTGGTCTCTAAATCTGACCACGTAACAATACTTTGTGGCGGTTCCTTATCAAGCCAATGTCGGGCTTGTCCCTCTAAGGAGAAAGGAAAAAGTTGCAAGCGAATTACCTCTTGTGAAACCCCATTAAACTTGACCGTATTAGTGAGTTGAAGAAACCTTTTGATATGGTCATGAGGATCATCAAGTGTACGCCCCAAGAATGGTTGAGCAGAGATCATTTGAATGAAGCCAGATTTGAGCTCAAAGTTGTTGGCTCCAATCTCAGGTATGACAATAGCATCGGTGTTGCCCTCTACGTGTGATTGCAAAAGCTCGATCATTGGTCGATTGTCCATGGTGATAATAGGTTGAGTTTCG
Organism: Glebionis coronaria; assembly: GCA_025667525.1. Classification (NCBI taxonomy): domain Eukaryota; kingdom Viridiplantae; phylum Streptophyta; class Magnoliopsida; order Asterales; family Asteraceae; genus Glebionis; species Glebionis coronaria. The sequence goes on from CM046882.1 coordinate 501,009,409, forward strand.
ACTTTTGATGGAGTTGCTTTCTTCTTACGAGCACGGGTACGCATACACACCTACAAAAGAAAAAGAAAGATAGACAAGAAATATTTTTGGTTTTTTATGTTTTTACTTTTTTGGATTTTTGAAATTTTTTTTTTAATTTTTATGGGTTTTTGAAAATTTAAGCAAGAAAAATAACGTTCAAAAATGAACGGATCCCAAAATCCAACGCGTCTCTCACTAAAAACCGTTAATCTTAATGAAAAGAGCCGGCAGTGGCGCCACTTAATAACTAGCTTTTACTTAGTTATAAAAGTTCGTTGATTCTAGTCTTTTCGAATTGATTACCGGTTAACAGTGTGACTCAGTCGTTCTTGGTGGAATATAAAGGAAAAAGGTTATCTATTTTAAAATAAAGTAAATATAATTGAAAATGTAAAAACAAATGTAAATGTCGTTAAGTAAAAGTGGAAGTTTGAAATTTAGAACTAAAAATTAATACTTAAAAAATAAATGAAGAAAAATTAAAATCTTTAAAAAGTAAATTATGAAAACTTAATAAAATGTAAACTTAAAAATAATTCAAGTTAAGACAATTAAAATAACACTAAGCAAAATGGCGGGAAAGATTAAGTTGACAATTAAAAGTAAAACTAGAAAATAAAAACTAGGACTCCATCGGAATGCCTGGTCGGAATGCATTCGTCGGAATGTCCAATCGGAATCCCAAAAGGAATCACTGTCGGAATGTAAGAAAACGAAAACAATCAGAATGTTGCAACTAAAAGCTATCGGAATATCAAATAAATACCATGGTCGGAATATGCATCGTAATCCTTATCGGAATGCTTCCGTCGGAATAAACTAAAACAAACCTATCGGAATCCAAATCGGAATCCTGGTCGGAATCCAGAAACCCTTTTCCGATCCAGTGATCGGAATACTGTTCGGAAGACCCCTTAGTCGGAATGCTGATCAGAAAGGGGAAACCCTTTTCCGATGGAGAGAAATTCGTAATAAGCAATCAAATAAGCTACTTTTCAATAAGCTAAAACCAAAATTTTACCAAACTATAATTAAACAAACTAAATGACAACGAATAAAACTTACAAAACTCTAAATAAGCGACTTTTTAAATCAAACTTTAAAAATACAAAATCTTTAATAGGACCTTAAAACAAATAAGCTAAATACAAAATAAGCCAATAAGCATGTCAAGCTCAAAGCTCAATTCGTATTAAAACTTATAGATGAATAAAAAGATAAACTTTTTAATCACATGAACACCAAGATGAAATAAATAAAAGATTGTCACTAATCAAAGATAAACAAAATAAGAAAAGTAGAAGAAGATGATTAAAAACCTGAATTTAAAAGATTAAAGATCAAAGATTTGACACAAGATTAAAGAGAAAGCTTGAAAAACATTAAGAAAAACTAGAGATAGAAAGTATATTAATCTACTCCTACTCACCTTACAATAATAAAACTAAAAACTACTAGTAGCTAACCTCCTCCTAATGACACATTATTAGGGTATTTATAGGAGGAGTACATTTGATGATGCTTTCTTCCTTCTTTCTTCTTGTCTCGACTCGATTTAAATTCTTTGTCTTTCTCAACGTCGTCTCGGGATTTGTCGATATAAATTGAACTTATCTTATAATTTCTTCAATAATTAGACTTGAGTTCTTCGAATTCATTAAACTTCCGTCTTTAGACTTTTTCTTCGATAAATCTTCAGAATAGGCCTTGGACTTCCGTTCTTTTTGCACTCTTGATCTTTTGACTTCGTCTTTTGTCTTTTTCTTCGATAAAAGCCCGTGAAAGCCCATGTTTTCTTCCCTTTTCACATTTTGATCCTAAATCACAACAAAAACACAAACCACGCATAATTCCAACATTTACGACATAAAATACACGTTTTGGCTTGGTTATTATTATAGTTAAGTGGTAAAAGGATGGGTGTTTTCACACCTATCAAGGTTGCATAACATAAACTTCTTCATCAATGGTGCCATATAAAAAGGCACTCTTAACATCCATTTGGTATACTGTAAAGTCCATGAAGGAAGCATAAGCCAGAAACAATCTAATGGCTTCAATCATGGCTACTGGAGCAAAGACTTCCTCATAATCAATACCTTTTTCATGAGTATATCCTTGTGCCACCAATCTTGCTTTGTTTCTGACTACAATACCCCTCTCATCCTTTTTGTTCCTGAGCACCCACTTTGTCCCAATAGGCCTTGCCCATTTTGGACAATCTACCAGAATCCACACTTCTTGGATGTCAAACTGTAAGAGTTCTTCTTGCATAGCTTCAACCCAACTTGGATCATTAAGAGCCTGAAAGATCTTCTTTGGCTCTTCTTGTGACAAAAAGGCAGTAAACAGACAACATTGCATATTATCATGGTTAAACTTCATAGTGATGTTTGCAATGAAGATGTGTTCCTTTACTGAATACCTTTTTTGTCTGGGAGTTTCAAGATCACCTATGATTTGTGATTGGGGTGATCTTTATTGATTTTATAGGTAGGCTGCATGCTCATGATTACTTATGTTTCGTCCTCTTCCAAATCAGGTTTTATGTGACTATCTTGATTGGGAAAGAACTCCTCAAAAGAGCTTCCAAATGATACTGCATGATTGAGGGATGGATGCTGATGAGCTGAATGCAGCTCTGAATAACTTGAACCTCCATTCCTAATTATTCTGCTTCCACTGCTGGATATGAGTGGATCACCAGAGATAGGTAAAGATGAGGAAATGAGTGGGGATTCTCTTTCTTCATCATTAACATCATTGACAGCTGGTTCTTTAATAGCAGGGGAAGCATATGGTCTAGAAGGGGAATCCAGGAATCCACTGCTTTCAGCCATTCTCCTGCTTTCAGAAGTTGACTTAGCAGGGGAAGGGATTGACTGCTCCTTCCTTGGAGATGTATCATATTCTTCACCTATTTTTGTAGCAGCATCATCAATGGGAAACAGTGAGGGTACAGTCATGTACCTCATTGGTGGCTTTTCCACAGTAGTTGGTTCTTTTGTACCTGAAATGTTAGTATTCTGCAAAGCAACAAGCACATAACTCATGGATTTTGAAAGAACTTCAATGTCAAAGAACCAATCAGGATCTGTTTGTACATCTTTAGGCTTGTCTTCAAGAGAATATACATGGAGATTTTCTGTCACTTTGCTTGTCTTCTTGTTGAAGACCCTATATCCCTTGTTGTTTAATGAATAACCAATAAAGTACCCATCATCCTTTTTTCATTGAACTTGCCTAAATTGTCAATTGTGTTCAGTGAACACATGACATCCAAATGGTCTAAAGAAGTCAATCAAAGGGGGTCTGCCATTGAACAACTGATAAGGGGTCTTGTTGTGTGCCTTAACCACCGAGGCCCTATTTTGAACATAACAAGCAATGGCTACAACCTCAGCCCAATATATAACTAGAAGCTTGGAATCAGATAGCATAGTCCTTGCAGCTTCAATAAGTGTCTTGTTTCTTCTTTCTGCAACTCCATTTTGTTGAGGTGTTCTTGCTATATTGTATTCCCTCTTTATTCCTTTGTTTGTGAGTAAAGTGTCCAGTTTCTTGTTTCTGAACTCACCACCATTGTCTGATCTCATGGTCACTACCCTCATACTTTTGGAAAGTTCAATCTGATTGATGAACCCTATGAGAACATCTGCTGTGTCACTCTTTTCAAACAGAAAGAATGTCCATGTGAACCTTGAAAAATCATCAGTAATCACCAGGCAGTACCATTTCTTCATATTGCTTGCCACATAAGTGGGACCAAATAGATCCATGTGCAGTAATTCCAATGGCTTGGTAGTGGACAGGCTTGTTTTTTACTTGCAAGAGGCTCCCGTTGCTTCCCTTTCAGGCAAGCAGCACAAGTATGATCATTGGCAAAGGACTTGGAAGGAAGACCATGAACCAAATTATACTTGACCAGTATGTTCATGTTCTTGAAGTTGAGATGACCAAGTCTTCTATGCCATTTCTTGCATTCATGAACTGAAGCTTTGGCAATGAAACATGTTTCATTGTCTTGAAGAGAGATGTCCTTGAGATCAATTGTGTACATATTCTTTTGTCTTGGTGTTCTGAGCATAATAGGAGTGTTTGGTGGTAAAACAAACTCCTTCCCCAACACAAGACATTCCGTATCTATAAATAGGACAAAGTTCTTGTTATCAGTCATCTGGAACACACTGAAGAGATTGTACTTAAGCTCTTTCACCAAGTAGACATTATCAAATGCCATTCCATTGGTGACAATAGTTCCTTTTCCTGTGATTGTTCCATGCCCATCTACAAAAGAAACACCATCATTGTCATGCAGGGGAACAAAGTTAGACATATAGGATTTATGTCCAGTCATGCTCCTTGAGCATCCATTATCCCAATAGGCTTTATCATTCATGGTCTGCTTTGTCACCTGCAAAAAGAAAAACAATTTAGTGTCCCAAGCCATTACAGACTTGGGTCTACCTCGTGTATCAATGTAAGATAACTTGTCAAAGACTAGAGATACACCATTGGATTGAGTACCCCTTTTGGGTACCCAAACCCAACGAGCTGAGGCTTTCACAGCTTTTCCCCATCTTCCCATGTTTCTAGAGGGAAATATTTTGCTAGCTGTGGAAACCTTGGTTTCCGGATCTTTTAAGCAACTAGGAATGATCATTGTTCATATGATTATACAATCAAAGCGGAATTAGAACAACAACCATTAACAAGGTGTTTAAGGCACAAGAACATGAATTAAAACAAATGGATTGCTAATTATATTGATAATCAACAACCACTAGACGTGTATACATTGAATCCCACGTCTAGTCGACACACACTTTAGGTTTACATTGTGAATGAATAATATGAATAAAACATATGACCCTTGGTTCCTTTTATAGTGTAAGGATTAGGGTTTACAAGAGATAATGATGAATAAACAAGTAAATCTTCTATTTAAATAAACTTATGCAGAATATCTTTTGCATGTTTATCTAAATAGAAGCTTCCATAAGCTTCTTTGTCTACGTTTTGTCAATGCTTGAATTGCATGTGACAATGCTTGAATTACTCTTGACAATGCTTGATTCCATCAACGCCTAAATTGTACATGTCAACGCCTGGAATGCTCTTGTCAACGCCTAGACAAATACCTTCATGTTTTCTTCGTTTTTGAGTTTCTGCCACATCAACTTTTTGACCCAACAATCTTCCCCTAGTTGATAGTGGCAAAAATCTATGTGTATCTCTTGTAAGTTGTACATGATCTTCAAATTGCTTCCCCTCAAGTTTAGCACGTATTTCTTCCCCTTTTTGTCACATCAACAAGGAAGTAAATAATGTATGCAATCTTCGAAGATTCTCCAAAAGTAGCTCTATGTAATGATCTTGAAGAACAATTAATATAATATTTTTGATGTAGAAGTAGAATAACCCAACCTTGTGTTCCATGTCTTGTACTATCCATGTGACTAAGAACTTATACTCATGGCACAAAGTATAAGTAGACCTCGATACCTTGTCAATATTCTCATCCTTTGTGAGACACTGAGCACGATAATGTAACTCCTTCAAGTGTTTATGACAAGTCTTCATCACCAATCATGTAAAGCACGAACAAGTTACCTTTAAAGTCTACGGCACTTTAAGATATGATAGAACACAAACTCGCGAAAATCTTCTTCAAACATCAAACTTACCATAAGAATTCTTCCCCTTAAGCTAACACCTCTTCATGACAAGTCAATATCTTCATATGTAAAAGATGTTTAACAAATAACTCTTTCACAAGGCTATCCCGATTACATACTCCAATAAATTACTTCATGAATCGTTGCTAACTCGCCTTAAAATAATTAATTCCGTTTAAAAATATCCGAGCCATAAATATCACCTTGATATTCTAAATAAAAACAGAGATTCCATGTACCTTCGTGTGTAAATTCCTCCTTTTTGTGTGCTCAAAACGTCCAATTTTCCAAACAGCAGCGATTCCTGAGTTGTCCAATATCCTTTTTCATCCAAGATCTTTATCATTTGTATTGTCCAATATCGGACAATACCTATCAGCGTTGGATTTCATATATCTCGGACAACACGTAACAACGCCTATTTCTGTCAGCGTTTAGTTTCTTCATGTCAGCGTCAATGTCAATCTTGTCAGCGTCTCTTCTGCTGACGTCACTTAGGGCAACAATCTTCAACAGTTATCAAGTAATACTTAAGAGTAGTCATCTTTAGGCTTTAAATATAAAACTCAAGCCCAAGAATATTCATCCCATCAGTCCTCATGCGAATTACAAGCTGCACGTTTCTTTGGCTGAATTACTGTATCACATGATAACTTGTATGCATAATTCACGTCTAACATTAATATCCAAGATTTCTTTTCCCTTTAGGTCATGTGAACGCATATGATTTGACCAATCATATTTGAGGAGTCGTGTGAACAAAAGTCTTTTCCTCCAATCAGAAGCATAGCTTCGTGTGAACACAAAGTATCACAACATAACTCTTCACATCACTAGCTTTTACTTTGATCGTGTGAACACAATGCTAAACAACCAATCAAAACTCTAGCATCGTGTGAACACACAAAACTTATCCGTGTGAATATACAGAATCTCATAATCGCGTGAATCAATCTTCTTGTCGTTTCCTTTTTGCTGCTACTATCATGCGACCAGATCTAGGGTTTTACTCTAAATCAGAAAAGTTTAAGCATTGAAACCCTAGAACGAAGATTGTTTAATTCGAAACCCTAATTAGGATTTTAAGCATAACCAGATTCGAATTTAAACACCATAATGCATTATAACAGCCTCCAAGTCTCAAATGTTTCATCCTTAAGTCGATCTAGGGTTTATAGAAACCCTAGTTCATGATTTTATATAAAAGCTGAAACACTGAAAATCACCTCTGCTGCAAATTTCGACGCCTAATAACTTTTGCCTGGGGATAAAACTCGACAATCCCTCCGGTGGATGTTTAGATCTATGTATGTAGAACACACATATAAAATTTCGTGACGATCCAACGGTTCAATCAAAAGTTATGACCTTCTGAATACTGCTGCGCACACAAAATCGCCCAGAAAAACCCTAGACGGATTTTTCTTTTCTTCTCGAAACACGAACACCTTGTTGGTCCTAGCATCACGAGCCACGAGGCTCTGATACCAATTGTGGAAACCTTGGTTTCCGGATCTTTTAAGCAACTAGGAATGATCATTGTTCATATGATTATACAATCAAAGCGGAATTAGAACAACAACCATTAACAAGGTGTTTAGGGCACATGAACATGAATTAAAACAAATGGATTGCTAATTATATTGATAATCAACAACCACTAGACGTGTATACATTGAATCCCACGTCTAGTCGACACACACTTTAGGTTTACATTATGAATGAATAATATGAATAAAACCTATGACCCTTGGTTCCTTTTATAGTGTAAGGATTAGGGTTTACAAGAGATAATGATGAATAAACAAGTAAATCTTCTATTTAAATAAACTTATGCAGAATATCTTTTACATGTTTATCTAAATAGAAGCTTCCATAAGCTTCTTTGTCTACGTTTTGTCAATGCTTGAATTGCATGTGACAATGCTTGAATTACTCTTGACAATGCTTGATTCCATCAACGCCTAAATTGTACATGTCAACGCCTGGAATGCTCTTGTCAACGCCTAGACAAATACCTTCATGTTTTCTTCGTTTTTGAGTTTCTGCCACATCAACTTTTTGACCCAACACTAGCAGGGGATACCCTAGGCTTAGCAGGGGAATCCCTATGCTTAGCAGAGGGAATCCATCTTTTGTTTTTGTAACACCCCCAAAGATTCATACTTTAGTTCAGCGGAAGAGTCGTTGGTGTTACGGGATAGCACATTACTCAAATCATAGACAACGCTTAAAAATCGCGTCGTTTAATAAGAAAGCATTTTCCATTGATAAATATCAAATTACATAGGTCCCAAGTCATAGTATTTCATACAATTTTACAAAGCATTTGAATGGAAATTTTTATTTAAGTGCGGGCCATAAATTCCTGTCTTCTTCCCGAGAATTACCTCCAAGTACCTGAGATAAAACATGTTAAAAAGAAAAGCTCAGCGAAAACGCCGAATGAATTCAAAGAGTTTAATAAAAACCATTAATATATCATCGGTATATAATTATTACCGAAAATCATTTTGTACAAATCTTTGTTGTAAGTCATAATATAGGCTTTTGCCTTCAAACCATTATACGAACCAATGTCGTAAAAAAGTCATACTATACGTTTTAATAACGTTGTATAGAGTTTAATAAAAACCGTTACATAAATCCAAAACACGAACATAATATCAGTAATAAGACCCCGTATTGCTAGTCAAGCAATATATTGTAATTCAATGCGTATATCAGTATTTTCGTTATTGGATTATTATAAGTCGCATGACATTGCTACCTTACTATACCAAACAACGGGTAGCTAACCCGAAATTCATTTTCCCATCTAAAACAGCGTGTCGTCACAATAATCACGCTTATATAAATCTTCTCATACATAAATTCGCTTACCAGTCAATGTGGCACGACGGGGATCAACCGTCAAGGCGCGAACTGGCGTGATCTTCCCCAAATAGTACTATTATATGCATAAGCATCTACCATATCCCGGTAGTTCACAATTCATGCTAATGGGACTTTTAGTGACATAACCTAACTATAATAATCTATTTCATTTCATTCATCGAGTCATATAATCATTCATCGGGTCATATAATCATTCGGGTCCATATCAGTAAGTAAACAATCGGGACCCTGGTGTCCTATTTTATTAAAAGTAACATGTTATCTCCCTCGCAGGTTTATAAAACATTTCATAAAACATTTAAACGAGTGCGAGTCTATGAACTCACGTTGATTGGGAAAGGCGGTTATCGGCAATTTGGATGTACGGTACGTGCCTCAATCACGGAAACCTAGACAAATAATACTCGTCTTAGACTCTTGTCCAATGACTTCATAAAAAAAATGGCTATGTATATATGATGACATTATAAGTATGATGATGATCAAGTGGGATTTTTATCTCTTCATACACATTAGAGTGTTATGTGTTAGTCAAATTTAGACTAGTTATACTAGTTTCAATCCAATTCCATATTAAGGCCCAGTAAGCCCATTAAAGTCCAGTACTTTATATTAGCCTAATTATACTTTTAATATCAGGCCTATACTCATATGTTGGGCCCAAGTGGGTTAAGCCCAATGAGTAAGTCCATTAGTGTTTATCCAAACTAATTGGGTCAATAGTCCAATAAGGCTACTTTGGCCCGTTAATGTTCATAAGTTATAAAGCTCGGGCTTTATAGGTTTTACTTGTAAAATGTACTTATACATCAGTAGATAAGTTATAAAAAGTTTACATTAGACGGGTCCGACCGTCTAAGTTTTAATTGACGAAAACGTTAATATTTCGGTTTTAGCCGAAAAGACATAAAACTTATGTATATAGTTTTATAACTTATAAAACATATCAATTTGCAATTTTATAAAATGTCACATTAACTTATCAAAGTATATACTTATTTATAAGTAATATATAAGTTAGTGGGTTTTAGGTATACATTTTATATTAGTTTTACTTGAGTGCTAATTTTATAATATATACTTTTATTTTACAAATCTGATTATGAATTTCACTTTCACTATTTTTACCATATCTTGAGTTGTACAAGAAGATAGAAGCTCATTTTTTGGCAGCACAAACTACATAATATGTGCTAAAATTAACTCCAGTTTAACTACTGCTCAATCATCTTCTAAATGTCTCTAACAGTTCGTCCAAAACAGACTATACAGATTTGGACTTCAATAATGTTTTGATCATATCTCACTCATTTTATGGATTCCATTGGGTGTCCAACTCTCACATATGTACAAGTCACATATCTTACTGTATATTAAATTACCTAGTCATTTTAACAAGTTATCATATGGTTATTTACTGTTTTATACAGCCTACTATTTTTGACATGATTTTATCATCTTTTCATGTAGCTTTTAATCATTTTAACCAAATTTATCAACATAAGATCCCCACATAATACTTTGATCATCAGATATCATCATATACATATACATTAAGAAAGAAAATACAGAATTACATTGACAAAATAACAAGAAAATGGAAGGAATGATCTTGTTACCAACCAAGATAGTGAAAGTTTATGATCAAGGCTTGACTTTTGATGACAAATCTTGTGGTAAACCAAAACCAACTTCAAGATCACCCAAATTTATAAACACCTTGTGGAAAACCAGCCCCTAGACACCAATGAAACTCCTTTGTAGTTGTTATGATTACCTTCAATCAATAAGGCTTCAAAAGGACATCATCTTATGCAAGAATAACACAAGATTTGTGGTTGAATTTAGATCAAATGGGTGTTTATGGATGAAGATGGGACGATAAGAATGGAGTAGAGAGAGAGAGAGAGTTGTGAGTTTTGAGAGAGTTTGCATGTAACAAGAATGAGGGTCATGGTTTGTGTTTAGTGGTTTTATGCATTAGGTAGTTTTGATGAAAACTTAGGACAAGTGTCCTAGTTTTAATATTAACTTGACACCTCAAAGGGGTATGTTGGTGAAGCGTTAGCCGTCCCATTGTGGGGTGAGGCAAGTGTAAACTTGTCTCATCCCACTAATTTATGGGTACTCCTCGATTCTAGTTTCCTCGATTTGCGTGCCCTCGGGTCGTTTTACGAAAAACATATTTATAAATTATGAATCAACGGCACAAAACAAATCTAATAAAAATTGTCTTATAAAAACGGAGTTCATGAACGTAAATACGTAATCCTAGGGTTTCCGGTTTAGTCGTAAATGACGCTAAATTATTCATGTAAGCTCTAATTTCTTCTCGTAAATTTGTGAGTTTATGAACCAACACAAATTAAAATTCCAAAATAATATTCAAGAATAAATTTATTTCCTGAAGTGTCGGACCGTCACCAAAAACGGTGTATGTAAACGTAAGCACGTAACGTAGAGTCCTCTGATTTAGACGTAGTCGATGCTACTTTAAGATGTAAATCAAATTCCTTCCCAAAAATGAGTGAGTTCATAATATAACATTAAAATAATGTTTTTAAATAATATTTGAGAATAAAATATCGATCATATATTGACGGATTGTCACAGCATTTACCCCTAAACCGGCTCTTTGTCCTCAAAGATCAATTTATCTTACTACTCGCTTCTTATAGAGTTAGAGCCATGTGGGTATTTCCTCCACATTAGGTATTTTCTATCAAGTGTAATTCATTACAATACGCGAGTTTCCTCAAACATAACTACGGGAATGCGATCAGGCTTAATGTTGACTTACTTTCTCTATCCATGATGTTCACGGGTTTTTGATGAATGCAACTTTTCGCCGATATAAACTTCATTAAGAAATAGTCAGATTTTTCACTTGATAAACATTTTATCAAGTTCGATATACAAAACATAATTCACGCAGCCCTTGAAGTCCTAGGGTAGATCCAACTTATATGCCTTTCAAACTAACTTTTACATTATCTCAATGGTCCCATACAACGGGGACTTATTTCCCATGATCTTTCAGATCATCAATTCATTTTTCCAAGGTGAAAATTTTTGGCATAACTTCGCTACCCATCCTGCACCTCAAGATCTACATTTCATATTCACATAACCTCCTGCCCACTACCGGCAGTCAATAATCAGATCCTAATTTCAACAATCATTTCAGGTTTCACGGGTCGGGTATTTTGTAAGGTTAGGTTTGTCATCATAGGCAACCTTAAACTTAAAAGACATGTCCAACTCACAATGGGTGTATGTCGGGTATCTTCATCCCAACTCCCACCTATAGATGCTCTTATATTTAGATCCTAACAAGGCTCGATCTCAATCCTAATGCAATAATTATCAATGATAATCTCTCTAAAGGAAAAAGGATTATCTAGATCATTACCAAAGGTCAATTATTCAAGCATAAAACAACACTTCTAGTGTTTTATATCACTACTTTACCTCGTCCCTTCAATTGGGGCGGTAAACAGTATTCTCATCAAGGTTCGTTCCCAATGACTTCTGAGCAAATCTCTAGAAATTCGATGCGAAGCGAGGATCTTGATAGAGATGATCGATACAGGCACACTATGTTTACACAACTCCTTTAAATACAAAGAGTCAATTTCTTCAACGAGAATCTATCATTAACGGGAATGATATTAGTATATTTGGTCAGTCTGTCGACGATGACCCAAATTGAATCAAATTCAGATGATGGCCTTTGCAATAGTTAGACGTTTACTAAAGTATGAGGCGACGTCTGCCTTCCTAATTTGCCATCAGTACAACTTCTTCAGATAAAGATACATTAAATCAGAAATGACATGAATAGGATACTTAAACTTATGAGATTCCAACATGACTAAATATCAAAATCCTTCATATTCAGGCAACCACAAGCGGCCTTTTAAACAATTAACGCCATCGGCTCTCATTTCTAGTGGTTCACATTAGCCGCGGACCCCTTTTATTATCTATATTATCCTTTTTACAAACATCGGCTATTTTTAAATTGCTAGGCAATTTATTTTGCACAGTCATTACTAAGGAATACATCCTAATTGATTTTTTATCCTTTCTACATAGTGTGTCAGTATATACATTCACCTTCCCTGATGAAATAATTATCATGACCACAATCCACTCAGAAATTCTTTCTTCATATTTTCTAAGTTTTAGTTTCGTCTCAAGTATTATCTTTATTAGTCTCGCTCAATCCGACATTTAAAGCGTCGATAAATATTACAAGTAATTAAATAATAAATATTTATTTTTTATAAAACGTAGACGCAAAAAGTTTTAAATTTTTCTCAGTTCGTCCAATTATAGAAAAATGTTTAAGAAAAATAAATTTGAATTAATTAACACGATTTTTGTTGATTTATCGAAAATAATTAATAAGATCCGTCAATGTTCGAAAAATTCTTTGTTTATACTTTGGTCAAAAAATTTTTTTAGTTGAAAAGCAAAAATTGTTGCTTCAAATTCCAAGTCATGGTTTAAATGGTTTCCTCAATCCCTCTTAGGTTGTCTTGAGGTATGCACAAACATTTACCCCTAAAGGAGTTTAGTTAAATGATTTAGGTATAGGGGAATGATTCCTTAAAAAAACATCCTTTGATAAATATTTGTCAAAACATTTTTGCACTTTCTTTTTGGTATAAACCAAAGTCTTAAATGGCTCTAATCTTTGAAGAGTCAATATAGATTCCATTATCTATTAATCACACAGTCAAATAATGTAAAGGATTAAGCCTTTAATCAAATGTTAAGTACTCAAGGTACAGGTTTTCACTGCTCGGCCATTACAGGTCAGTCTATATATGTTCATTAACTCCTTCCTATTCTTATAAACAAACAGATGGTCCTTAATGATCACAAGCATGAATTTATCAAATTACAGCCTACACACGTGATTCACCAATTTATGAATGCTACATGTGCATTGGTCAATCCAAATGACATCACGTGAAACTCATAATGTTCATTACAAGTTCTGGATGTGGTGATTAGAATAGATAATCTTTTTCGCGGACGCGAGGTTGATGATAACCATGTCGTGGATCAAATTTTTGAATATACGCTAGAACCTTGTAAATGATCGAACAAATCTTCCATCTTGAATAATGGATATGAAATTTGATCGTCAATTTATTCAGTTCACGGTAATCAATAAATATAAGGAATGATAACACCATAGCTCTTTATGATGATGAGCTCGGTAGAATAAAAGCTTTCTCCGACAACTCTCTCAGTTGTACGGTAATTCTTTTAATTCAGATGGTGCTGACGTACAGTGCACATGCCACAGATGCAGCACCGGGAATATAAACAATACCTAATTCAACTTGCCTTATTGGCGAAAGTCTAGGTAATTCATTAGCAAATACCTCCTACAAATTTTAAATAACAGAAACATCTTTTAATAAGTTCACTTTTAAGTTCTTTCTAGATTACAAGATCTATGACTAGTTCATAACCATTCATGGTATATATTCAAGTCTAAATGCAGGATTGGTCATCCATCAAGAATTATTTAGATCACTTTTGATAATCAACATCTTATCTTCTAGGGGAATTCTACTCGAGTTCCCATCAATTAAGACAATGACATTATGTCATAATCAATCAATCCATTCTACTGGCACTTCCACCTTTTCAATTTCATTACCGTTGATAAGATGTGAGCTTCTCAAAAGACTAATAATAACTCATTATCCTTCACAAATTCAAGGATATATGGAGACATTGTTAACATTACAAGAGTGAGGTCGACGCATAATTTACGCAAGAGAATTTCAAATCAGATAAAGACGAAAACATTAACGAATATGATTATATCCCATGTTTTCATAATTTGAGTACGCATTCGAAAGCTCCTCGGATCGTTACCCAGGTCATTCAAATGGAATCTAATCAAATGAAATGATAGGAACGTCGATACACCCAGTCGGGTATCAACATTCGGTAATCAAATACTTTTCCAATCACTACGAGAGAATTGGACAAGAAAGAGTTGTCAATTGTCAAATAAAACAATATCCACAGATGAGTAAAATCGACTCAGAAGAATAAATGGTACGGGCACATATGTAGGTGTCTCTAACAATATGTCCCTATTTTTGCACTTCTTGCAGATCTCATAAATTTTAATCTTTCACAACTTCAAAGAAAATGTAGTGTTTATTAACACTTTCATGGTGACTACTAATCAGCCTTGGATGGTCCCTTCCAAATTGTATGTAGGCGCGCAACTATATACAATTTTAGGATTAACGATGCAATACTCAGTTCGTCAAAACTTCGTCATCATGTTTAAAATATATATATTCATGCTTAATTCAAAACTGAATTTACAGAGATATTCTTTGTTATGGAAACAATTAAGTTTTCCAAGGTGTTTCATAAAAAACTTTATTTCGATAATGATTATTTATAAGTCTCACTTTAAATAATCCGTATGGTGATGAAAATTTAATTTTTCTCAAGGAATACTGTTTTAACTTATAAAAGCAATGAGTGATCAGCAAAAGAGTGATGAAAAGTTGTTCACCAAGAACTAACTACAATATGGTAGGAAATGAGCTTAGCCAATTAATCATGAGGTTTATGACCTCGATGGTACTCAGGAATACAAAGAGAATAATCCACAACGTAACTTAGATCGAGATGAGTATTTGTTCAATGCTTGCATCACCAATGCGAACATTAGGAAGATGCAAGAAAAGATAGATAACAATGATAAACGTAGGATTTAGCAATCAAAGGTAGTCTTTTCATTAATCACAAACAAGTCAAAGTTGTACCGTAACACATTACGTGTCACTATGTCATACAATTCCAAGAACTCATCCTACCAACTGATGTCTCAGTTAAGTTAGGGATTTTTAAAAGATACCACAATGAATACTAATCTACAATAGTCATTAGGTGTTCCACCTGTCCTGGAAGATCCATCGGTCCCAATTCAGAAGAAGATTTCTTCAATTTATTTCTTGGACACTGGACATCCTCGTCATTCGACAATGGCCTAGGAACAACCTTTAACACGAACCAACAATCATTTAAAACCTTATAATTCAATCATATGATTTAACGACTTCCTCTTAACAATCTCATATTCCATACGAGTTAAATTTGACTTTATTCAAGTTTCAACCAACTTATACTTTATGCGATATCCTACCTCATTCTACAATAATTTCAACCTTATTCTTAGACCTTGAAAGGGCAATAAAAGCTCGATATAAACAACACTTAATTTACAATCCTATAGCTCTTACAACAATAATTATCAAATGAGTCACTAGTATAAAATGACTCACACATTCAATTAGACTTCTCGGAAAGGTACTAATGGCATGAGGCTTTCGGGTAATGGTTCCAATGACAGCCCCAAGTGCAACATTCACCCTTTCGATTTCAATTTAAGAATTGGGTGACAACGAATCAGATGACACCTTTCAGGTGGTAACGTTTTGTCAAACTCCACTCTATAAGGAAAGATCGTCATGACATCGATATCAGATTTAATCTCGCCAATTCTTCTTTAATATCACAATCAATTAATATCAACATTTCTACAAATATCAATCATTTTGTTGGGATCATAAATATCCACAACTTGGTTTAGATCTGGAATAGCTAGAATTCCCTACAGAAATAGCTTCGATTAATTTGCTAGGGGAGTTAGGGTTTCTTGTGACAATCTACGTCATATAAATACCTCGTATACGTATTAAAATAATCATCAAACAATCGTATACGTATATATGTTGTAATCAAATTACAACATATATATATATATATATATATATATATATATATATATATATATATATATATATATATATATATATATATATATATATATATATAATCTAAGTTATATATATATATATATATATATATATATATATATATTAAAATAACACTTCTCAGTCTGGCCTTGTGGGTAACTCGGGAATTCTTCGGCACCGTTATAGTCAAAAGATTTTTAGACATTTTGAGGAAAATGTTTATAGTTAAAAGATTTTGAAATATTTTATTCAAAACCTTTGTTTTAAAATCTTTCGTTCTCTATAACGAGAGCTCTGGTACCAAACTGTAACACCCCCAAATATTCCTACTTTAGTTCAGCGGAAGAGTCTTTGGTCATACGGTATAGCACATTACTCAAATCATAGACAACGCTTAAAAATCGCGTCGTTTAATAATAAAGCATTTTCCATTCATAAATATCAAATTACATAGGTCCCAAGTCATAGTATTTCATACAATTTTACAAAGCATTTGAATGGGAATTCT
The DNA here is from genome assembly GCA_025667525.1 of Glebionis coronaria. Classification (NCBI taxonomy): domain Eukaryota; kingdom Viridiplantae; phylum Streptophyta; class Magnoliopsida; order Asterales; family Asteraceae; genus Glebionis; species Glebionis coronaria. Next base: position 501,026,325 of record CM046882.1, read on the forward strand.
TATTTAAATGCGAGCCACAAATTCTTGTCGTCTTCCCGAGAATTACCACGTACTTGAGATAAAACATGTTAAAAAGAAAAGGTCACTGAAAACGCCGAGTGAATTCATAGAGTTTAATAAAAACCATTAATATATCATCGGTATATAATTATTATCGAAAATCATTTTGTACAAATCTTTGTTGTAAATCATAATATAGGCTTTTAACTTCAAACCATTATACGAACCAATGTCGTAAAAACATCATACTATACGTTCTGTAACGTTGTATAGAGTTTAATAAAAACCGTTACATAAATCCAAAACACGAACATAATATCAGTAATAAGACCACGTATTGCTAATCAAGCAATATATTGTAATTCAAAGCGTATATCAGTATTTTCGTTATTAAATTATTATAAGCCGCATGACATTGCTACCTTACTATACCAAACAACGGGTAGCTAACCCGAAATTTATTTTCCCATCTAAAACAGCGTGTCGTCACAATAATCACGCTTATATAAATCTTCTCATACATAAATTCGCTTACCAATCAATGTGGCACGATGGGGATCAACCGTCAAGGCGCGAACTGGGGTGATCTTCCCAAATAGTACTATTATATGCATAAGCATCTACCAAATCCCGGTAGTTCACAATTCATGCTAATGGGACTTTTAGTGACATAACCTAACTATAATAATCCATTTCATTTCATTCATCGAGTCATATAATCATTCATCGGGTCATATAATCATTTGGGTCCATATTAGTAAGCAAACAATCGGGACAACTGGTGTCCTATTTTATTAAAACTAACATGTTATCTTCCTCGCAGGTCTATAAAGCATTTAAAAGAGTGTGAGGCTATGAACTCATGTTGATTGGCAAAGGCGGTTATCGACGATTTGGATGTACAGTACGTGCCTCAATCACAAAAACCTAGACAAATAATACTCGTCTTAGACTCTTGTCCAATGACTTCATAAAAATAATGGCTATGTATATATGATGACATTATAAGTATGATGATGATCAAGTGGGATTTTTATCTCTTCATACACATTAGAGTGTTATGTGTTATTCAAATTTAGACTAGTTATACTAGTTTCAATCCAATTCCATATTAAGGCCCAATGAGCCCAATAAAGTCCAATACTTTATATTAGCCCAATTATACTTTTAATATCAGGCCTATACTCATATGTTGGTCCCAAGTGGATTAAGCCCATGAGTAAGTCCATTAGTGTTTATCCAAACTAATTGGGTCAATAGTCCAATAAGGCTACTTTGGCCCGTTAATGTCCATAAGTTATAATGCTCGGGATTTACAGGTTTTTACTTGTCAAATGTACTTATACATCAGTAGATAAGTAATAAAAAGTTTACATTAGACGGGTCCGACCGTCTAAGTTTTAATTGACGAAAACGTTAATCTTTCGGTTTTAGCCGAAAAGACGTAAAACTTATATATATAGTTTTATAGCTTATAAAACATATCAATTTGCAATTTTATTAAATTTCTCATTTACTTATCAAAGTATATACTTATTTATAAGTAGTATATAAGTTAGTGGGTTTTAGGTATATATTTTATATTAGTTTTACTTGAGTGCTAATTTTATAATATATACTTTTATTTTACAAATCTGATTATGAATTTTACTTTCACCATTTTTACCATATCTTGAGTTCTACAAGGAGATATAAGCTCATTTTTGGGAAGTAGAAACTAGATAATATGTTCTACAATTAACTTTATTTTAGCTACTGCTCAATCATCATGTAAATGTCTTTAACAGTTCGTCAAAAACAGACTATACAGATTTGGACTTCAATAATGTTTTGATCATATCTCACTCAATTTATGGATTCCATTAGGTGGCCAACTCTCACATATGTACGAGTCACATATCTTACTGTATATTAAATTATCCAAGTCATTTTAACAAGTTATCATATGGTTCTTTACTGTTTTATACAGCCTACTATTTTAGACATGATTTTATCATCTTTTCATGTAGCTTTTAATCATTTTAACCAAATTTATCAACACAAGATACCCACATAATACTTTGATCATCATATATCATCATATACATATACATTAAAAAAGAAAATACAAAATTACATTTACAAAATAACAAGAAAATGGAAGAAATGATCTTGTTACCAACCAAGATAGTGAAAGTTTATGATCAAGGCTTGACTTTTGATGACAAATCTTGTGGTAAACCAAAACCAACTTCAAGATCACCCAAATTTATAAACACCTTGTGGAAAATCAGCCCCTAGACACCAATGAAACTCCTTTGTAGATGTTATGATTACCTCCAATCAATTAGGCTTCAAAAGGACATCATCTTATGCAAGAATAACACAAGATTTGTGATTGAATTTAGATCAAACGGGTGTTTATGGATGAAGATGGGATGGAAAGAATGGAGTAGAGAGAGAGAGTTGTGAGTTTTGAGAGAATTCGCATGTAACAAGAATGAGGGTAATGGTTTGTGTTTAGTGGTTTTATGCATTAGGTAGTTTTGATGAAAATTTTGGACAAGTGTCCTAGTTTTAATATTAACTTGACACCTCAAAGGGGTGTGTTGGTGAAGCCTTAGCCGTCCCATTCTGGGGTGAGGCAAGTGTAAACTTATCTCATCCCACTAATTTACGGGTACTCCTCGATTCTAGTTTCCTCGATTTGCATGGCCTTGGGTCATTTTACGAAAAACATTTTTACAAATTATGAATCAATGATACAAAACGAATCTATTAAAAATTGTCTCATCAAAAACGGAGTTCAAAATCGTAAATACGTAAACCTAGGGTTTCCGGTTTAGTCGTAAAGGACGCTAAATTATTCACATAAGCTCTAATTTCTTCTCGTAAATTTGTGAGTTTATGAACCAACACAAATTAAAATTCCAAAATAATATTCAAGAATAAATTTATTTCCTGAAGTGTCGGACTGTCACCAAAAAACGGTGTATATAAACGTAAGCACGTAACGTAGAGTCCTCCGGTTTAGACGTAGTCGATGCTACTTTAAAATGTAACTCAAATTCCTTCCCAAAAATGAGTGAGTTCATAATATAACATTAAAATAATGTTTTTAAATAATACTTGAGAATAAAATATCGATCATAAATTGACGGATTGTCACAGTTTTGGCCTCTATTGGTGTGTTGGTGGGGTCTATAGACAGATTTATATGTAGTATAAGATGCTGGTTTGGTCATGTAAGAGCTAGACTTGGGATATGCATCATTCACCTTTCTTAGTACAGGAACTACATACTTATCAAATATCTTATTTCTTAAAGTAGGGGCAACATACTTAGCAGGGGAAAAGGATTTTGCCCCTGCATTCAAAAGAATGGCTTTTGGTTACATATCCTTTAAAGGATTTGCAACCACCACTTCTATTGGTGCCTGACAGTCTTGATAAGTGTGATCAAAACTACCACATGTGAAATAAGGTTTAGTGTTTATCACAAAGTCCTCTCCTAATTGATGGGACTTTTGGTCATTCCAATTTCTTTGATTGCCTTTAATAGGCCTATACATACCAGTATATTTAACAGTAGACTTAGAAGTCTTTGATCCTGATTTAGATCTGGATGAACTACTCTTAGAACTTGAATCACTTCAAAATAATCCTTCTCTTGAAAAGAGAACAGGGTTATCTATTTTCCACTGTTTTAAAGCAATTTGTTCCTTTTCAAAGTCCCTAACAGCACTGGTTTTCATTAGTGGTTCTTCTGTTTCTAGATTATTTGGTATGTAAGCATTTAAGTTAAATTCGATATCTTCTTGCTTTTTGAAACAAGAAAGACTAGTCCAAGACAGATCTTTTCTAGGGAATGGTGCATGTATATTGGCAGGTGGTGGTGGGATAGTAGCATGCTCATTTTTGACACCAAAACCTGTTTTGTCCCTAGGAGACTGCCCAATTTCAACCGCTTTAGTTAAATCTTTAGAAGCTTTTCCAAAAAATTTTAACAGTTTATTCATCTATCTTCTTGTTAGATCTAAAAACTTCTACTTTAGCAGTTAATTCCTTAATGGAATCATTATTTTCTTTAGCATCTCTCTCTAATACGACAATGTGATTTTTGTAATCATTTTCTCTTTGTTTATACTCTCTTATGGTGGACTCTAACTGTTCTAAAGCACGTTTGTAGTTATCAAGGTCATTATCACAATTAATGTAATCAACTTTTAACTTTCTTATTTGATCATTCAATGACTCAGTATTTTTTATACAAGCTTTAGTACAATATGAATCATCATATACCTCATTGTCTGAACTAGAGCTTGACATAGCCATAAGAGCAAAATCGTCCTCTTTCTCTTTAGCAACTAATGCTTGGTTTCTTTCACCACTCTCTGTCATAGCACTCCAGTCCCATCCACCTGCTCCATCTATCCCTTGCATGGCTACCATAGCCTTAACACCAGAATCATCATCCCTGCTTTCCTTCCTATTGCTACTTCCATTCTTTGGCCCTCTACATTCCCTAGCAAAATGGCCTTTCTTGCCACAGTTGTAGCATTCTACCTTTGTATTTTCAAATCCAGCTACATCAAAAGGATTGATGGAAATCTTCTTCCCATACTTCTTGTAAAATATGTTGGCTCTCATGCTGAGTAAAGCCATGTTCCACTTAATGTCCATCTCCTCCTGTCCTTGCTTGCTGATTTGATTCAGATCTTCATGTAACACAGTAGATCTTTGAGATCCTTGAGATTCTATGAAAGCACAAGCAGTATCAAGACTGAAGGTCGTGGGCCTTTCTTCATCATAAGATGGTCCAGACCTTGCAGCAGGGGAATGGTTAGCAGGGGAAACTTCAATCCCACTGCTTTTAGAGATACCACTGTTGTGAGATATAAATGTGTTGGGTCCAATTATTAAGTTGATAAGTCAAAACACAACAAAATAAGAAGACAAGGGCTAAAAAGTACAAGTTGCAAAAGAACAAGCCGTTGGAGTCTTTTTATTACTTTAGCTTTCTTTGTAAGCTATGTTTTCTACTATATAAAGAAAACATAGACCGTAGGTTTTAATATATTATTCAATCACAATGTAAACCTAAAGTGTGTGTCGCACTAGACGTGGGATTCAATGTATACACGTCTAGTGGATGTTTGTTATTAATATAATGAACATCCCAATTGTGTTTTAATTCGTGTTCTTTGTGTCTAAACACCTTGTCATGATCATTGTTCTTTTCCGCTATGTTATCATATGAACGATGATCAAACCTAGATATATGGTTCCTAACCATTGAGTCGAACGATTATAGGGATCATCAATTGGTATCAGAGCCTAAGGCTCTAGATATCTAGGTCCGACGAGGTGTTCGTGTATGGTGAAGAGAAGAAAAATTCGTATTGAATTTTTCTGGACGTTTTTGTGTGCGCAGCAGTATTCAGAAGGTCATAACTTTTGATCTAACCGTTGGATCGTCACGAAATTTTAGATGTGTGTTCTACATACATAGATCTAAACATCCACCGGAGGGATTGTCGAGTTTTATCCCCAGGCAAAAGTTATTAAGCGTCGAAGTTGGCTGATTAAGATTTTCAGTTTTTCTGCTTTCACATGAAATCATGAACTAGGGTTCTTCAAACCCTAGATCTACTTAAAAAGCAGGAAGAATTGAAATTGGTGGCTGTTAATTCGTGTGAAGATGTACGATCTTAGGTTATTCATAAACCCTAATTAGGGTTTCGATGTCTAAACTTTCAAAACCCTAGATCGTTTAACTAGAAGACGTGAAGTTTCTGTTCACATGATTGATTCAAGCGAATCTGTTTGGGATAGAATGTTTACATGGGGTGCTCGATCTTGATTGGTGGATAACATTGCATTCACACGGCCCAGAACTAAACCCTAAACATTCATTATATATTCGGATCCTCTACATGCTAGATCATCATGTTACCTTGAGCCCTCAAGTCTACTTGGTAGACAGAATGCATTCATACGGTATATTAATTCTGATTGGCTATTCAAAAAGTTTGCATTCACATGATTTGGCGTTCACACGAACTTAATCCCTAATTGCTGTCATCTAAAGCTTTGATCATATACATGCGCGTCTACTGTTGTTCACATGATTGTTACTTGATCAAAGATTCCATTCACATGGTTAAAGCATTCCTATTGGTTGAATGTTATGTGTTCACACGGTGAAGACGTACTTATTGGTGGAATTGTGTTCACATGAAGCTAGCTTCTTAATTGGTGGAATATTGGAGCATTCACACGGTTAAAGAATTATGGAAGTCTTTACGTGAAGGAATGTTATAGTTCCACGAAGAGTAAAGAATGAACGCTGACAAGAATTCATTAGACGCTGACAAGGATGGTTGGCGCTGACAAGAGTATTTTGAACACTGACACTTGTTATTTAGGCGCTGACAGGAATGGTTTCGACGCTGACAGGAATAAGTCAACGCTGATAGGTTGACAGTGTCATCCGATATATGAGCTTCAACGCTGATACGTATTGTCAGATATCGGACAATACATCTGACCAAGATATTGGACAGAAGAGATGTTGGACGACACATGGATAGCTGCTGTTTGAGAAAACTAGTACGTTTTAAGCACACAAAAAGAAGGGAAAGACACACAAAAGGTACATGGAATCTCCGTTTAATTCAGAATATCATTATGATATTTATGGCTCGGATATTTTTAAATGGATTAATGATTTTAAAGCGAGTTAGCAATTATTTGTGGGATTTGATGGATATTTTAAACTATGTAATCGGGATAGCCTTGCGAAAGAGTTATCCATCAGTAGCTTTTACATATGGTATGACAATGTGATTCCATTAAAATCGTCATGAAGAAGTGTTAGCTTAAGGGGAAGAATTCTTATGGGAAGTTTGATGTTTGAAGAAGATTTTTCGCGAGTTTGTGTTCTATCATATCTTAAAGTCATGCACTTCCAGCCACTGACTTTAAAGGTAACTTGTTCGTGCTTACATAGTTGGTGACGAAGACTTGTCATAAACACTTGAAGGAGTTACATTATCGTGCTCAGTGTCTCACAAAGGATGAGAATATTGACAAGGGATCGAGGTCTACTTATATTTTTCTTCAGGTATAAGTTCTTCATCACATGGATCAACAAGACATGGAACATAGGTTTGTGGTATTCTACTTCTGCATCAAGACTACTTTATTTATTTTTCTTCAGGATCATTACTTAGAGCTACTTTTGGAGAATCTACAAGATTGCATACTTTCACATATTCCCTATTGATATGTCAAAAAGGGGAAGAATATGTGCTATACTTAAGGGGAAGCTTCTTGGAGATCATGTACTACATACAAAGGATTCATGCTTAAGAAGAGTGTTTTGACATCATCAACTAGGGGAAGATTGTTGGGTCCAATTATTAAGTTGATAAGTCAAAACACAACAAAATAAGAAGACAAGGGCTAAAAAGTACAAGTTGCAAAAGAACAAGCCGTTGGAGTCTTTTTATTACTTTAGCTTTCTTTGTAAGCTATGTTTTCTACTATATAAAGAAAACATAGACCGTAGGTTTTAATATATTATTCAATCACAATGTAAACCTAAAGTGTGTGTCGCACTAGACGTGGGATTCAATGTATACACGTCTAGTGGATGTTTGTTATTAATATAATGAACATCCCAATTGTGTTTTAATTCGTGTTCTTTGTGTCTAAACACCTTGTCATGATCATTGTTCTTTTCCGCTATGTTATCATATGAACGATGATCAAACCTAGATATATGGTTCCTAACCATTGAGTCGAACGATTATAGGGATCATCAAAATGTCATATTAGTAGGGGAATCAGCAATTCCACTTGGATTAGTTGGAATGGTTCTTGATGTTTTCATCTCATTGACCACAGGCTCAAAAACCTTCAGGTTGTTGTAGATGTCATCAATGTTCTTGTCATCAATGTCATCTCTGTTTTGCCAAATGGCTTTGTAGACAAACGATTCTTTCTGAAGACTGTTGAGGAATCTTGCATTCACCTGTTCTCTTGACATCTCTATATCAAAGAATTCCAGTTGAGCAACCAGATCTTGAAGCCTATTGTAAATGGCCCCTATTGCTTCATCACCATTTGCCTTAAAATAAGCAAACTGGTCTATCATCTGATTCTTTTTCTTCTTCTTAGTAGCTTCATTCCCTCCAAATGTTTTACCAATCGCTTCCCAAAGCTCTTTAGCAGTTTTGTATTTTCTAAACCTTAGATGATGTCTATCAGGTAAAGCCAACAGCAAAGAGCTATGGGCCCTGACATCATGCCTTTTTGCCTGAATCTCTTTGTCTGCAACAGCAGCAGACTTGGTTTTATCACTTTTGGATCTTTCACCAATTTCTTTCTTATCTTTGTTCTTATCTTCAACTACTACTGTTTTGGTGAATTGATCACCAAATTATATGACCTCCCATAGGACATAGTGTTCTATCTTGAGATATTGCTGAATTCTGAATTCCCATATTTCAAAGTTTTCAGGATCTAGAATGGGAAGTTTGAGAGCATTGTTGTCTGAGGATGATTGAGAATCTGAAGACATATCTAATGTTGGTTGTGAGAGATATTTTGTTCTTGGTTTAGTCAAAGTTTCTCAACAAGCTCTGATACCACTTGTTGATCCCAAACTCAGATCTTAAACCTTAGCTTGTTTATGGGTTGTGATAGAAAGAATAAATTTAATCTAACACTAGAGAAACTTTGCAAAACAAAGTAACCAAACAAGATGCAGAATATAATGTTTAGCACAAGAACAAATGTTTAAATCAAACATTGAACTTTAATATATAATAGATATACGAATACCCAATAGTGGTATTAGGGTTACAAAACCTTAAAGTATGAAATGAAATGAACAGAGAAAGATGTGTATAACATAACAACCTAGTGAGTCCTTTTATAGCATAAGGACCTACGTACAAGATCACTACTATCAAGATAGGAAACTATCTTGGAGTAGTAACTGAAACGCGTCATAATCTCTTCCAAGTTTATCTTAGTAGCTATAACACCCCCAAATTTACACAATTCAATACAGCGGAAGACTCGTTGGTGTTACGGGATAGCACATTACTCACATCATAGACAACGCTTAAAAGTCGCGTCGTTTAATAATAAAGCATTTCCATTCATAAATATCAAAATTTACATAGGTCCCAAGTCATTGTATTTCATACAAGTTTTACAAAGAATTTGAATGGAAATTGTTATTTAAGTGCGGGCCATGAATTCTTGTTGTCTTCCCGAGAATTACCTTCAAGTACCTGAGATAAAACATGTTAAAAGAAAAGGTCAGCGATAACGCCGAGTGAATTCATAGAGTTTAATAAAATGCATTAATATAACATCGGTATAAAATTATTACCGAAAATCATTTTGTACAAATCATCGTAATAGGCCATAAAATAGCCAAAGTCATTTTATACAAATCCTTATCAAAATCATAATGTACGCATTTGCCTTAAAAATCATTATACGAGCCAATGTCGTAAAAACATCATACAATACGTCTTATGACGTTGTATAAAGTTAAATAAAAACCGTTATATGAACATGGTTATATAAAACCAAAACACGAACATAATATCAATAGTATGACCCCGTATTGCTAGTCAGGCAATACATCGTAATTCGGTGCGTATAGTAGTATTTCGTTAATTAGATTATTATAAGCCGCATGACATTGTTACCTTACTAAACCAAACAACGGGTAGCTAACCCGATACTCAATTTGCCCATCTAAATTAGCGTGTCGTCACAAAGGTCACGCTATGGAAATCTTCTCATACATAAATTCGCTTACCAATCAATGTGGCACGACGGGGATCAACCGTCAAGGCGCGAACTGGGGTGATCGTCCCCAAATAGTACTATGATATGCATAAGCGTCTGCCAAATCCCGGTAGTTCACAATTCATGCTAATGGGACTTTTAGTGACATAACCTAACTTTAATAATCCATTTAATTTCATCTATCGGGTCATTTAATCATTTATCGGGTCATACAATCATTTGGGTCCAAATCAATAAACAAACAATCGGGACAAATGGTGTCCTATTTTATAAAGACTAACATGTTATCTCCCTCGCGGGTTTATAAAACATTTCATAAAAACATTTAAAAGAGTGCGAGGCTATGAACTCACGTTGATGTGGGAAGGCGGGTTATCGACAATTCGGACGTACGGTACGTGCTTCAATCACGGAAACCTATATAAATAATAATCGGTCTTAGACGTTTGTCCAATGACTTTATAAAAATAACAATTAAGTATACATATGATGATTTTATATATATGATGATCAAATGGGTTTACATATTCTCATTTACTCATTTTAGTGTTATGTGTTGATAACTTTTACACTAGTTTACTAGTTTTATCTATTTACATGTTTTAAGTCCAATAAACTTATTATAAGTTCTTTAACTTGTATTAATCCATTTATACTTGTATTATAAGTATTTACATTTTACATGTTGGGCCCAAATGGGTTAAGCCCAATAGATAAGTTTATAAGTGTTTTAGCCCGTTTTGTTGTATTATTAATCCAATAACGTTAACTTAGCCCGTTAATGTCCGTATGTTATATAGTTCGGGTTTTATCGGTTTTTACTTGTTATATATGTCTATATATCAGTATATGAGTTTATAAAAGTTTACATTAGACGGGTCCAACCGTCTAAGTTTTATTTAACAAAAACGTTAATTTTACGGTAATAGCCGAAAAAGTCGTAAAAATCATGTTTATAGTTTTATAACTTATAAAACTTATCAAACTACCATTTTTATAAAATTTACATTTATTTATCCTAATACATATTCATATAAATGTATTATATGAGTTAGGGTTTTAATTCACATTTTATACTATTTTTATTTGAGTGCTTATATAATATACTATTATACTTTAATTTCCAAAATCTGATTTTTATTTTCATGTTCACCAAAACTGCCATATCTAGAGTTCTATATGGAGATAGAAGCTCAAATTTTTATGACATAAACTACATGATATGTTCTCTATTTAACTCTCATATAGCTACTGTTGAATCAGCCTCTAAGTATTTTCTAAAAATCGTCCAATACAGTGAACTCAGATTTGTACTTTAAACTTGTTTTGATCATATCTCACTCATCCTAATGATTCCATTGCATGGCCAACTCTCACATGTGTACAAGACATATTACTTACTGTATATTGATTCTAATTCATCATTTTATCAGTCTAACATGTGGTTAGTTACTGTTTTTATACAGCCTACCATTTAAACAAGATTTTAGCCTTGTTTCTTATAGTTTTTCATCTTTTTAAGCATGTTTATCAACACCAATCCCCACACAATATTTTTAATCATCATTCATCATCATATACATATACATAAGTAAAAGAAATACAAGATTACATAATCAAAAATAACAAGAGGATGAGGAGGACAATCTTTATACCACGAAGTTGATGTAGGTTGTGATCAAGGCTTGGATTTGATGGCAAAACTTGTGATAAACCAACATCATCTTCAAGTCCACCAATCATCAAGAATTCCTTGTGGAAAATCAGCCCTACGAATCCATAGAAACTCCTCTTTGTATGATATAATCACCTCCAATCTTCAAGGCTTCAAGGGTTTTTCATCATGTGTGTAGATAACACATGATTTTATGGTAAAAATTAATCAAAAGTGGTGTTTAGTGGTGGTGGTGGGACGGCACAATGGAGAGAGGGAGAGAGTTTGTAGGTTGTTTGCATGTAGGAAATGAAAGATAATAGTTTAGCAAGTGGTTTTGATGCATAGTGGAGTAGCTTTTAAGCTAAGCTAACAAGTGTTAGCTTAGTTGCTACAAATTGGACACCTCATGAGATGTGTTGCTAGTTAGGCCGGTTATAGTGGGGGTGGGACAAGTGTCCCACTTGTCTCATCCCCATTTATTTACGGGTACTCCTCGATTCTAGTTTCCTCGATTTGCGTGCCCTCGAGTCGTTTTACGAAAAATGTTTTTATAAATTACGAATCAACGGCACAAAACGAATCTAATAAAAATTGTCTCATCAAAAACGAAGTTCTAAAACGTAAATACGTAATCCTAAGGTTTCTGGTTTAGTCGTAAAGGACGTTAAATTAAAATCGTAAGTCCTAATCTCTTCTTGTAAATTTGTGAGTTTATGAACCAACACAAATTTAAAACTCCAAAATAATATTCATGGACAAATTTATTTTTCTGAAATGTCGGACTGTCACCAAAAACGGTGTATGTAAACGTAAGCACGTAACGTAGAATCCTCCGGTTTAGACGTAGTCGATGCTACTTCAAGACGTAATTCCAAATTTCTTCCCGAAAATAAGTGAGTTCATAATGTAACATTAAAATAATGTTTTCAAATAAATATTGAGAATAAAATATCAATCATCAATTGACGGATTGTCACAGCATTTACCCCTAAACAGGATCTTTGTCCTCAAAGATCATCTTACCTTACTACTCGCTTCTTATAGAGTTAAAGCCATGTGGGTATTTCCTCCACATTCGGTCTTTTCTCACAAGTGTAATTCATTACAATACGCGAGTTTCATTAAACATAACTACGGGAATAAGATCAGGCTTAATGTTGACTTACTTTCTCTATCCATGATGTTCACGGGTTTTTGATGAATGCAACTTTTCGCCGATCTAAACTTTACTAAGAAACAATCATATTTTCACTTGATAGACATTTTATCAAGTTCGATATACGAAACATAATTTACGCATCTCTTGAAGTCCTAGGGTAGATCCAGCTTATATGCCTTTCAAACCAAATCTTTTACATCATCTCAATGGTCCCATACAACGGGGACTTATATCCCATGATCTTTCAGATCATTAATTCATTTTTCCAAGGTTAAAATTTTTGGCATAACTTCACTACCCATCTGGCACTTCAAGATCTACATTTCATATTCACATAACCTCCTACCCATTATCGGCAGTCAATAATCAAATCCTAATTTCAACAATCATTTCAGGTCTCGCGGGTCGGGTATTTTGTAAGGTTAGGTTCGCCATCATAGGAAACCTTAAACCTAAAAGACATGTTCAACTCACAATGGGTGTATGTCGGGTGTCTTCATCTCAACTCCTGCTTACAGATGCTCTAATATTTAAATCCTAACAAGATTCGATCTCGATCCTAACACGATAGTTATCAATGATAATCTTTCCTAAGGAAAGCGATTATACGGTTTATTACCAAAGGTCAATCATTCAAACATAGAACAACACTTATAGTATTTTGTATTGTTACTTTACCTCGTCCCTTCGATTGGGGTGGTACACAGTACTCTCATCAAGGTTCGTTCTCAATGACTTCTGAGCAAATCTCTAGAAATTCGATGCGAAGCGATGATCTTGATAGAGATGATTGATACAGCACACTATGTTTGCACAACTCCTTTAAATACAAAAGAGTCAATTTCTTCATCAAGAATCTATCATTAACAGGAATGATATTAGCAGATTTGGTCAGTCTGTCGACGATGACCTAAATCGAATCAAATTCAGATGATGACCTTTGCAATAGTTAGACGTTTACTAATGTATGAGGCGATGTCTGCCTTCATAATTTGTCATTAGTATAACTTCTTCAGACAAAGATACTTTTAGTCAAAAATGACATACATATAATACTTATACTTACAAGATTTCCAATATCTACATCTCACAATCTTCCATATTTAGGCAACCATAAACAGCCCTTTAAAACATTTAATGCCATCGGCTTCTCAATCTAAATGATTCATATTAGACGCGAACTCTTTTTATTATCTATATTATCCTTTTTACAAACATCGTTTATTATTTTGTTTTTTTATTGTTTGGCAATTTATTTTTGCACCTTCATTATTAAGGAACGTGTCCTAATTGGTTCTTTATCTTTTATACATAATGTGTCAGTATCTACATTCACTTTCTCCTGATGAAATATATATAACATGACCGTATTAATTCAAAATTTCTTTCTTAATATCTTCTATGTTTTAGTTTCGTCTCAACTGTTATTTTTATATGTTTTACTCAATCCGACGTCTAAAGCGTCGATAATTATTACAATTAATTAAATAATAATTATTAAATTTTTATGAAACGTAAACGTAAAAAGTTTTAAATTTCTCGGTTCGTCCAATTATAGGAAAATGTTCAAAATAATAAATTTGAATTTAATTAACCATGATTTTTGCTGATTTATCGAAAATAATTAATAAGATTCGTAAGTGTTGAAAAATCTTTGGTTATACTTTGGTCCAAATTTTCTTAGTTGAAAAGCAAAAATTTTCGTTTCCAATTTCAAGTTATGGTTTAAATGTTTTCCTCAATTCCGCTTAGGTTGTCTTAAGGTATGCAAAAACATTTACCCCTAAACAGGAGTTTAGTTAAATGTTTTGGTTATAAGGGAATGATCCCTTAAAAAATCCTTTGTTAAAACATTTGTCAAAACATATTTGCACTTTTCTTTTTGGTAAAACCCAAAAGTCTTAAAAGGGCTCTAAATTTTTGAAGAGTCAATATAGATTCCATTATCTTATATATTAATCACATGGTCAAATCATGTAAAGGATTAAGTCTTAATCATATGTTAATTATTCTAGGTACATGTTTTGATTGTTTGGTCAATTCAGGGCAATCTATAAATAATTATTAACTCATTCTCATTCTTATAAACAAAAAAATAGTCCTTAATGATCATAAGCATGAATTTATCAAATTACAGCCTACACACGTGATTCATCAATTTATGAATGCTACATGTGCATCGGTCAATCCAAATGACATCACGTGAAACTCATAATGTTCATTACAAGTACCGGATGTGGTGATTGGAATAGATAATCTTTTTCGCAGATGCGAAGTTGATGACAACCATGCCATGGATCAAATCTTTAAAACATACGCTAGAACCTTGTAAATGATCGAACAAATCTTCCATTTCGAGTTATGGATATCGTTTTCGATTGTCAATTTACTTAGTTCACAATAATCTATAAATATAAGGAATGATAACACCATAGCTCTTCATGATGACGAGCTTGGTAGAATAAGATCTTTCTTCGACAACTCTCTCATATGTACGGTAACTCCTTTAATTCAGATGGTGCTGACGTACAGTGCACACGCCACAGGTGCAACACCGAGAATATAATCAATACCAAATTCAACTTGCCTTAGTGGCGAAAGTCTAGGTAATTCATCAACAAATACCTCCTAAAGTTTTAGATAACAGAAACATCTTTTAATAAGTTTATTTTAAGTTCTTTCTAGATTATAATATCTATGACTAATTCACAACCATTCACGGTATAATTTCAAGTCTAAATGCAGGATATGGTCATCCATCAAGAATTATTTAGATCACTTTTGATAATCAACATCTTATCATTTAGGGGAATTCTATTCGAGTTCCCATCAATTAAGACAATGTCGTCATGTCATAGTCAATCAATCCATTCTACTGGTACTATCAACTTTTCAGTTTCATTGCCGTCGATAAGATGTGAACTTCTCAAAAGACTAATAATAACTCATAATCCTTCACAAATTCAAGGATATATAGAGACACAACTACCATTAAAAGAGTAAGGTCAACGCATAATCTACGCGAGAGAATTTCAAATCAGATACAGACGAAAAAATTTAATGAATATGAATATATTCCATGTTTTCATAATTGAGTACGCATTCGAAAGCTCCTCGTATCGTTACCCAGGTCATTCAAATGATATCAAATCATAAGAAATGATAGGAATGTCGATACATTCAGTCGGGTATCAACACTCGGTAATCATATACTTTTCCTAAGAATCTCACCACAGGAGAATTGGACAAGAAAGAATTGTCAATTGTCAAATAGGACAACTTCCAAAGATGAGTAAATTCAACTCAGAAGAATAGATGCTACAGGCACATATGTAGGTGTCCCTAACACTATGTCCCTATTTTTCACTTCTTGCAGATCTCATAAAATTTAATCTTTCACAATCTTCAAAGAAAATGTAGTGTTTATTCATTAGTTTTATGGTGACTACTAATCAGCCTTGCATGGTCCATTCCAAATTGTATGTAGGCGCGCAACTATATACAATTTCAAGATTAACGATGCAATACTCAGTTCGTCAAAAGTTTATCATCGTGTTTATAATAAAAACATTTTCATGCTTAATTCTTAAATAAGAATCAAGAATATATTTACAAAGATTTTCTTTGTTATGGAAATAATTAAGTTTCCAAAGCGTTTCATAAACAACTTCATTTTTATATCAATCACTTATAAATCTCACTTTAAATAATCCTTATTGTGATGAAAATTAAATTTTCTCAAAGGATACCGTTTTGACTTTATAAAAACAATGTGTGATATGCAAAAGAGTGATGAAGAGTTGTTCACCAAGAACTTAACTACAATATGATAGGAAATGAGCTTTAGCCAAATAATCACGAGGTTTATGACCTTGATGGCGCTCAAAAAGAATAATCCAGAATGTAACTCAAATCAAGATGAGTACTTGTTCAATGGTTGCATCACTAATGCGATCATTAGAAAGAGGCAATAAAAGATAGATAACATCGATACATGTAGAATTTAGCAATCAAAGGTAGTCTTTTCATTAATCACAAACAAGTCAAAATTGTACCGTAACACATTACGTGTCACTATGTCATACAATTCCAAGAACTCATCCTACCAACTGATGTCTCAGTTAAGTTAGGGATTATTTTTAAAAGATACCACAATGAATACTAATCTACAAGAGTCATTAGGTGTCCCACCTGTCCCGGAAGATCCATCGGTCCCAATTCAGAAGAAGATTTCTTTGATTTATTTGTTGGACACTAGGCATCCTCATTAGTGGACAATGGCCTAGGAACAACCTTTAACACAAACTAACAATCAATTAAAACCTTATAATTCAATCACAGGACTTAACGACTTCCTCTTAACAATATCATATTCCATACGGGTTAAATTTTACTTTATTCAAGTTTCAATCAACTTATACTCAATGCAATATCCTACCTCATTTTCCAATACTTTCAGCCTTATTTATAAACCTTAATAGGGCAATAAAAGCTCGATATGATCAACACTTAATTTCCAATCCTATAGCTCCTTCATCAACAATTATCAAATGAGTCACTAATATGAAATGACTCACACATTCAATTAGACTTCTCGGAAAGGTACTAGTGGCATGAGGCTTTTGGGTAATGGTTCCAATGACAACCTCAAGTGCAACATTCACCCTTTCGATTTCAAATTTAAGAATTGGGTGACAACGAATCAGATGCCATCTTTCTAGGTGGCAACGTTTTGTCAAACTCCACTCTACAAGGAAAGATCGTCATGACATCGATATCAGATTTAATCTCGCCAATTCTTTTTCAATATCAAAATCAACTAATATCTATATTTCTACGAATATCAACCATTTGTTGGGATCATGAATATCCACAACTTGGTTTAGATCTAGGATAGCTAGAATTCCTACGAGAATATCTTCGATTATTTTACTAGGGGATTTAGGGTTCCTTGTGACAATCTACGTCGTATAAATACCTCGTATAAATATCAAAATAATCATCAAACAATCATGTAATAAAATTACATCATATATATATATATATATAATCCAAGTTATATATATATTAAAATAACACTTCTCAGTCTGGCCTTGTCGGTAACTCGGGAATTCTTCGGCACCGTTATAGTCAAAAGATTTTTAGACATTTTTAGAAAAATGTTTTTAGTTAAAAGATTTTGAAATGTTTTATTCAAAACCTTGGTTTTAAAAATCTTTCGTTCTCTATAACGAGAGCTCTGGTACCAAACTATAACACCTCCAAATTTACACAAGTCAATACAGCGGAAGACTCGTTGGTGTTACGGGATAGCACATTACTCACATCATAGACAACGCTTAAGAATCGCGTTGTTTAATAATAAAGCATTTCCATTCATAAATATCAAAATTTACATAGGTCCCAAGTCATTGTATTTCATACAAGTTTTACAAAGAATTTGAATGGAAATTGTTATTTAAGTGCGGGCCATGAATTCTTGTTGTCTTCCCGAGAATTACCTGAGATAAAACATGTTAAAAGAAAAGGTCAGCGATAACGCCGAGTGAATTCATAAAGTTTAATAAAATCCATTAATATAACATCGGTATAAAATTATTACCGAAAATCATTTTGTACAAATCATCGTAATAGGCCATAAAATAGCCAAAGTCATTTTATACAAATCCTTATCAAAATCATAATGTAGGCATTTGCCTTAAAAATCATTATACGAGCCAATGTCGTAAAAACATCATACAATACGTCTTATGACGTTGTATAAAGTTAAATAAAAACCGTTATATGAACATGGTTATATAAAACCAAAACACGAACATAATATCAATAGTATGACCCCGTATTGCTAGTCAGGCAATACATCGTAATTCGGTGCGTATAGTAGTATTTCGTTAATTGGATTATTATAAGCCGCATGACATTGTTACCTTACTAAACCAAACAACGGGTAGCTAACCCGATACTCAATTTGCCCATCTAAATTAGCGTGTCGTCACAAAGGTCACGCTATGGAAATCTTCTCATACATAAATTCGCTTACCAATCAATGTGGCACGACGGGGATCAACCGTCAAGGCGCGAACTGGGGTGATCGTCCCCAAATAGTACTATTATATGCATAAGCGTCTACCAAATCCCGGTAGTTCACATTTCATGTTAATGGGACTTTTAGTGACATAACCTAACTTTAATAATCCATTTAATTTCATCTATCGGGTCATTTAATCATTTATCGGGTCATACAATCGGGTCATACAATCATTCGGGTCCAAATCAATAAACAAACAATCGGGACAAATGGTGTCCTATTTTATAAATACTAACATGTTATCTCCCTCGCGGGTTTATAAAACATTTCATAAAAACATTTAAAAGAGTGCGAGGCTATGAACTCACGTTGATGTGGGAAGGCGGGTTATCGACAATTCGGACGTACGGTACGTGCTTCAATCACGGAAACCTATATAAATAATAATCGGTCTTAGACGTTTGTCCAATGACTTTATAAAAATAACAATTAAGTATACATATGATGATTTTATATATATGATGATCAAATGGGTTTACATATTCTCATTTACTCATTTTAGTGTTATGTGTTGATAACATTTACACTAGTTTACTAGTTTTATCTATTTACATGTTTTAAGTCCAATAAACTTATTATAAGTTCTTTAACTTGTATTAATCCATTTATACTTGTATTATAAGTATTTACATTTTACATGTTGGGCCCAAATGGGTTAAGCCCAATAGATAAGTTTATAAGTGTTTTAGCCCGTTTTGTTGTATTATTAATCCAATAACGTTAACTTAGCCCGTTAATGTCCGTATGTTATATAGTTTGATTTTTATCGGTTTTTACTTGTTATATATGTCTATATATCAGTATATGAGTTTATAAAAGTTTACATTAGACGGGTCCAACCGTCTAAGTTTTATTTAACAAAAACGTTAATTTTACGGTAATAGCCGAAAAAGTCGTAAAAATCATGTTTATAGTTTTATAACTTATAAAACTTATCAAACTACCATTTTTATAAAATTTCCCTTTATTTATCCTAATACATATTCATATAAATGTATTATATGAGTTAGTGGGTTTTAATTCACATTTTATACTATTTTTATTTGAGTGCTTATATAATATACTATTATACTTTAATTTCCAAAATCTGATTTTTATTTTCATGTTCACCAAAACTGCCATATCTAGAGTTCTATATGGAGATAGAAGCTCAAATTTTTATGACATAAACTACATGATATGTGCTCCATTTAACTCTCATATAGCTACTGTTGAATCAGCCTCTAAGTATTTTCTAAAAATCGTCCAAAACAGTGAACTCAGATTTGTACTTTAAACTTGTTTTGATCATATCTCACTCATCCTAATGATTCCATTGCATGGCCAACTCTCACATGTGTACAAGACATATTAATTACTTTATATTGATTCTACTTCATCATTTTATCAGTCTAACATGTGGTTAGTTACTGTTTTTATACAGCCTACCATTTAAACAAGATTTTAGCCTTGTTTCTTATAGTTTTTCATCTTTTTAAGCATGTTTATCAACACCAAATCCCCACACAATATTTTTAATCATCATTCATCATCATATACATATAGATAAGTAAAAGAAATACAAGATTACATAATCAAAAATAACAAGAGGATGAGGAGGACAATCTTTATACCACCAAGTTGATGTAGGTTGTGATCAAGGCTTGGATTTGATGGCAAAACTTGTGATAAACCAACATCATCTTCAAGTCCACCAATCATCAAGAATTCCTTGTGGAAAATCAGCCCTACGACTCCATAGAAACTCCTCTTTGTATGATATAATCACCTCCAATCTTCAAGGCTTCAAGGGTTTTTCATCATGTGTGTAGATAACACATGATTTTATGGTAAAAATTAATAAAAAGTGGTGTTTAGTGGTGGTGGTGGGACGGCACAATGGAGAGAGGGAGAGAGTTTGTAGGTTGTTTGCATGTAGGAAATGAAAGCTAATAGTTTAGCAAGTGGTTTTGATGCATAGTGGAGTAGCTTTTAAGCTAAGCTAACAAGTGTTAGCTTAGTTGCTACAAATTGGACACCTCATGAGATGTGTTGCTAGTTAGGCCGGTTATAGTGAGGGTGGGACAAGTGTCCCACTTGTCTCATCCCCATTTATTTACGGGTACTCCTCGATTCTAGTTTCCTCGATTTGCGTGCCCTCGGGTCGTTTTACGAAAAATGTTTTTATAAATTACGAATCAACGGCACAAAACGAATCTAATAAAAATTGTCTCATAAAAAACGAAGTTCGAAAACGTAAATACGTAATCCTAAGGTTTCCGGTTTAGTCGTAAAGGACGTTAAATTAAAATCGTAAGTCCTAATCTCTTCTTGTAAATTTGTGAGTTTATGAACCAACACAAATTTAAAACTCCAAAATAATATTCATGGACAAATTTATTTTTCTGAAATGTCGGACTGTCACCAAAAACGGTGTATGTAAACGTAAGCACGTAACGTAGAATCCTCCGGTTTAGACGTAGTCGATGCTACTTCAAGACGTAAATCCAAATTTCTTCCCGAAAATAAGTGAGTTCATAATGTAATATTAAAATAATGTTTTCAAATAAATATTGAGAATAAAATATCAATCATAAATTGACGGATTGTCACAGTAGCAGGGTCTTTGTCTTCCAACAGGGGCACCAATCCCCCTGCCTTTGTTATTTAGCATAGGTAACTTACTCTAGCAGGGGAAACTCTAACCAACTAGCAGGGGGAACTAATACTCTTATATTTATTCCCAACATCAACAAGAATATCACATACCAGATTATGCCCAAACTTTACACCCACCTCATTAGAACAGTGTACTGCATGGTCTCCCCATTTGTCCATCTGATGCGCATCACTACTCGGGCAAAGACTACCTTCAGAAAACATAGGTACTGCAAGCCTATAACATAACACCGATCAGAATTGACGATGGTTCATCCTTTGACCCAAACCATCGATAGGCATGGTTAGAAGAAAATCTTGTACGTATGGGGCTCGAATACAACTGAGAATACCCACCTGTCGTGGAGTTAGTGCATACCTAGATACAATGTCTTCCTTAATGACATCAAAGTAACACTTTGCCAACGTTTTCATCATTTGGGGACAGAAGCGCAAGCGAGGGAAGAGAGTACGGCGGCAACGTTGCATATATCATTGAAAGTGTCAACAACATTCTCAATAGAAGAACCATGGGAGACAATACTTGTCTTGGACATTCTTTTGGTCTGTAGATTACTCGTTTTTATTGTAATGTTTATTTATTTATTTATTTATGTAATGTTTTATTTAATGAGTTTAAAAATTATAAACTTGATCATTTTGTTATGGAAACAAATCATTTGTAGATTGTTGAAGAGAGAGACATGAGGTGTCAGAAAAATGTTGATCGCATGTGATCATTATCGTGCCAAGCTTTACACATCATATTATCACTCTTTTTTTTAATTTTTAATCCATCCTTTTCTTTCACACCATCACCCATCACCAAAAAGCATGTGAAGCGTTTGATATGGCGTGAGAAACCATGTTGTTGTGGCTCTACGAGTGTGTAGCAAACTAACAATAAAAGTTGGCATAAACTCTACATATTTTTAATAACAATTCGTAAAAACTTATAAAATCAACCCAGAATATCAATAACACCAATACTATGAGTGAACCCAGCCAACCTCCCCTTAGCTCACTTTTAGAGTATATAAAACAACTAAGAATATCCAAAATCTTTACAATCAGAAAAAGAGAAAACAAACGCTTGACCAATAGAGATCAAGAATCAACTAGAAAGTAAAACACCTTTTCTACACACGGTTACACATACACGATAATCAAAAACTGATCTTGACTTTTCCTTTTCTATCCTTGACTAACAACTTTGCTTTCAGTCCTTATCTTTATCCAAAGTTACACTTTAGTCTTTCATCTTTATTCCAGCTCCTTAGAGGCCCTTATACTTATGGACAACTTATAATCAAGACTCCCCCAAAAGCTTTACACCTAGAAAACTTTCAACAAACCAAGACTAGCACAAAACTTTTTATGTTCTGCGATTAGTAAACCTTTGGTAAAGATATCAGCTGTATTATCTTCAGATTTTACTTTAATAGGTTTAAAAAAACCAGCTGATACTTTTTCTCTCAAAACATAAATATCAATTTCAAATTTTCAATAGGCTTTGTTGCCTATTGAAATGCATTGTGATAACAGCTCAGCTATTCAAATAGTAAGATAAATCAACTTACGAACTAACCTTTGATAGACAGAAACTTCACTTAAAGGTTCATCATCACAAAATTCTTATCTGGAGGATTAACTTCTATGGGTGTACTACAAGGTTTACACCCTAACCTACCAAACTCAGCCAATAACTCAGTATAATATTTTCTCCGAGTAAAACATATACCATCTTTAATATCCACAACTTCTATTCCCAAAAAATATTTTAATTTTCCCAAATGTTTAATAAGGAATTTTGAACTCAAAAACTCTTTGAATTTATTAACTTCATCTAAATCATTACCAGTAACAATAGTGTCATCTACATAAACTAACAAAATAAGCATTTTCTCACTATGTTTAACAAACAAAGAAAAATCATTTTTACTTTCTATAAACCCATGTTCAAGTAATACAGACACCAGCTTTTCATTCTACTTCCTAGGAGGTTGTTTTAATCCATACAATGATTTAATGAGTTTACATACTTTATTACCATTTTTATCATTATATCCTTCAAGCATTTTCCTATAAACATCTTCTTCAAGATCACCACAGAAAAAAGCATTGTTCACATCTAATTGAAAAATAGATCAATTATTACATACAGAGATACTTAACACAAATCAAATAGTGACAATCTTAACAACAGGTGAAAAAGTTTCTTCATAGTCTATACCTTTTCTTTGATTAAAACCTTTAGCTACTAACCTAGCTTTAAACCTTTCAACATTACCATCTGATTTATATTTAACTTTCCAAACCAATTTACAATCTATAGCTTTTCTACCTTCTAGTAAATCTGTTATAACCCAAGTATTATTCCTATAGAGAGCTTCTATTTCTTGGTTCATAGCTTCAACCCACCTACTTTGTAATATAGCTTCACTATAAGTAGTAGGTCCTTGAATTTTGTTAAGATTGGTAGAAAATACATAGTTATCATAACTAAAATTAGTATAACCAACAACTTTGTTGATACTATATTTTATATCCTTATTAATAACAAAATCCTTGTATTTACTTGGAAAATTTACTTTTTAGTTCTCTTAACAGTTTGTTCAGCTACTGGTTTTGGTGACCATCCAAAAAATATTACCAAAAGACTCAAGTCCTTCACCCTCAGAATCATAGAATTCATCATTAAAAGTACCATGTGTACCTTCAGAAACACTTGTTTCTGTTGCACACTCCTCTCCTTCTATGACCTTCCTATTAGTAGGATTCTCATTAGAAACAAAAGTACTATCTGAATTAGATATAGAATCTATGCCATCAGTATGTACCTTATTTTTGTCTCTATTTAAATCCTCTACAGTGCTGTCACTAAGACTAAGGGTATCTTTTTTAGGTGTAACCTCTACACCATCACTTTCACTAACTCCCCTTCATCACAGGGTTCACTAGGATCTTGACTGTTTTGACAAAAGTTTAAATCATTTAAACCAAATTCAGTAAACACATAGTCTTTAGTTAAAGACTCATTTTTAAATGGAAACATTGTTTCATAAAATTTAACATCTCTTGAAAACTAATACTTCTTATGTTCAAGATTGAACAATTTGTTACTTTTTTTATCAAAAGCATAACCAACTAAAACACATTTATCAGACCTGGACCTAAACTTATCAGTTTCATTTAAAACATTAGCAAAACACAAACAGCCAAACACCCTTAACTGGAGGAACTTAGGTTTAAGACTATACATAAGTTCATATGGACTTCTAACAGACAACACAACGGTAGGTAACCTGTTAATTAAATAAGTAGCAGTTAGAATAGATTTAGTCCACATGTTCAAAGGTAACCCACCCTGAAACATGAGGGCTCTAGAAGTATTAAGCAAATGTCTATGTTTTATTTCAGCTATCCTATTTTGTTGAGGAGTATGGACACAAGTAGTTTGATGAAAAATTTCATTATCTTTAAAAAAACTCTCAAGTTTTTTTTACAAATTAAGTACCATTATCACTCCTGAACACTTTAACATTTTTCCCAAACTGATTTTTAATTAACTAAGTAAACTCTTTTATATTATCAAACACTTCAGACTTATTTTTCATTAAAATACTTATACAACTCTAGAAAAGTCATCAACAACAATGAGAAAATATCTATAATCTTCTCTACTTGCAAATCTGTAAGGACCCCAGACGTCTAAATAAACAATATCACCAAGACTCTTAGTTTTATGTTCACTTAGATTGAAGGGTTCTCTAATTTGTTTAGCTTTATGACACACTTCACATGGACCAGAACAAATATCCTTAATCTCACTCAGTTTATTTTTAAAACCACAAGAACTTGATCACCAGGGTTACCAAGTCTATTATGCCAAATAGAATTAGACACATTGCAACTTCTAACATTACTATTATAAACAGTCTTACCCTCATCAAGAAAATAAAGACCATTTTTTACTACCAGTCCTCATCAGGAACTTTTGTGTGGAATCCTGAATTTAACCCTTAGAATCATATAAATTGACCAATACATTATTATCCTTAGACAACTTATGAACAAATAACAAACTAACATTATATCCTGGAATAACCAACACATCTTTAGCAATGAGATTGTTGCTAATTTTATAACTTCCAAGTTTTTTAACATGCTCAATAGTCCCATTAGGATTTGCTACAGTTATATTCAACCGAGACACATCAATTATCTCAAAAAGAAGTTTTTCAGAAAAAGTTATGTGTTGACTTGCTCCAGAATCAACAATCCAACCAATATAAGTATTGTAAGTACTAATATTGATATTATAGTTAAAAAAACCTACACGCAAAGAAACTAATAATATAGTTGTTCACTTTAAAAGTACCTTCAACACTAGTAGAAGCCTGGCTAGCATTACATGTACTACTTAACAAAGACATTAGCCTCTCATATTGATCCCGAGTAAGAGTATGAGAAGTACTCTTACCCTGATCACCCTTTTTCACATCATAATTTTTCACATTATTAACATTATTCTTTTTAAACCCAGGAGGATACCCAACCAACTCAAAACATCTTTTAATAGTATGTTCTGTCATATTATAATTCTTGCAAACAGTATTACTGTTTCTTACATTCCTTCAGGTATTAGTATTAGCATTATTCTAGTTTTACTATTACTAGTGCTGTTAGCATTATTATTACTTCTATTAGAACTCCAACCAGTACTAGTATTACTATTGTTCCCAAATCTAGCAATAAAAGTTGTAGGACCAGAATTACTAGATTTACTACTTCTTTGAGACTCATCTCTAGACAAAGTAGCAAAAGCAGACTTAACATCAGGTATGGGATATGATGTCAAGATCTGACTTCTCACAACACTAAAATCATCATCAAGACCCATGAGGAACTGCATCAACCTAAGAAGTTTATTATGCTCCTTATGTTCCTCAGAGCCCTTACAAGTACAATCAGGTAAATCAACAAGACCATCAAACTGTCTTCACAAAGAATTACATTCCTGATAATATTCAAACAATGACTTACCAGACTGAGTTAAAGTGTAAATTTTATGATGTAGATTATATATCATAGAACCATCTTGTTTATCACAAGTTTCCTCTAGTTCATCCCAAACATCTTGGGTATATTTAGAAAATATTTGACCCTTATTAAACTCTAGTGAAACACAACCAAGTAACCAATAAATAACAACTGCATTACATATGTCCCATTGATCCCTAGCAGGACCATCATTAGTTTCCTGAACACAAGTACCAGTAACAAACCCCAACTTATTCCTAGTTTGTAAGGCTAATTTTATAGCAGTAGACCATACTTTATAATTCTTAGTCCCTTCAAGTTTGAAGGAAATTAACTGAGATCCTATATCTTGAGAATGAAGTAAGGATCATACACATCAAATTTAACAATAGTCTCAGATTTAGGAGATTTAGGTGACTCGCTTTTAGGTGAATCGGGTTTAGGTAGACCAACCATGATGACAAAAACAGATAATCAAAACAAAAAACAAAGAACACAAGATCAAGCCAAAAAATAGTTCTCATGCTTCCTAACCACTCAATAGGTGGTAGGTTAAGAGCAGAGACTTGAAATTGGTCTAACAACAGCAAGCAACAAACAACAACGAAACAAATAAATCAAAGCACAATGCCAACAATAAATCATACAAACTCCTTGTATCTCCTCTACAAATAACTACCACAAAAACCTCCGTCAACAACACCAACAATCTATCTAATCCCTTCGACACCTAACTCCCAGTAAACATAACCTAATAAGAAACCTAGAAAGAAAGTGCCAGAGATGTTACGTAGCACGCACAGCAATAAGCAAGAACAATGGATCAAGACGATCCAGAGAACCAAACAACCATAGCGGAAGACCTACAAAAAAGTTAGACAAACAATAAACCAAACAATCAAGAACCTTAGCAATATCTTGAACAAACCCTAACTTCTGATTTTAGGGTTTTTTCAAGAAAACTAGTTTAATTAAACAATTAAACCCAAAACACAAGCACATAAGTCACCAATAAAGATCAGACACGGTTTAACAAAAAATCCCCAAAAAATTTTGAAACCCTAATTTCAAGAAATCACAATAAACTCCAGATTAGATCAATTAAACCAATTAAATCACTAATTAACCCAAAACCGAACAAGATCTACACATATAGATCAAAACCCCCAAATCTTGTCAAAACCTTAATTTTGAAAAAATGATTTGATTACGATCCAGAGCAAACCAAGGCTCTGATACTATGTAAAGACTTATAAAATCAACCTAGAATATCAAGAACACCAGTATTATGAGTGAACCCAGCCAACCTCCCCTTGACTCACTTTTAGAGTATATAAAACATCTAAAAATAGCCACAATCTTTACAATCAGAAAAAGATAAAATAAATGCTTGATCAACAGAGATCAAGAATCAACAAGAAAGTAAAACACCTTTTCAACACACAGTTACACACACACGATAATCAAAAACTGATCTTGACTTTTCCTTTTAAAGCCTTGACTAACAACTTTGCCTTTCAGTATTTATCTTTATCCAAAGTTACACTTTAGTCCTTCATCTTTATTCCAGCTCCTTAGAGGCCCTTATACTTGTGGAAAGCTTATAATCAACACAATTAGGCATAAATAATAATTTCTCACATTTTTGCTATAACAAGGATTTCAGCTCGTGCTTTGCTACGGGGTGCAGAACCCTATGCTATTTTTTGCAAATGAGAGTGCTTAGCTTCGATACATTCTGTTTAGATGTTTTAGGTATGACGTAGTTGGTTTGAATTGTCGGTAATATACCTATCATTACATCAATAGTATAACTCTAAACTCATTAAAATGGTTAAAAAGTTAAACCCATATACACAGACCACACCATCAAAAAACATCTTCATAAAACAGAGGCTTAAAGAAACCAAATCAAGTTGTATCATTCAATCTTGTTCCTTTAACCTGTTCCTGCATATGTCCATTAACGCTGGTCTAGTGGTATGACTTTGGCCACTACTCTCCCAACCACATTTTGCTCTCTCATTCTCCTATTCAATATTATCAAGTATCAACCATCTCTTATTTTTCGTCGTAGTTACCGCCCCTTCGTTCCACACATCTTTAATCTCAACACTACACCTGTAACTATTAATAGGACAAAATAACGATGGCACATATGAGTTTTTACATATAACAGTTAATGTGAATGATTAAAAACGTAGTGTAGAATACAAATCTCAAAATATGGTACATGAACCACCTATTTTAAAAAAATCATACACTGAGATTTCATCTTGTTTGGAGCCACGTGAGTTGCTAGTGTAGTCAATGATCTCATATTCGTTTGTGGGTTGATTTTTTAGAATAAGTCTTGAGGACTCTAATATCACCCCGCGTTACAATCATTAGGAGAGCTACATGCGTAAAAGTAACGACTTTTCTTGTGCAGCCTCATAAGTAAACAACTAAAAAGTGCAGCATATATTTTTCACCTGCACAATACAACAAAAAACATCCATCAAAAGTGCATCTAGAACACCCTTACCCTTACAAATATCATTACCCTTTCCAACAAATTGTGATATTTCCCTATGTGAAACGACTTTCCAAATCGTAAAAAGATGAAAGTTTTTCTTTGCAAGAAAGGGATCAGAGGTAGTATAAAATGAATCACCAAATACACTAGGTTGTGTCATGTTTAGTGAGGCTGGTTGACGGATTTCACCTATCTCCTTTGTGTCGTGGCTAGGCTGACCAAGATCACCAACACCAACATTAGAGTCATCAACCCAATCTAACATTAAATTCTTATCTCATTGTGCTTTAACAACTTTCATTGGTTGCAACTTAGTGACATTGATTTGAGACATACCATCATCTTAAATTTCTTGAATAACTGTAAACAATATCAAGAATATAAACAAAATCTCTCAATATGCACTTAATGAACGACCCTTTTTATGGCTTATTATGAATCAATTCAATATAATACAATCAAGACCACAAACGTGTGCTTGATAAGAAAGATAATCCCCACTAGGTAGACCTTATCACTCACATACAAATCACTCAATCACTTAGAAAAAAGAACAATAATCAATCAAGATGATTGATATGAATACAAATCAAGAAAGATCAATCGTAACTGAACTGTTGATCTATAACAAACTGACAGACTAGAGAGAGAGAGAGAGAGAGAGAGAGAGAGAGAGATGATCGACTGTGTGTAGGTAGGATAGAGAGATAGTGGCTGAATGATCGAACCCTACCTGACAACTCAGGTTATATACTCTAAAATATTACACTAAGGCCCTCCATATTTGATCAATGTGCTAAATGTAACAACCCAAAACCGTGGTCATTATTTAATTATATTTTTACGTATATTTTTGAAATTTTTGACGAGGTTGATTATTACGACGATTGGTGATTTGATTTGGATGATGTTGAAATTTTATTGTTTTGACGAGTTACGAGGATTATTAGTGATGACGATATCGACAAATGCCCGAGAAATTTTACATTTTATTTTAAACATGTCGATGTTTAATATTTTGATATTTTTATTTTAATGTCGTATTAAGTCGTGCCGGGACTATATAATATCATATTTTGTGTGCGTTTTAAGTTTTGTGAAGCATTTTTATGAAACCCGAGACCCGTAAAAATTTTCAAAAGTGACTAATAGTCATTTCCCGCTTTTTTAACAAAGTATTTGCACTTTGATCCAAAAGAATCACAATTGGCAAAAACTACCCTAAAATTTTTCCATATAAAAGGAAAATTAAATAACCAACACAAACACCCTTGATTTTCAAAATTCAACTTGAATCTCTTAATTCTAATCAAAGACCCATCTTAATATCTTCATTCCCTATCCATTGGTATGAAATTTATCTACATGCATTGACATTTTTGAAAAACCCATTTCTGGATGAAAATCATGTGTTTTGATCTTAAATTGTTGTTGTATGTAGGTGTTTATGCTTATATATATATATATTATAAGCGGGTACGAGTTTACTAAAACTCGAACCTTAACTTGTACAGTAGTAATATTTTTTACATCCTGCATTCTCATTTATTATTATTATTATTTTTTTTTAAAAGTATATATATATATATATATATATATATATATATATATATATATATATATATATATATATATATATATATATATATATATATATATATATATATATATATATATATATATATATATATATGTGTGTGTGTTTTTATGATTGCATGTTTATATTTTTGAGTTGGGTTTTTATTAATTGATCATCTAGGATGATTTAGTATGTTATGATATAAACTAGTAGTGTAAGAATGACTATAGTGGTAAAAATGGGGTTAAAATGTGGTGAAAAATTAATTTTGAGTGATATTTAAATATATATTTTATAGCAGATTATTAAAAGTAATTTTCTGAAAATATGAGTTTGAGTTTGAGATGAACTAATTAGATATTGTTGTAGAGGATGTTTTTACCTTCATTTTGGTATAAGGTAGGACTTCTAGCTCCAAACGAGCGAAAAGTTACGTTAGTTTGATTATTTCGTGTACCGGGAGACGAGTACCGACACAATATATAATTGTTGTCGATATTTTGATCGAATCTCGGGGACTACAAATTGGATTTTTAAATATGTCATGGACTGATTTTGAATGTTAGGTATGAGGATGTCGAGTTATTTTCAAAGTTGAGTGTCGGTTTCATAAACGGAGAAAAATAAATGAGTTAAAAGACTATATGAGTTGTTGACGTAAAACTGTCCGGTTTTTGTAGTTCAAAGATGAGTCGGGCAGGGAACTTTAAATGTAAAATCTTTTGATGAGTTTTTAACAGGGCTTTCTATATATAGTAAGTGAAGTTTCTGATTAGTATCATAAAAATTTGACGTGTTTAAGTGGGGTAAATGAGCTTGTACATTTGGTGTGTACCGGCAGATTTTTATCGAAGGAGTCAACTAATAGAATAAATATATAGAATGGAATAAAAAGGTCACTTGTATTATTTTTATTTGGATTGATTTTGATTTTATGATTTTGAGTTTGATATTACTAAGTATGGATTTTACTCGAGTTTATTATTGATGAACACGCCTTATTTGATAGGTTGCGGTTTTTGTGTTTAACGGGCATCAACTATCGTCGAAGATCGTCTTACTACTGCTATTACTTTAGGTGAGTCTATAGCCTCGCTTTCTACTTGTTTTAATGATTTTAAAACCCGCGAGGGGGATACATGCTATTTGAAGTAAAATGAACACATGTCATAAGTAATTGTTGGACCCGATGTTGCCTTTGACGAAATGAATTGTATAAGTACCTAATTGCATAAGACCCTAAATTCATGAGCCGTTAACTATCTTCTGACTTGATGTTGCGAGTTGGGAATAGCCGCTTATTCTAATAATAGTACTATTGAGCCGACAACCCTATCTGAGACCAGGGCTTTATGCTGAGTAACCCGCTGGGAAGGATAATTTTACGTGAATGAGAATTGGTATTCTTGCAATTAATACCCTAGTAGGGGCACTGGTAATTTTTCTATTCATGCTGGCATTTGGCGTGGGTGACTAAGTTAAGGGGTCGGTGTCATGAGCTTAATACAATTCAATAGCTACTGCTACAATATGATATACCTGATTGATAGATTGTATGGCCACAATTCTATTAAACAATTGTGAATGATTTTTACGATGTGTTCAATTATGTTTTGTAAAACCTATAGACTTGCTCAACCTTTGTGTTGATGATTTTAAGCATGTATTTCAGGTACTTGAAGTTGTTGAATTGCGGAGCTTGCTGGAGAAGGATTGCGGGATTGATTTTGTAGTAATTTGGTCTAACACAGATATCTTTCCCTATTGTCATAAACATACAGTAAATGGTCAAGTATTTTGGTAAAAGGTTTGTTGTTTTGATTAAGATCCTAGGGAAACCTGTACGCTACTCTGATATATTTTTAACTGATTTTACTTGGGATTGAAGGTTTTAGACATTGATTTAAATTATTTCCATATTTATTCCTAAATATACTGTTTTTGGGTCATTTAAAGAGTTGAAAAATGAAGTTTGTGAATAACACCCAATTGTGTATTTTCCGCTGCGCAATGTAAATTGGGGGTGTTAAAGATTGGTAACCAGAGCTTTTTAGTTATAGCGAATTAGGTCGATTTTTGAAAATGTCCTAAACTATAACTTTGGTGTCGAAAGTATTTTATAAAAGCAACGCAACTTCTCTGCAAGGCTCCGGTAAGATTATTTATTTTGTTATGCTTTGTTATTATAGATGTATCCCTTATAATTGTTGTGAATTCTTGAGTATTTATTAAGTAAATACTGCAATGAGGTATTGGTATTAATGAAAGGACGTGGAGTGCTTTCACCATAATTTCATCATAATTTCATTTTTATGAATATTGTATAATTATCATTTGCATTTGCATAATTTGCATCGCATACATATATATTTTGCATACGTAATTCATTTGCATTTGCATGATTATGAATTGCATATATATTTTTGAATAATGACCTTATGTACCTATGAATTTTCTGTGATTTCAAAAAATGTCTGACATACCATATTACGTCAAGAATGGGGGATTTGCTGTAGGTCAATGGAGTTTGCAGAATCAGTATGTAGGCGATCATAAGATTTCAGGTGGATGGTTAGATTATGAGGATGATACGGATGATAAGAAAAATGTTGTAGAATCTGATAGTGATAATTATATGACTGAGAGTGAGATTGGAAGAACTGAGGTTAGAGCAGAAGTGAGAAGTTATGGGACTGATTTTGAGAAGTATTAGAAAGAGATAGATAGGCTTCGCAGGTTAAGTGAATATGTAGCTCATGTTGGGCCGTATCTTGAGCCACATTGGAAGTTTCAAGATAGTGAAGTGTATGATAATTCTCATTATATGATAGATCCGCCGTGTCAAGGAGGGCTTTGGAAGTATGGATTTAGGAATCCACCGTGTTTAGATCCAAAAGGGAGGTGCTGCAAGTTAGGACCAGATGAAGATGAAGCAGGAACGAGCCAAGTTGGAGAAAGTGATGGACCACATCCTATGGAGTGATGTAGTGATGGATTTTGTTGTATTTTAGTTTATGTATTATTGTGTTGTATTTGGATTATCTAGATGTTGTGAGGTAGTATTGTGATGGATTATTATTATTGTTGTTGTTTAGGATGATAAGGGTAAGTGACATTAGTGACAAGGTTTTGTTGCGATTTTCTAGGATTTATGGATGAAATCTACTATTACCCTTTAGTATTTTGATTTGTCTTTGTATCTTTTCTTTTGTGAGATGATTGTGGAATTTAGGTAGTATTGTGTTGTTGGTGTATGAAGTATTCATGTTATATCTTGATGAAAAGATCCTATTCTTTCTATCTCGATGTGTATACTTATCAAGTCTCTTTCGTATGTGATAACAACGGAAAGAGATGAGTGAGATATGTTTCTGTCATTAGCAGGGATTCCTGTGTGTGACTGAGTATCTTGAAATATGTCTCCAAAGGTTGCCAACCAATAGGGTAGAATATATGATTGTGGGAATAGTTGTTAGATTGTTTGAAGCTGATAGTGCTGAGAAGAGACGAGATGCTGTTGAGATTGAAAATCATGTTGTTTTAGTTGAAGATGCTGCTGAAACTGAAGATGCTGCTGAAACTGAAGATGCTGCTGAGATTGAAGATGCTTCTGTTCCAGTTGGAGATGTTGCTGTTATTCTGCAAGATTTTAAAAGGATGTATGTGAATTGGATTATTATGAATGAGAAGAGATGCGGTGAAGAGTGCCGTACGACTATTGATGGTAATTGGAAAGGTGC
Source organism: Glebionis coronaria (assembly GCA_025667525.1). Classification (NCBI taxonomy): domain Eukaryota; kingdom Viridiplantae; phylum Streptophyta; class Magnoliopsida; order Asterales; family Asteraceae; genus Glebionis; species Glebionis coronaria. The sequence continues at coordinate 501,060,562 of CM046882.1, forward strand.
AACTATATGGATAAGTTCGAGTAATTGATGGAAGTTTAATATATCAATAGTCAGTTGGGAATGTTCAACTAGACGAAAAGAGATAGTAATTTAAAGATTGATCCTGATTCGAAATTAAGTGTGGCAGAAAAGGGTAAAGGAATGGCATTGTTGCGAATGACAATAAGGAATAGGAATTTATTTCCTCTAACAGAAGGTAAACTTGGAATTTAATAGTCTAAGATAAGAAGGGATGGTATTCAAGCAGTTATTATGAATCGGGTAAACAGGAGGAAGAATGATGTGTAGATCACACGTATTTTATACCACTTAAGTAATTATCTATTTACTTGATGTAAGTACGGACTAGCTGAAGGTCGAGCTGCTAAAGGAATAGCAAGGAATGTGGTATAAAAATTGGTATTTCTATGGTAATGAAATGTTTTCATTTCGGTAAAGGAGATTGAATAAAGGAATTATTCAGATAATGGAAGATCAATATAAAAGGAATGTTGCTGCTATTACAGCTTATATTTTTGGAAATGCTGATAAAATTTGAGATTTAGATGTAGTAATTTGTATATTCTTATCTGGTAATCATTGAGTTAGAACTTTATTGAAATTCTGAAAGTGTTATTGATGGTGTATAAAATTCTGAAGGTGTTATTGAGAATATATTGAAATATGAAGATGTTAGATTTTAGTAGAACTGAGGACGAGAAATCAACGAGAATTTGCGATTGGCCGAAATGAGAAATTGACCGACGGAAGAATAATATATATGTATATATATTAAGGAAATATTTTCTGAGTTTATGGAAATTAAGAAGTATAGCGCAATTAACCGCACTAGAGTTGTGAGAAAGTTAACCGGGATAAGGATGAATATCATAGGATATGATAATAAAGGTGGAAAGAATTAAATTGGAATGTTGTTGAACATTGAGTACTGATTTCAGGGAGTAATCAGTGGAATTTCTATTTGACGATTTTATTGGTCAATGATGAGAAGGTATGTAGTAGGAAACTACAATAAGTCGAATTTTCTGTGCGCTTTACTAGTAGTAGTCGGAAAAGAATGAGAAGATGAGTTAGTACTTGAGGACACTATGTGATTGTTCTTCGGAATCGTAGAGTTCACTGTCGTCATGGGAAAAAGGAAGCTTTGTGTTAGCTTGGTGATAGGAGTTATGCAATCTGATTGTATATTTTATTATATGGCATTGTCAGGAAGTTGAGGACGGTAATATGTTTGATTGTAAGGATTGGCAGATGAGACAATAAGGATAATCTGATTTGACTGGAAGGGTAAGTCGTCAGAGAAGTAATAATGTAAGTAAGTAAAGAAGCTGGATGTTCTGTGAATAAGATGATTGCTGTGGGGCTGAACAAACTGAGCACCAGAAATCGGTGTCCATTACTGATTGTGAATGTTTAGTGTGACGATTAGATGATTGAAGGAAAGAAAAATATTCCCTAACAATTGGAAAATTGTTATTAAAAAGGAACGGTGTGTAAAATTCTTTGGATAAGAATTTTAGTTGGAGTATTATGGATGTTTTAGAATGTGCAATCTATGGCTGAAGTGGTCGTGAAAATCTGACTAGATTGAAACGATTGAGGCTTTGTCAATACTGACGAAACCGACTGAAGCTTGTCAATTCCTTTGTGTAAGCTGGGTATTATCGGAGGTTTATCAGGAGGTATTCACTGATTGTTGAACCAAGGATAAAGCTGACAAAGAAGAAGTAAATGTGTGAAATCCATTCATATATTTAAGTTATAGTTGTGAGATCGGATTTTGTAGTTGAGGAAGTTGTTTATGAATGCTGAGGATAGATTGAAGTTCTGTGCATGTATAATTAGTATCGGAGGACTCTGAAGGAATTATAGAGCTGCGATGATGATATTTGGATAATATCAAGTGGAAAGGAAAGCAATAGTAGTGTGTTGACTTGAATAAATAAGTGTAACGGGGTTTATATGATCATGAGATTGGACATTGTGGTATTTGTTTTGGGATTGAAAAGTATTACTTGTATGGAATCAAGTATGAAGAAAATAAGAATAAGAAGGACTTGTGTATAAATGCCATTCGTGGATTTTAAAGGAAGGAATTAAGGATTACTTAATGATGTCGGGGAAATAATAATCGGTAAATTTTAGATGGGATATGTTATAGTTCTGTATTACGAAGTATGTTTCAGATTATGAAGGATAAGTGTGGATACTGTCACTATCAACTAGTGAGTATTTAGTGAGAAGGAGAAGGAAAAAGGACTTATAGAATTTCTGAAGTAAATGAGAATTGACTCTTAAGTTTTGAGATAATTGGAATATTGGTAGCAACAAGCAGAATGGATAGAATGGAAAGAAAGTTAGAATTAAGGTAGTAAACTAATGGAAAAAGGAATATCAAAGAAAGAAGATCAACAGATGGTTGGAAATATTGAAATAGAATGGTAATAGAAATGAGAAAGTTGAGATGTATGTTTTTGTGGGACAAAAACGGTTACTGTGATTATCTAATTTTTCTTCTATTAAATCAGAGAGTGTGTTAAGAATGCAAGGACCAGTGGTGAATGAATTGTTCAGATTAAAAAGAGAATTTAATTATTCTTAGAGTGTTGAGAGTGTCGCATGTAGTATTGAAGGGATTTTACAAATTGAAGTATTGATACAGTGTAGTTGGAATAAAATGTATTACGATATCAGGAAGTGATTTGACCATTATATATTTCAGATTTGAATATACGAGGCTAACGGAGTTATTTAAACAGTATATGATTTGAGGAAGATGTAATAATGTACTATGGAAGGTACAGTAATTCAGTGTAGTGATTGCTAGATTGAATGAAAGTGGAAGATGAGTATAGGAAGTATATAAGTGGCTGGTCAGAATTGTTGATAATCTCATTGGGTTTAGTTTAAGCACTACGCTCGGGACATAGAGATTGTTAGAATTAATGAAAGTGGAAAATAAGTATGGAAAGTATTTAAGTGACTGGTCAGAATTATTGATAATCTCATTGTATTTAGTTTGAGTGTAACCTCAGGACATAGAGGCAGAGAAATTTTGAATACTGGAAATCGTTGTGATAAAGTGTGAGTATTGATTAAGGTTTGAACATATTATATGTGACCCAGAGATTGAGGTTGACTTTTGGATATTAGAGGTTTCTACTGAAAGTGTGAAGAGTTGAGTTAAGAAAGAGTATTACTTATTTTCGGAAAGCAATGGACAGAGTGAAAGGATGAGTTGAACGATGGTAATTGAATTTTGTATCAATCACATCAACATATAATAGAAACTTAGGATGATGATATCTTAATATTTTACTATGAGGACTAATGGAACCTAGTGAAGATGGAATCCTTATGCGATGATAATCGTCAAATCAGTAGTTAAGAGGTGTAATATGACAACTTGAATCACAACTATGTAGGATGTCAGAGTTATGGGGTATGCTGTCAGAGTATTGGGGCAGGAATGAAACTAAGAAAGTGACGCAGAAGGAGTATGAATGATAAAGGAATATTAGCATGATAGAAGGTGAAACTGAAAGTTAAAGTGTAGTAATAATTGTGGATATGGTGATATCATAAGAATTGAGTTGGACTGGTGTGGAGGACGTGAGTATCTCTTGAGGATAAGAGGTCACGTTGACTCTAGAAGTGTGTAGAAATTGATAACCTATGAATCTATGAAGTGGGTTGATGTTTTTCTAGTGAGAGAAACTAGAGAGAGAAAGTGAGAGAAATATATGGAAGATTTTATTACTATGAAAATGTGGAATGAAACAACAACCAACCCCTTTCCTTAGTGGAAAGGGGTATTTATAGTCCAAGCCAAACATTGGGCTTGGGCCGGTCCATGACAAGCCCATGGACCGGTTCTTACTTAAGTTAATAAGCAAATAACAACTAATTACTAACTACGAGCTATTACAACATAAATCATATTGTGGAGCGACCGATACTTCTAATATACGTTAAAACGTATTTCTAACAATCTCCCCCTAAGGGAGGTCACTCCACGTTACAAAGTTCTAAACCTAGCATACTATACTAAGTCTTCGTTCTTTAGCTCGTAGTCTTTTCTTCTTTTCTTTCTTTTGTTGTGAATATGTTGATTTGATCTTTTTGGCTTTGACTTGAGAGCATTGTTCTTTGGCTTTTCACGTGCGATCTTTGCCTTTCTTGTGAACTTTGCCTCCTCGTGACTTCATGTTCCACACACTTACGTCTTTTTGTTGAATTCTCGAAAGCTTCAGAGTTTGGTACAGCGGAAGACTTCATCTTGTACTTTCTTGAATTTTTGCTGAACTTTGTTGCAAAAGACATAAGCATGTGGAAACGACTTTTCCAGGTACACCGCAACACCACCGTCTTTACTGGTACTCAGCAACGCCACCGTCTTCAACAGGTACACAGCAACGCCACCGTCTTTAGCAGGTACACAGCAACGACACGAATAAAATGGCTTTGAACATTTTATTCTAATTCGGTAGCATTTTACCTCCGGTCGGTGAAGACCGTTGGACGATATTAGATATCGTACCCGTGACGGATAGTTTCAATTAAGTAACTTCCTGACAGGATTTCGCGGGTGAACCCGTTCTCTTTATTCGACCGTCCAAAGCTGACTGCGAACATAAAGAGTGAATCACTTGGATAAATTATCCTTGTGATTAAAAAGCCGTCAATTCATGAAACCTGGAACAAGTGAATTTCAATTAAGATTTTCACCATCGTTGCTTTCCAGTTGTCACGAGCTCAATTCATAAAGAATCTTGCGCGTTACCTACCAAGTGCTGTTTGATGTTGACACTAGAAGGATTTCCACTCGTCACTGTGGTCAATAAAGAGTCACTCTGAGTGTTCTGGCAAGATCTTATGATAATGCGAAGAGGCCTGGAACGAGTTTAAGTTCAATTAAGAATTAAACCACTGTTACCTTCCAGTTTTTCACAAGATTGGTTCTAAAAGAACCGCACGTGTAACCTACCATGAGCTTGTTTGATGTTGGCTCAAGCAGGATTTCCATCTTCATTGTAATACTTGCGTACTACTCGGATGTTCTGGCAATATTACAGGAATACTGCGTAGGACTCATGAAAATCTCTTACTTTTCACAGTGTGTGAGAAAGCAAGGAATAAATGGAAAGTGTCCTAATGAGACTTTTGATGATCTCTTGGCTCTAGACTCGATTGTGCGTTTTGATTTAGTGAGCGATGGCTGGAGAGGAGTGCCACCTTTTCAATACCAGTCTATTCGGAGTGAATAAACCAATAGATAACGTGTTGATCTCCGTGTGATTAAAACAAATACCTTTTGAGAGATATTTGAGTTAGCTGGGGAAGGGTTGTGCATTGCATCACTGGGTCCATGATGTCTTTCTTCAATACCGAGAATCATTAGCAAAAATGACCTCAATAGCATATGTATTGACCCGGTTTCTGCCTAAAGTTGTAAGGAGGGCTTCTTTCTTTACACCCTTTATCTTTACATTTCTTTTTCATTCTTCAACCCCTTCAATGCTTACCAATACGTCATCACTAGCACCTTGTTGTGATTGTTCCAGTGCTAGCTTAAGTACTTGGTCGGCATTCAGCTACGTTCACATTCTTTCTCCATCTTTCCTAGGACTTCTAATTCTAACTAGGGAATTGTCCTTGGGAAGATTCCATCGGCTCTGATGAATCATTGGACTAATCCTATTCCTACCACCCTTTTGTCACCACATCCGTCGTGAATTAAGCGTGTTTTGGGAAGGAATTGCCACCATGAAAAATCATTGAAAATCACCTAAAGTACTTGTGATATTGAAATCAAAAGTTTTGTACCTTAGGTGTTTTGTTCATCAAAAATGCTCCCCCTTAACACGTGCTTCACACATATTAAGTTGGATAATCTTTAAGTCTTTTTCATCTTTTAGCCAAGTATCATTTACGTCTCCTTAATCCCATTTTCTCCCCTTATCCAAAATGTTAACCATTAATATTTGGGATATTGAATGGATTAACCGGTCTTTGGGTAAAAATGAAATTGTTGTTTGGCCATAGAACGACTGATTGCTCCCCCTTAAGTTAATAAGGGGTAGTTGTAGTGCTTTAATATGATATATTTTGAAAGATTTAGAATCTCGTGAGAAATTCTTGAAAAATTATCATACTTTAACACTACAACAAGCCATTAACGCACATTATTCACAAATATACATATTCACAAATAATACCAATATAGAGTGACCTGAAATGTACGACCCTTCAGATGGATCGTTGCAGTGTCCTGTAGTGCACTCCATATGGTCTACCACCCACAAATCTTTCCAAGCTCCTCATCAATCTACGTTCACGGAGCTTCTGATCGATCTTCTTGATGACATACTTCGCCATCTGCCGGTAACCTGGATGCCAATCCTCCGTCATTTCTGGCAAAGTCTTACCCGAGTTCAGATGCTCCAACTTTCCTCTGACTTGTATAAGAGTTCCATCACTATACTTGTGGAGCTCCCCCATCCTCATAAACTTCATCAAACCTCGACTGTTTAAGTAGAAAATGCCGTAATTCGGGACCGAAATGCCGGTATAAGGACATCTTGCTACATGTTGAGGTAACACTTTGTTCACAGGACGGGTTAAATTGAGCTTCCTCTGATAGCTTTCGACTCCCAACTGAAGGTCTTCAACTCGTGTTTTGATGACAACGCTTCGTGTGAACATGCGAAGTGCTGTATTCAACGCAATCAGGTCTTCACGAGGAATATGTGTCAGTTGGTCTCTGGTCATCAGAAGCAGCATATCTTCGATATCCTCAAGGCGAATGATGGAAAAATCTCCCTGCTGGATTCTGTATTCCCTGTCATCCTCCCTTTTCAAGCGAATCTCCGTCACATGATAGTAGCCATTCTTGGCTTCTGTTTTCATCCCTAAAATGCTGGAGATGCGGATATCGGATCTAACTGAGCTTCCAGAATTGACTAAGCAGCAACACCTGTACGCCCTTCTGACTCGTTCGTCCCAATGAGATGCACCTATGACAGCATACATATCATAATTACGATTTATCTTAGGGACCCAGAGTCGGTTTACCTTTTCCTCGATGAAGGGTATTGTCCCCCAGTTGGCAGCTTTCAGCAATGTCAGGGATGTTGCATACTTTGATGACCCCTTCAGTAGATACACCAGATCATTGGTGACAAAGAAGTCAAGAGCAATCTGATTATCTTGATCCATTGGAGGTGGAGCTCTTTCTGATTCATGAAGACCTGGCCGTTGAACGGTATTCAGAGCCTTCAGGATCTCCTCGGCATAATATTCGAATTCCATTTGGGGCAACCGGGTTTTGGCGCGAAGTCTTTTATCCTTCAGTACTTTCTTCACCAATGATGGAGTAACCGAAGTCTTATACTCATGAGCAAGAAATGCGCATAAGTCAATCGGACTTCGGATACGAAGGTACAAGACATCTTTGTCGGCGTCGGTGATCGGATCATACTGCGCCGCTGCCATGATCCAAGCCTGTGGTGGAGCAGTCTCGTCGATTTCCAACGTGTCCTCCCAGTTCCTTGTGCTTGGTTCAGGAACAGTGGATTGTGGGTTTTGTTGCAGAGGAGTCGAGATGTGAACATCTGCTTCAGATTCAGGCATTTCAGCAGTGTCATGGATGGGTGAGTGTTGAGCAGCTTCTGGTTCTGTAACCGATTCTGCAATCACAGGAGTAACAACACAAGAACTAACGGGGTTAGTGGTAACAGGTATTGATTTATGGATAAATGTACCAGGAATAGATGACCCTGTAGTGGCATTCACGTCATGGCGCCACTTCGATCGTCTGGATTCCGTGGATGTAGACTTCTCCTTTGGTGCTGCATCCTTCTTTGACTTGGTGCCAGACTTAACCACTTTCTTTGAGCTGGCGCCTTTATCCCCTTTCTCACTCTGTTCACCTTTATCCGCATTGCTCCCCTTAACACTCTCCTGGTGACCATCACCACCTTCATTACCATCATTATCATCATCTCCATCCTCATCATCATCATCCTCATCATCCTCATCATCATCTTCATCATCCTTATCATTATCATCATCCTCATCATTCTCATCATCCTCATCATTATTCTCATCCTCATCCTCCTCCTCGTTCTTATCTTCTTCTTCTTCTTCTTCCTCCTCTCCACCAGTACCCTCGTCTTCCTCACTCTCTTCCCGTTCTTCTTCAGGGAGAATGTGGTAGGGTACCACACTTCCAAACGTCTTGAACAACCTATCATCCTCCATGATAGCGTCATTCAGGGATTTGAAGAGAGCTCGTTGTTTCCTTGATTTATCAAACGAACCAAGTTCCTTCATTCGAGCCTTAAGGATCTTCTTCAGTTCGAAATCCGTCAAGTCATATGCGATCTTGTAGGCGGCTTCTGAAGGATTGGATGACTTGATCATCAAGTTATCAGCAGCAAGCGTCTTCAAGTCATCACGCAGTTTAGGCATTAAGGATTCAACTGAGTCTTTTACTTTCTGCTCAATAGTAGCTTCAAGAGCGTCGTTTTGCTCTTTAAGGTCATCCTTAATAGCTTTAAGTCTTGCAATTCGTGCTTTATGCCTATTAGCTTCATCCCTTTTTACCTGAGCAAGTTCCTCTGCATGAGCTTTACGTGTAGCTTCCATGTCTGCAGCGAACTTGGCAATCAACTCTTCTTGAGCTTTCCTTGATGCTTCTTCACTTTGAGCTCTTTTATTTAACTCTTGGCGAAGTTCATTCATTTCTCTCTTGTGAGCATCCACATGTTTATCCAACATCTCGCCCAACACTATTGCTGCCATTGCAGATGTTGCAGATGTTGTAGATGTTGATGGAATAGGCTCGATTGTGACTGCGGTGCTAAGGATGGGCTTTGGTGGTGGTGGAGGAAGTGGTGTAGAAACCTGTTTGGTTGGTAAGGGTTGAGTTGGTGGAGGTTGAGTTGTTAAAGGTTGAGTAGGTGGAGGAGGTGGTGTAGAAACAGGGATTGATTGCTCCTTCGAAGTGGAATAATTTTCAGGTGACCCAAACTCATCAACATCATGAGGTTCAATATACTCATCCTCAACGTCTATTCTTACACATGAACCACTACCACCAGTATCTTTCCTGCTCCTTTGAATGGCTGTCTTCATCATTTGTTTCTCAGTTTTCTCAATATCAGGATCAGCAATATTTTCTTCGTCACGCAGACGCATCAAGTCCTTACCCTTTCCCTTCTTACCCTCTGTCTTCTTCTTCTTGGTTTTGGGCTCAGGTAAATCTGCTTGCTTCCTTTTACCTTTGCTTTTAACCGTGGTAGATGAGTCTTCACCTGCTAGAAGGCTTGCTCGTTGTTTCTCAATTTCCGTGAGCAAGTTCGTGTAGTCATCGGATGCAATAATCTCATCGGTCAGAAGATGACTGGGAATGGGACCAGGAATAACCGTATTCGAATGAGTCTCCTGCCTTAAGTCTACCAAATCATCATCATCTATCATGTGGTGACGACTACCTGCAAGCTTGTTAATGGATGCATCGTTTTCCATAAAGTAATGTATGATCAACTTAATAAACCTAGGGTACTGGTAAGTTTTGATTTTACCCTTAGTGTTAGTGAAGAGTTGAAAAGTAAACTCCTCCCACAGCAGTGATGCATAATCAATACCCATACCTTTGAACATACCATAAAACATTTTGATGATCGGTGGACGAACAGCATCATACCCAGTTGTCTTGGGTGTCAAGCATCGGCTAAGGATCCCAAAGATAGCTTTCCATGGTTGACCAATTTTGGCAGTAGTAAACTCAGACGGGGTTCGAATGTCAAGACATCCAATAGCAGTGAACATCTCCATCATCTGGTCCTTGGTTGGGTTGGGAGAGTATGCTGCTAGACCTTTGAGAATCGGTCGAAAGCCAAAGATCTTCCTGAAGTCTGACACAGTAAGCGTCTGCTGCTTGTTGTCCAAGGAAAAAGTGATCTTGTTCGACGTCCTCTCTTTGGTAGCCCAGAACTCGTAAAGGTAGTCATAGGGCACCGAAGCACTTCTCCTTAGCGCATACTTGAAGTGAGATTTATCAAGCATGGCTGTAGCTACCTTAAAGCCATTATGGGTAGAGTGAGATACCTCCTTCAGACGGTAGTTGTTTGGAACAAACTTAAGAGTTTTGGCTTCAGCAATGGCGGCAGCTCTGTCGTCTTGTAGTTGTTGTACGGTAGGGTTAGTCATCGTCTCTGCTTAAGATAAAACACAATGGTTGATACAGACAAGTATAAATATCATTATAACTTTAAACCTAAGCATTGTACATATGACATAATCCCTTAAGCATTGAAATCAATCAAACATCTTCTATTCGGAATAATCACACCATTCGGAATAATAGGCCTATGCGGAAAAACTTCCCTATTCTGAATAAAAAGGCTATTCGGAACTTTTAACCTATGCTGAATAAATTCCCTATGCGGAACATTTGGGCTATGCGGAATAAATTCCTCCATTCGGAACATTTGGGTCATGCGGAAAAAGTCCTTATTCGGAACATCTATTCGGAACATTATCCTATTCGGAACATTTTCCTATTCGGAACATTTTCCTATTCGGAACATTTTCCTATTCGGAACTTTATCCCTATTCGGAACTTTATCCCTATTCGGAACTTTATCCCTATTCGGAACTTTTATCCCTATTCGGAACTTTTATCCCTATTCGGAACATTTGCCCCTATTCGGAACTTTTATCCCTATTCGGAACTTTTATCCCTATTCGGAACTTTTATCCCTATTCGGAACATTTATCCCTATTCGGAACTTTTATCCCTATTCGGAACATTTGCCCCTATTCGGAACATTAGCCCTATTCGGAACTTTTATCCCTATTCGGAACATTTGCCCCTATTTGGAACATTAGCCCTATTCGGAATTTTTTCCTATTCGGAACATTTTCCTATTCGGAACATTTTTCCTTATTCGGAACATTTTTCCTTATTCGGAACATTTTCCCCTATGCGGAACTTTTGCCCTATGCGGAACTTTTGCCCTATGCGGAAAAATCGTTCTATTCGGAAAAAAATCGTTCTATTCGGAAAAAATGTCAACAGTTACAAGTTTTTCTAATTAGGCACTTAATCCGTTTGATTCATTTGTTCTAAAGGCAAAAACAGTGTAATTAAACCTATTCCGAATATAACCCGAGCAAAACCCCCAAATTATTTAACCCTAATTAATCAGTAATTTGATTCGAGTGATTTGCAATTAAAACGAGTTAAATGAATTGATTTTCATGAAATATTAATCCGTTTGAATACCTTGTGTGAAGATCTGATGAAGAAAATAACTGATTGAAGCAAGTTTGAATGATTATCGTGAGTTTTTGTGTGTAAGGTAATCAATGGCGGCAAAGGGATGTAAACAGTGAAGGGTTAGATAACAAAACGGGGGGATGAATTTGACTAAGTCAAATTTTTCACAAGTTTGACATAATGTCAACTTTTACCCCCTCAATTTTCCTCTTTTCAACAAACAAGAAAATTCTTTTGTGTTTCCAAGTTGATTCTTGTCATTTTGACCCTATCTTAAGTTCGTTGCCCTAGCCTGAGTAATTAACCTATCTTAACACAATCACAATCACAAAACTATTCAAACCACATTTATAAGCAATCAACAAGATAATTCCAAAGCAATCCAACCATTTACCATTAAGTTTTGTGAGTTTCCTTGAAAACTTTTGAAGATCTTTTTTATGTGAAGGATGACGAAACATTTTCTCCCCCTTAAACGATGACCCGTTTTCTATTTAAAGATCTGTAGTCATTGTTTAACGAGGCACAAGATGATGAAAAACATTTCCCAATTGATTTCTTGAAAGAGTTTGATTCGTGGTGTCAATAAGATTTCTCTTATTTTAACAAATTAATGCACTGAGACGTACACAAATTCGTGTTAGACCAAGTTGTAAAGTAAACTTGATCCCTTTGCATGATTTGGCTTGTAAATCACGCCCGAGAAAATTAATTCCCGTTCTGAGCCAACGTTTTCCAAGGAAATACGTGACTTTAATATGAAAACCGGGTTGCAGTCTGAAATAACTACAAGCCATAATGGGCATGTTTTCAAAAAATGTACAACTTTTATACGGACTCTATTTATGGCACCGTGTCAATATTGATCGACATTTCTAAGGCCGTAAATATTACCGTACTAAAAGACATGCCCGTTTTAAAACGAAAAATATTTTTGGTTTTTCTTGGTTTTATATTTTTTATGGTTTTTCTAGGTTTTATATTTTTTATGGTTTTTGTTGGTTTTATATATTTTTTATGGTTTTTCTTGGTTTTATATTTTTTGTATTTTCTTTTTGTGGTTTATATATTTACGATAATATACATGATCACAACCAAAGGATACTCTGAATAGTTTACCACGACTATTCAGCTGATTCTTCTGCCAACTCTTTGAGAGTCGCTGGAGTGAATGATTTCATGCCAAGCTTGTCGATCAAAAACTCGATTCGTCCTCGATCTAAGGCTTTGGTGAACATATCCGCCAGCTGGTACTCAGTAGTGACAAAATACAGCTCGATCACTCCGTTCTCCACCTGCTCTTTGATGAAATGGTAGCGAATGTCTATGTGCTTGGCCCGGGAGTGTTGAACATAGTTGCAGCAAAGGGCAATGGCGCTCTTGTTGTCACAATACATCGGAATTTTGTTAAATCCAAGACCGTAGTCAGTTAATTGTGATCTCATCCAAAGGACTTGAGCACAACAACCGGACATGGCGATGTATTCAGCCTCCGTGCTAGAAATTGCAGCGCTTTTCTGCCTTTTTGAAGACCAACTGATCAATCTATCTCCTAAGAGTTGCACAGATCCAGAAGTGCTACGCCTCGTATCTTGACATCCAGCATGATCGGCATCTGCGTATGATATTAAAGCAATCGAGGAATCTTTCGGATACCATAGACCACGATGAAGTGTTCCTTTTAGATACCGAAAGATCCTTTTCACAACATGTAAGTGCTTTTCGGTAGGCCGAGCCTGATACCGGGCACACATGCATACAGCAAATTGCAAATCAGGCCTGCTAGCAGTCAGATAGAGAAGGGTGCCAATCATTCCACGGTAAAGTTTTGGATCGACAATAATCCCATCCCTATCTTCATCTAACTTGGTTTTCTCAACCATTGGAGTGTCTACGGGGTCACAATTCTCAAAGTTATATTTCTTAAGTGATTCTAGAGCATATTTGGATTGATTTATAAAGATGCCTCTGGGATTCTGAGAAATCTGTAATCCTAAGAAAAATGATATTTTTCCCATCATCGACATCTGAAAGCGTGTGGACATTATCTTCTCAAATTGTTTAGACAATTCTATGTTAGTGGCAGCAAAAATTATATCATCAACATAAATTTGTACCAGAAGCATGTCGTTGCCGTCCTTGAGAGTGAATAGAGTGGGGTCCACTTTGCCTTTGGAGAAGCCTTCCGACATGAGATATGTTGACAGGAGATCATACCACGCGCGTGGAGCTTGTTTCAACCCATAGAGAGCCTTCTTAAGCTTGTACACATGGTTAGGAGACTCCGTACTCACGAACCCATCCGGTTGACTAACATAAACCTCTTCCCTTAGTTCACCGTTCAAAAATGCCGTCTTCACATCCATTTGATAGACGATCATGTTCATATGAGCAGCAAACGCAAGGAATAGTCTAATCGCTTCCAATCTAGCCACAGGAGCAAAAGATTCCTCAAAGTCTATACCCAAGGCCTGTTTATATCCTCTAGCGACCAATCTTGCCTTATTCTTCAATACCGAACCCATCTCATCAAGTTTAACCTTATAAACCCATAACAAAGTAAGGATGTTAACTTTGTCAGGGCGAGGAACCAATTCCCATACTTCTAGTCTTTTGAATTCATTGAGTTCCTCCTGCATAGCTTCGATCCAAGATGATTGGGTCATAGCCTGCTGCCAATTTTTGGGTTCAACTTCAGAGAGAAATGCATCAAAGTAGCAATAAAGTGCACTCTCTTGTAATTGATGGCGAGTAGAGACTGGTCGATCTAGATCTCCAATAACATTCCTAATTGGGTGATCTTTTGTCCATTTAGTACTATGTTTTTCAATCCTTGGTGGTCTGGAGTGAACAATAGATGGAGCTTCTTCTGAGGTAGATGCGGCTGAAGGGTTTTCAGGTATCGCTACACCAAAGAAAGGAAGCTCTGGCAGGTGAGCATATTCCAGGTCGTGATCAGTAGAATCCTCTTCCACATCATTAGGCACAAGTAGGGGTGATGATTCAGGTGAAGTTTGAGAATCACTTGGTGAAGGTGCATCCGGTTCATTGTGAATTGTAGATGCATTAGATAAAGGTTCATTAACTTGAGCAACCACTTCAGGTATTGGAGCAATTACTACAGGTATTGGAACTTCATCAGTCGGGGGATCGAAGAATTCATCAAACAACGGTTGAAACAATTTATCCCACTCAGGCCTAGTTGGTGGTAAAAATGATGTAGAAGTAGGATTGTTGGGAACTAATCCGGAACTTATAGCACCGGGTCCCATCTCATGAAGCGCGGGTTCAGAGCTGTGTTGCTCAGAAGCCATTGCTGTCAGCTCGTCGAAATCAGCGTCCATAGTTTCTACAATCTTGCCAAGACGACGGTTATAGATTCGGTATGCTCTTTTGGACGGTGAGTAACCAATGAAAATACCTATGTCGGCTTTTGGTTGAAGCTTACCCAAGTTCTCACTATTGATGTTTGGATAACACAGAGCACCAAACACATGGAAAAATGAAACATCGGGTTTGCGGTCATGTAGAAGCTCATAAGGTGTTTTTCCATGGCGTTTCCGAATGATTGAACGGTTTTGGGTGAAACATGCAGTAGAAATAGCCTCTGCCCACAAGAACAATGGAGCGTTCGCATAAATAAGCATGGTCCTAGCAGCTTCCATAAGTGTGCGATTTCGTCTTTCAACGACACCGTTTTGTTGTGGAGTGCGTGCAGCGGATGTTTCATGTGATATACCAACTCCTTCATAATAATCACGAAGAGTCTGGTTGACGAACTCTGTACCATTGTCTGTACGAATACGGCGGACAGTGGTATTCAAACGTACCTGAATGAACTTCAGAAAAGTGATGATAGCTTTCGGAGCTTCATCCTTTGTACGTAGAAATCTAACCCATGTAAACCTTGAGAAATCATCCACAATGACGAGAATGAATTTCTTACCGCTCACACTTTCAGTTCTCATCGGTCCACAAAGATCCATATGCAAAAGATGAAGTTTTTCTTGATTAGTGTCTTCAGCTTTGGGTTTGTAAGATTTCTTGGTGCTTTTCCCCCTTGAGCACGCGGAACATAAATGATCCTTGTGAAATTTAAGCTTGGGAAGACCACGAACTAACTCGTTTTTAGCCAGATGATTAATAGCATCAAAATTAAGATGAGATAATCTGCGATGCCATAACCATGACTTGGTCTTAGAAGCTTTAGAGAGAAGACATACTGGAGAAGCGGCCATCATGTCTTGTAAGGACAAAGTGTAAAGATTTGCACCACGAGATCCCTTCAACAAATCTTTTCCTTCCAAGTTGCGGATGAAACAAGTGTGTTGTCGAAAAGCAACCTCAAGGTTGGAATCACAAAACTGTCCTACTGAGAATAAGTTATGACCAAGACCTTCAACATAGTATACCCTAGAAATCGTCACGTTTCCAATCTGATATTCACCATACCCCATAATCTTTGCTATATGATCATTCCCAAATTTAACCGTACCAAGAAACTTGCTGACGAAATTTCGGAGCATCGAGCGATTTCCGGTCATATGTTTTGAACAACCGGAGTCCAAATACCACAGGATGATTTGGACCACCTGAAAATATCACCACACAAAGACAATGTAGAGGTATCGGAATCTGAGTGTTCCTTGTTATTAGCAGGTACAGATTTATTAATCTTAGATTTGCTAACTCTAGGTTTCTTAGATTTCCTAGCCTTCTTCTTCTTAATTGGTGGTGTAGATTCTAATTGGTTCAAATCCTGAGGTATTTCTACACTGATAGGCACTATAGTGGGGGCAGACCTAATTAAAGGGCGCTGTTTCCTTACTTGAGTGCGAGTGTTCCTAACTAAAGGACGCTCAGACCTATCCTCAATGGATGCATTCCTAGTTAAAGGGCACATTTTACCATCGAGAGTAAAGGTCCTACCAGTGGGACGCCATTGCCAGCCAACTTGGGCACGAGTTCTACCCGTTGGCTTCCATTCAAGACCATTCTTAATAGCATTCATTTCATTAACGTGATCAATCAGACACAAATCATGACGCTGTGAAAACATACATTCATTACAATTCCAGCAATTTAAATCAGAATTCACGAATGGTTTAGGCTGCTGCACAGGCGCAGAGCTTTTAGTCTTAACATGATTCGTTTTATTTAAAACTGAACTAGCATTCCTATTGTGGACTTCTACTTTCTTCTTTGTGGCACTACTAGTGGCGGGCTTGATCTTAGCTTTCTTGAGTGGCGATCCTTTAGCCTTAGTAGTCTCTTTTAATCCTGTAGAAGGCAAATTGGGAACATTAGCAGCAGATTTTAAAGGTGTCTTACTTGATTGTGCCAATGACGGTTTCGCTCCTGGAGTCTTATTAAATGGAGTGACAGCAATGGGCCTATTGTTAAGTAGTGCTGAACCTGGTGTACCTATGTATTGTAAATAAGCCAAGCAATATTGAACTCGCTTAACATATTCATGAGCCGAATAATAGTCGCTACTTGAGGGATCTAAGGCATAAAGATCGTCTAAAATATCCCTAAGAAGATCGACATGCTTAATGGCATTCCTCATATAATCATCGTATACAGCCGGGTTTCTCTTATGAAGCGGATTCTTATAAAGCACTACTTTCTTGGTTGTTGGAGCACTAGTGGACGGTGCAGAGTCGGTAGCTAAGTTATCAACAACTTCTTGTCGGGTGAGAAGAAGTGTCTCCTTTAACTCAGCCAAAACCATATTTTTGTCTATGAGCAGGATGTTCAAGTCAGAGATTTCTTCGCACTTTTGGTTCAGTTGTTCAATATAATATTGTTGCTGTGTCGCATTAAAAGCGAATCGATCTTCTAGTGAACCATAAAGAGCGGATAGTCCCTGCCTTGTCCGATCCATCTCCCCTAGAACAGTTGATAGTCTAATTTCTAAGACTTGGTTTTTAGACTCTGCGGCCTCTAGTTCCATTCTTAATGTTTCCTTTGATGATATCTCTCTCTTTAATCTCATGATTTCTTCCTCTAATGTCTTAACAATTGCAATCATCTTGTCACTTGTCTCAACACCGTTTTCACAAACATTTGATATCAAAAGATTTTCATTTTGAGCTTGTTGTTTTAATTCTAAAGATATACAATGTTGTTCTAGTTGATTAAAGCGTTGAGAAAGTAAATTATAAGAATCTTGTAGCTTTAAAAACTCAGCGTTAGATTCGTGACAAGAATGATTATCTACCTCATTTACAGTTTCAGCAACATTTACAGAAATATCACAAACATCATCACAAATATCCTCACAAATATTCACAGCATCACAATTAATCATAGTGGATGTAAGCTCATTCGAATAATTAACATTTACAGTGGTAAGCACATCACACGAGATTACTTCAGACAAGAATCGGTCATATTCGGTTAAAATCTTTTCCTTTTCAATTAGTTGCAGTTCGTAAGCGGTGTCCATTTCATAAAACACTTTTTGAACTTCCCCAATTTCAAACTGAAGATTTTCCTTAAGAGATGCAAAACTTTCTTTTAGACTTTCGACAAACGGATTGATCTTAGTCTTAAACACCTCGTTCATGTGTTCGAAAGCCCATTCTCCGGCGTTTAAGCCATTTGAAGTCGTACATTCCAAAATGACCTTGTCAAAGGTAGTAAAGTATCGGTTAATCTCTTTCAAGTTTAACCATACAGTGCTAACCGGTGGAAGATTCTTTGGAATTTCCTTAGGATCCTCCATGTTGACAAGTGTAGGAAATGTACTAGGGCGTTCTTCCTCTAACATGTAGGTCGGTGCTGTGATGAGATCTTTATCCATATGGAATCGAACTCTAAAATCAGTTTTAGCAAGCTCCTTATTCATTTTAAAATAATCACACTCGGGATATTTTGCAGAATTGTATGACCGATCCTCATCAACTAGATCCTTACTTGTTCGATCATTGGGAAAAACAATCGGGTCTAAAGCCAATCCTAATTGAGTTGCATTATAAAGTCTAGGACTATGTCTTAAAGCTTGTTTTGCATACCGTGGATTAGGGGGAAGGCCTTTTAGACGTGATAAGTTAAATTCTCTAAATGAAGCATCAAATAAGTGAACTAGTTGTGAAGCAGCATATTGTCTTAACAGCAAGTAGTCTAGACTTCTAATCTTATTAGTGGCATTAATCTCCATTTCAGTCTTCTTAGATTCGAGTAATTCAAAATCAGTTTGAAGTTTTTGAAAATTAGTGACCACTAACTCCTTTTCTTTAAGTTCACTAGACAGATTTGCTCTTAAGTTTTCGATTTCTTGCAAGTGACTCATTTGTTTGTTTCTAAAATGATCATATTCGAGATTTGTGAGAACACTAGACGAAGGCACTAATTCCAAAGTTTGTACTTTCTCATTGCTTAAGGCAAGCTCATCAGACAAATTCTTATTCTTAGCTAAGGTTTCTAAGAGTGCAGCATTCATTTGGCTAAGTAATGTAGCAGGAACCATGACCAAATCTTGCTGAGCAGAAGTAGGCATATGCGAACTGGTTCCCGGTTGTGATTCACTCAAAGTCTGGGGACTCACATTGATATTGCTATCATTGTTTGTCTCCTCGTTTGAAAGACTCACCACCGAAGATTCATTCGAATTAGCACTCTCTTGTCCAACTTGATGTGGTTGAATACTAGCATCAGTGGCATTATCGGTGTTGTTAATAAGTACCTCAGATTTCTTATCTGGCCCTAAGCTGGAGAATGTTGCCATGAAAGCAGCCTTTGCAGTTTGAAAGTCGTCACAGTCGGAATCATACGCATCAAGATCATCAGCTTGGTAAGCGGCATTCTGCGTAGTGACGACGTCTTGTTCAGCAATCCCTGGGTCAGCAAGAAATGCAAGCTCCTCTTCATCCAGTTCCCTTCCTTGCGCCTGAGCATTTACCAGATAGATCTTTTCTGCAAACCACTGTCCATCCCTTTTCCTCTTGGGTTTCTTACAATCCCTGGACATATGACCCTCTTCTTTGCAGTTGTAGCAGGTAATCATTCTCAATTTGCCTGTATTAGCCCGTGGAGGATTGTTAACCATTGGAGCAGGAGCAGGAGTGATTGTGCGAGCATTGGTTGAAGTGGAAGATCTCCCCTGATATGGTTGAATTGGCTGAACCATGACCCTGCCATTCTCAATTGTAGCTTGTTGGCGAGAATTGGATGAATTCCTCAACTGATTGTTGGTAGGAGCTGATCCTCTGAATCCTCGTTTGCTTAAAGTTCTTGTGAGATATGCAGACATAGTAGTTAGCACTTCAACTGGGTCAGCTCCTTGTTGGAAAACAGGAACAGGGACTTCTTCATCATCACAATACAATGCTTGATCTGGATGAGCTGCATAATCAGTAGAAGGAATACTCATTTGATCAGGGTAGCTTGTTTGAAATGCTGCATTCTCTTGATAAGACGAATATGAAGGCTGAGCATAAGGTGCAACATTTGCTGGATGAAGTTGTGAACCATACTGTGATGTGGGTGCACTGAACCGATATTGTTGCTGATGTGAGGTGGGGGGTTGTGGTAAGATCGAGTATTGGGGAAAAGTTGGTGTCATGTAAGGTGATGCATGATAGGCTTGATGTCCCAAGATATAGGGTGTGTTGTTGTGTGACAAACTTGGTTGATTCGCCATCAAAGCTAAGGAATCTGGATACATACCTCGAGGAGAACGGTGCATAATCACATGCTTCTCATGCTGCTGAAGGAAGGCATATATTTGATCCAAATTGCACTTGTGCAGATCCCTGGTTAACTTGACATCGGTAATATACTCACCCCATTCAGCTTGAGGTAGAGTATTCAAGAATTTGGTGTTAACCTGGAATGGAGCAATCTCAAGATTGTATACATTCAGATCATTCATGAGTGTGGTGAATCTAAAGTAATAATCGTGAAGTGTTTCCCCTGGGTTGTAGGTGAATCTATCAAACAGGTCATACAACTGACATTCCCTTTCCTGTTTTGTGAGAGATGTACCTTGTAGCAACACCTTAAGACGTTCCCATAAGTCTTTTGCTACCGTATACTTGCTTACCATCCTATAAATATCATGGGGAAGAGCTTGAAGAATTGTTTGAAGAGCTTTTTAATCTGCATCTGCAACAAGTTGTTGAGCTGGAGTGAGTTCTTCAAATTCTCGTGGTCTTGTCACGTTGTCAACCGTAATGGTGCCATAGTCGAGTGGACCATTCAAAATCGATTTGACCATAAGCCTTCCGTATGTTGGTTTCCCCTTTAGATATTGCATCATTCGACCTTGCCATGCCTCAAACACCTCTTTAATAAGCATCGGTGGACGACTATCAGTCCCCGTTATGATCGAGATATCCGTAAGAGATGTCATCTGAGGCATTAATGAACTTGGATTCATTGTGATCACTTAACAGACTCAAAGATTATCGTTTGATCGAGCAGTGAAGAAAGGTTGAGAATTTGTGTTGTGTTGGTTGAACTCAAGATTAAATCCACTAAAGATCGTCGAAAAAACTCAAATACCCCTTGAACTTGCTTATACGGAATAACCCAAACTCAGAATAAACCCTTATTCGGAATAATGCCTATTCGGAATAATCCTATGCTGAAAAATACCCTATTCGGAATAAACTCTATGCAGAATAACCCTTATGCGGAAAAACCCCTATTCGGAATGTTTTCTTCAATTCGGAATATTTTGGCAATTTGGTTTATTCGGAAAAAACTGGTCTATTCGGAATATTTCCTAATTTTGGCTATTCGGAAAATTGGTGTCTATTCGGAAAAATTGGTTATTCGGAAAGTTGGTGTCTATTCGGAAAGATTGGCTATTCGGAAAAAATCTTCTATTCGGAAAGATCTTCTATTCGGAAAAAACTTCTCTATTCGGAAAAACCTTCTCTATTCGGAAAATTTTCTTCTATTCGGAAAAATTCTCTATTCGGAAAATTTTCTTCTATTCGGAAAAAATTCTCTATTCGGAACAATTTCTTCTATTCGGAAACTCCTCCTATTCGAAATCCTATTCGGAATAAGCTGTCTATGCTGAAAAACCTTTTATTCGGAATCCTATTCGGAAAAAACTGGAAGAAATTGTTTCCGAGACTTAAAAAGAAGCTTTTTACCCCGATTTTTGATCCAAAACCACAAAAAGTTTTATGATTTTTACCAAAATAAGCTAAACCCAATCCTTATCAATCAATCCCAATAACAAAAACACCAAAAATAACAAGATTCAAGATTGATTTTTCCTAAAGATCACTAATAGATTCAAAAACTAAAAAAGTAACACAATCCTTACCTTAAATCACCCCATAGCTCTTGATACCAAATGTAGAAATTGATAACCTATGAATCTATGAAGTGGGTTGATGTTTTTCTAGTGAGAGAAACTAGAGAGAGAAAGTGAGAGAAATATATGGAAGATTTTATTACTATGAAAATGTGGAATGAAACAACAACCAACCCCTTTCCTTAGTGGAAAGGGGTATTTATAGTCCAAGCCAAACATTGGGCTTGGGCCGGTCCATGACAAGCCCATGGACCGGTTCTTACTTAAGTTAATAAGCAAATAACAACTAATTACTAACTACGAGCTATTACAACATAAATCATATTGTGGAGCGACCGATACTTCTAATATACGTTAAAACGTATTTCTAACAAAGTGAGGAAGTACGAATATGAGGCGGGTTGAGCGTCGGGACGTCGCTCTCTTTTAGGAGGGTAGGATGTAACAACCCAAAACCGTGGTCAATATTTAATTATATTTTTACGTATATTTTTGAAATTTTTGACGAGGTTGATTATTACGACGATTGGTGATTTGATTTGGATGATGTTGAAATTTTATTTTTACGTTTTGACGAGTTGCGAGGATTATTAGTGATGACGATATCGACGGATGCCCGAGAAATTTTACATTTTATTTTAAACATGTCGATGTTTAATATTTTGACGTTTTTATTTTAATGTCGTATTAAGTCGTATCGGGACTATATAATATCATATTTTGTGTGCGTTTTAAGTTTTGAGAAGCATTTTTATGAAACCCGAGACCTGTAAAAATTTTCAAAAGTGACTAATAGTCATTTCCCTCTTTTTTAACAAAGTATTTGCACTTTGGTCTAAAAGAATCACAATTGGCAAAAACTACCCTAAACTTTTTCCATATAAAAGGAAAATTAAATAACCAACACAAACACCCTTGATTTTCAAAATTCAACTTAAATCTCTTAATTCTAATAAAAGACCCATCTTAATCTCTTCATTCCCTATCCATTGGTATGAAATTTAGCTACATGCATTGACATTTTTGAAAAACCCATTTTTGGATGAAAATCATGTGTTTTGATCTTAAATTGTTGTTGTATGTAGGTGTTTATGCTTATATATATATATATATATATATATATATATATATATATATATATATATATATATATATATATATATATATATATATATATATATATATATATATATATATATATATATATATATATATATATATATATATATATATATATATATATATATATATATATATATATATATATATGTTTTATGATTGCATGTTTATATTTTTGAGTTAGGTTTTTATGAATTGATCATCTAGGATGATTTAGTATTTTATGATATAAACTAGTAGTGTAAGAATGATTATAGTGGTAAAAATGGGGTTAAAATATGATGAAAAATTAATTTTGAGTGATATTTAAATATATATTTTATAGCAGATTATTAAAAGTAACTTTCTGAAAATATGAGTTTGAGTTTGAGATGAACTTATTAAATATTGTTGTATAGGATATTTTTACCTTCCTTTTGGTATAAGGTAGGACTTCTAGCTCCAAACGAGCGAAAAGTTACGTTAGTTCGATTATTTCGTGTACCGGGAGACGAGTACCGACACAATATATAATTGTTGTCGATATATGGATCGAATCTCGGGGACTATAAATTGGATTTTTAAAATATGTCATGGACTGATTTTGAATGTTAGGTATGAGGATGTCGAGTTATTTTCAAAGTTGAGTGTCGGTTTCATAAACGGAGAAAAATAAATGTGTTAAAAGACTATATGAGTTGTTGACGTAAAACTGTCCGGTTTTTGTAGTTCAAAGATGAGTCGGGCAGGGAAATTTAAATATAAAATCTTTTGATGAGTTTTTAACAGGGCTTTCTATATATAGTAAGTGAAGTTTCTGATTAGTATCATAAAAATTTGACGTGTTTAAGTGGGGTAAATGAGCTTGTACATTTGGTGTGTACCGGCAGATTTTTATCGAAAGGATTCAACTAATAGAATAAATATATAGAATGGAATAAAAAGGTCACTTGTATTATTTTTATTTGGATTGATTTTGATTTTATGATTTTGAGTTTGATGTTACTAAGTATAGATTTTACTCGAGTTTATTATTGATGAACGCGCCTTATTTGATAGGTTGCGGTTTTTGTGTTTAACGGGCATCAACTATCGTCGAAAATCGTCTTACTACTGCTATTACTTCAGGTAAGTCTATAGCCTCACTTTCTACTTGTTTTAATGATTTTAAAACCCGCGAGGGGGATACATGCTATTTGAAGTAAAATGAACACATGTCATAAGTAATTGTTAGAACCGATGTTGCCTTTGACGAAATGAATTGTATAAGTACCTAATTGCATAAGACCCTAAATTCATGAGCCGTTAACTATCTTCTGACTTGATGTTGCGAGTTGGGAATAGCCGATTATTCTAATAATAGTACTATTGGGCTGACAACCCTACCTGAGACCAGGGCTTTACGCTGAGTAACCCGCTGGGAAGGATAATTTTACGTGAATGAGAATTGGTATTCTTGCAATTAATACCCTAGTATGGGCACTGGTAATTTTTCTAGTCATACTGACATTTGGCATAGGTGACTAAGTTAAGGGGTCGGTGTCATGAGCTTAATACAATTCAATAGCTACTGCTACAATATGATATACCTGATTGATAGATTGTATAGCCACAATTCTATTAAACAATTGTGAATGATTTTCACGATGTGTTCAATTATGTTTTGTAAAACCTATAGACTTGCTCAACCTTTGTGTTGATGATTTTAAACATGTATTTCAGGTACTTGAAGTTTTTGAATTGCGGAGCTTGCTGGAGAAGGATTGCGGGATTGCTTTTGTAGTAATTTGGTCTAAAACAGATATCTTTCCCTATTGTCATAAACATACAGTAAATGGTCAAGTATTTTGGTAAAAGGTTTGTTGTTTTGATTAAGATCCTAGGAAAACTTGTACGCTACTCTGATATATTTTTAACTGATTTTACTTGAGATTGAAGGTTTTAGACATTGATTTAAATTATTTCCATATTTATTCCTAAATATACTGTTTTTGGGTCATTTAAAGATTTGAAAAATGAAGTTTGTGAATAACACCCAATTGTGTATTTTCCGTTGCGCAATGTAAATTGGGGGTGTTAAACTAAAGCTGGCAACAACTTAATCTCAGCACAAAAGAACATTCAAACTTGTCACTTTAGGCCCTTGCAACTTACAAACACATAATACACAAAAATAGCAACATAGTATTTTGAACATCCTCCCTCAAGATTTTCAAAGAAAATCTTGCACTCAAGAAAACACATTAGCTAGATCAAGCCTCTTGCACAAATTGTGATGTTTCATTATACCAAGACACTTAGTAAACATATCAACATGTTGATCTTTTGCATTAACCTTAAACGTCCTGATCACACATGTAGACACCTTTTCTCTAACCAAATGCACATCTAACTCAAAATGTTGAGTCCTTTAATGAAATACAGGATTTGCAGCAATATGGATAGCAGAAATTTAATCAAAGTGAAAATCAACAAGATATAAACTATCAATACCCAGACTATGAAGTAAATTACTCAAACAAATCACTTCACAAGTAGTAGAAGCCATACTTCTATACTCCGCCTCAGCAAAACTTCTAGATATAGTATTATGTTTCTTACTTTCACAAGATACATCTAAAATTACTTAAGAAAACACAAAAACCAGCAACAGACCTCTTTGTTCTAAGGCACTTTACCCAATCTGCATCTCAAAAAGCTTTAAGTCTTAGATCAGATACATAATTCAACCGTAGGCCTAGGCTAGGTTCATGTTTAAGGTATCACAACACCCTCAATGAAGCTTTGAAATGAGACTGTAAAGGCTTATGCATATGTTGACTTAAACAATAAAAACCATAACTAATATCAATTCTTGAAGTAGTTAAGTAAATTAACTTACCAATAAGCTTATGATAATTAGTAAAATAGTCCAAATATTTGTCTTTATCGTATTCATCACAACACAAAAGACTATTCTTAAGAAAGGGTGTTTCAACAAGTTTAGCAGTTAAAAGACCATACTCAAAAGTTTGAATCTTTGGCATAAATCACTCAAAAACACACGAATCTAATAAAACACACCACAAATCTTCAGTCACCTATCCATTGTAGGCTCTTGATACCAAATGTTAATCCCACTTCAATCTATAACACGAGATTTAGAGTAGATTTAGAGAGAGAAAGAGAAGAAAGTTAGAGAGAGAAAGTAGAGAGAATGGTGGAAGGTTAATGTTTACTAGAGAGAGAAAGTAAAATGAACCAACACCCTCTTCCACACAAGGAAGAGGGTTTATATACCCATGAGCTTAATGGGCTCATGGGCTTGTTTCTTGGGTTGGGCTTGGCCTATCTTGAGCATAAAGCCCCTACCTTAGACAATATTAGCTTAAGTCCAAGCCCGGTTAATCCGACTAGCCTATTACAATACAAGACCTTTAACGACTAAGATGACCTATTACATTCTTGTTCGACTATATAAAATATAGGGCTAACATAAACATCCCCAATAATATCACCATGCAAAAAAGAACTATTCACATCAAGCTGAAAGAAAGGCTGATTATAATGAATAACAATTCTAATTAAACGTTTAACAGTCACCATCTTAACAACTGGACTAAACATTTCATCATAGTCAAAACCTTCTCTTTATCTATAACCTTTAGCAACCAACCAGTCTTTGTATATTTCAACATCACCAAATGACTTGTATTTAATTTTCCAAAGCCACTTACTATCATCCATTTTCCTACCCACATGCAAATCACAAACAATCCATGTATTATTTTGTAAAACCCGTAAAAATAAGGTCATAATTTAATTCTATTTTCAATTATTTTGAAGTATTTTATAACGTTAAATATTATTATGTTTAACGGTTTAAGTTGAAACCGATATTAAATATTATATTTTAATATTTTGACGAGCAACGAGGACTACTAGTGATCGCGATACCGACGGATGCCAAAAATATTATATTTTATTATCGATCGTTTCGATATTTAATACTTTCGACGATATCGTTTTAATTACGTATCGAGTCGTTATATTATTATTTTTCGTGTGCGTTTAAACTTTAAAAAAAAATATATATATTTTTACGAAACCCGAGTCCCGTAAATATTTGTAAAATTGACTTTTAGTCATTTCCCGCTTTTTAACTAATATTTACATTTTGGACCAAAACTATCACAAATTGGCAAAAACTACCCTAACCTTACACTAAATAAATGTTTTCCACTATCTCTTTTCATTTAAAAAATTCATTTTAACAAAAACCATCATCTCTCCTTCCTTTTCTTCTTTGGCCATACACCACAAACAACACAAATCATCAAATTTTTTTGATGATCAACTTTGATCCATCCAAAAACAAAACAAGTCCCATTCCTATTTTTGAAAGGTGATTCTAATGATACCATTTTTACTTACATGCATCAAGTTTTTTTTTTTTATTGTTAGGTGGAGATTTTGATCATGCATATGTTACTAGTGATGATCAAATGATGTTATTGCAATGTTTTTGTTAAAAAGATGATTTTTAATTTTTGGGTTTTTGATTTTGATGATGATACAAGTGTTAGGATTGGTTTATGGTGATATTAGGATGTTAGGTTGATGATAAAAATGATTGGTTTTGATCAAAAACATGATTTTGTGGGAGATTTTGAAAGGTGATTTTGGGCAGTAGGTTTGAGGCCATTTTCGAGGGTCTTAAGTCTGAATATAGGATGATATGATGGGATTATGTTGTAGAGAATTTCGTTAGTTTCGATTTGATATAAAGTAGGCCTTCCAACTCCAAACGAGGTGGAAGTTACACTAGTTTGATTTTCGTGTACCGGGAGACGAGTGTCGACACAATCCGAAAATTGTTGTCGATATTTGGATCGAATCTCGGGGACTATAAAATGAGTTTCAAAATGATTCAAGGGCTGTTCTCAGGCTCCAAGTTTAGAATTTTGAGTCTATTTTTAGAATCAAGTGGCGGTTTTACAAACGGAGTTGTTTAGAATGGTCAAAATGGTTTCGTAAGTCAAGGTCGCTAAACTGTCCGGATTTTGTGATTCAAAGATGAGTCGGACAGGGAACTTTAGAAGTAAAATCTTTTGATGGGCTCTTGAGAGGACTTTATACATATAGTAAGTGAGTTCTCTGAGTAGTATCATAAAAAGTTGATATGTCTAAGTATGGGAAAACGGCTTGGACATTCGGTATGTTCCGGCAGATTTTTATTAAAGGCGTAGAATAATAAAATGAATATATAGGAGAGTGTAATAGTATCACTTGTATCGTTTTCTCTCGATTTTGTCGTGATTTTATGAGTCGAGTTATATATTCTTATGTATGGTTTATTTCTCGAGTCTATTATTAATGAACGCACCTCATTTGATAGGTTGTGGTTCTCGTGTTTGAAAGGCATCATCTATCGTCGGCGATCGTCTCATTACCACTATTGGCTAAGGTGAGTCTATAGCCTCGCTTTATACTAGTTATTAAATGATTTTAAACCCGCGAGGGGGAATACATGTTTTATAAACTTAGAACACAAGATTTTTATGGTATGCTTTGTCCCTCTATGAATGGACCCGTGGTTGCCTTTAAATTGCATTAAGTGATTGCCTTTGTTAAAACCTCAATTATGGACCGTTAATTAACCTATGATGGGTTAACCGCTAGTACAATTAATAGATCTATAGGGAAAGCCGCCCCGGTTCAGTTTTTGTGGACTTGTCATAGAAGCTTAGGCCCGACCTCCACACTGTTTGAACATATTGTATTGAGAAGTCAGGTATACGGCAATGTACCAATAATCTGGAGGTAACCGACAATTAATAAATCTCTCGTCTTATTAGACTGATATGGGAGTGTCTAAGGGCTCGGTTCTATGAGCTTATTGCAATTTATGCTATATACAATTATCATTGTTGATGCAAATTATTATTTGATGCTTATAAGCATGCCACAAACTTATAATCTTTGCTTGTGTTCAAATTGATTACATAAACCTATAGATTCACTCGGCATTTTTGCTGATTGTTTTACTCACATGTATTTCAGGTAATCAAGAAGTGGAAGCTTGGAGGTCACGGGGAATGAAGTTGTGCACTGCTTTTGTTGTTCAAACTCTTTGATTTATTTATCGTTCCATTTTTAAAACAAACCAATATGTTGTTTTAACTTATCTTTTGGTAACGATTACTTGGGACTACGCTACTCTGACAAATGTTTTAGGAACGATAAATCTAAAACGTCTCTTTTCGAGTCGTTCTTTATAAATTATGTGTTGTTGTATCATTGTTTAGCACCTAAAGATGTATTCCGCTGCGTGTAAATTTGGGGGTGTTAAAGATTGGTATCAGAGCCATGAGTTATAGAGAACTAGGTCTTTTTCTAAAAACCTAAACTATAACTGTCGGTTTTATTTTTCAAAGAGTCGGTGCACATGATTTCGCGTGACTTCAGGTTCAAGCTACTTCTGGGATTACAACTTTAGTATACATTATTATGTATGCCTTATTGCTAAGTATTTCTAAATAAATACTATAATCCTTTATCGATATATATTTATGTCGTTAAACTTTTCGATAAAAGTTTATCACTTATTAATGATTAACTTAAATAAATACAATGAATTTTCAAGATCTTTCTGTATTTATTTTTGAAGTATTTAAATTGCTTTTATTGCAAATTTTATATTATGACCTTACATACCTTCATTTACGCGCGTTACTTTCATTGTTTAAACCTTTGTGATATCTATATAGATATTCAAATCGTCTTTCGGCTATTTGTGCTTGGACGTCTTTTAACGTAATCTCCAGACCATTGTGTAGCTCAATGTGTCCTTGGAATAGACTAACCGCTATCGTGTGAGTCATACATTTTGAAACATTTCTTAAAATAGTGTTGAATAATACCATGGTTTTTCATAATATTTTGTTGATTTTTATTATCGTTTTACACGATATGCGAAGATTTAGTTCGTTGACAGTTATATGTATCGACTCCGAAGTGTGTTGTTCGCTTATACCTCGGTAACGTCATCGTCATTTTATAAATCATCGTCTAGATTATGGCGCTAGATTGGGATACGATTTTACTTCTATAAAATTGTATCATTTGTTTCTCATTAACCTTCTTGCTCCCGGAACGCAACTCGTTAATGTTCTATTCTTTTCTTGTTATATTTTGTGTTTTTGGACAATCGTGGCACCAAGGAGATTTGCCTACTTTGCACTTTGAAATCTAAATTACGAACGTCTTTCACCGTCTTGCTTCCTAAATTTCGTGTTGAATACCTTGAAGCATTTTCTGTCATTCATCATGCTATATTTTATTTGATGCCCATTACGAGATTTATTTTTCGTTGTTATAAAATCCACAAGACATGTGTGTATATATGTACATATTTTGAGCCGTTAAGAAGTGTCGAAAAATACACTTTATGCAAAAACTGTAGGGGCAGTATAAACAGGTCAAAACTTAAAAGTAAAACCTGCGTTTTTAAAATAAAATAGTCAAACCTGCACAAAACTTGCAGGGGTATTTTGGTCATTTTATATTGGTTTTCAAGTCTTGGGTAAAACTAGAAAGTCGTCTGAAACGTCGTTTTGCATCAAAATGCTTTAGACTCTGAGTCTTGGAGATGTCGTTTATCGGATCAATTAATCGGCTTATATTAAAGAGTTAAATCTGAAAAAAAAAAATAAAAAAAAATTCAGAACATGAGTTTTAAATGTTTCTAAGCTGTTTTGATTTCATTTGAGATCGTAAAATTTTAACAAATATTATTTTACAACTAACGAATACTAGTTGCATGTGAAAATATTTAAAAATAGAAACAATACAGGATTAGCAATTACCGGATTAATGGTGTAATTTAAAAACGAATAACATACTTTCTTAAAAGCATCTTGTGTCGAGTATCTTACAAAGAATACACATGTGGATTGTTTTATTCTTTTCATATATATGACTCATTTGTCATTCGATGTTATTTTATTTTCGTTTTCTTCTAACCTTCAACTGATTTGAGTTGAGTTTTGAAGTTTTGCCTTCACATTCTTCGTCGATATTCTCATCACGTGTTTCATGGCATTTTCGTCTAAACCTTATAATCTTTTGAAACCTTAACAACTTGTAACCATTTCATTAATTGTTTTATGAGCTACTATTCGCCACTTTTTGCAAAACTTTGACTACTTTATACGTTGTCATAATGTCATATTATAAATAAATCTGATATCGTTTTACGATTATTTTCACCAATTATTTTTACTTTGGTCTTATAAAATACTTTTCGTAAGATTAAAAGTTGCTTATTAAGTATCTCACAAATTACTTGTATCCTATAAGTTTATAAACTATTTTTAAATTCCATTTTACAAATGGCATGGTTTATATAAAGATAAGAAACGTAATTCTTTTCGACGAAACGGAGCACTGCATTGCTAGCCCTAAATTATACATGGCCTGATCACCTATGTCTAATTTAGAAGGAGCCATGCTAGGCTGAATAGTAGTCAACTTAAAAATCTTGATAATAAAGAACTTTTTACTTGTATTTATGATAAAGATAAATAAAATGAAATAAAGTGAAAAGAAGTTTTGAAAACCTTTATAATTTATGCAAGTGGCGTAATTTCTATGCATCCGCATACGTTTTCTTACCTTTTCTTAAACGAATTACGCGCTTACGAATACGTTTTTACTCGACGATCGCTTTTTCACTTGTTACTTCATTTTGTCTTGTAACTGATTTCTTTTGACCGTTCGTCTAATTATGGACTGTTAATAAATGACCTAAAAGTCTCGATATTTTATCCTTCCGTCTCGTCCAATCTTCCTTATGCGACTGGGTAGATCTTTGGAATGTCTCCGCACGTGAATAATGAATTATCACTAGAGTGATTTCCGTATATCTGGGATGACGTCCGTCACTCTCGTTTGTCTCGAAATCCACTCTTGTGAACCGTGCTTTGACTTCTCTCTTTAAATACTAACATCGTTCATTTGATTTGTTTTAATTACAAGTGATTATTAGGAATTTTATTTATTAAAATTTTTGTATGGATCTTCTTTCCGATCATGTATCGACCACCGCTAAGTTAACGAGCTGATATTGGTGAACCATCAATCGCACTAACAAAATTGACAACTTGTTTAATCTATTATTTCTTATCGTCTTACCATCAACGCCTTTATTTTATTATTCTCTTTAAAAATTCATACGACACTTGCTTTGTCCCCTTTTGTACCATTGATTTCGTACTAATTGTTGACTATTATTTCCATTCGTATTCGTTTGTTATCTTGTCACATTTCGAAACCCGAATGTAACCCATATTTATTTTGGAATGATAAACACCTTTATGTATTCCTACGAGGTATTATAAAATTTTTATGGAACTTTTATACATTTTTCCAATGATTCTCAGTTATCGAAATAACCATCACATGTAAAAGGTCAAATTTATACATCATATTTTGTATAACTAAAACTAATGTTTAAATTGAAATTATGTTTTTATCTTTTGAAGTAATTGACTTATCATACTTTACTTTAAATGTAATGAAATTATCGGTTTAATTTATATTCCTGATAATGATTTAATTTGGAAATTATATTTTCTAATTGTAACCATCAATATGAGTTTAATTAATAAATTCATGTCTTTCTTTCAAAGTTTTTTAAGATAACCAAAACAAATTATGAATCTATTTAACTCCTATTTTGATATATCATCCTTATCAAGAAAGTACATCAATTGAGTTTTAAGGTAATACCAAATCCGGGACGGATAATTGTGACGAACATTATTTTAATGTTAATATTTAATTCATTCTTCGCTCTCATTTTTCTAGTATTGCGAATTATTATGTTTTACGGTTACGTGATTCGAGATCCCTCGTCGATCGTTAATCTTAAATCATTTTACCACATCTTGTTCGTTTATGCGTTTATTGAAGTCATTTTTATCTCGTTCTGTTCCTCGTATTGAAGATTACTATTTTATTCTGAGTGTAAAATGAATCTCGGGAAGCAGTGTATTAGAAGAAACGATAAGTGTCACCAGGATTTATGCGTGTACTTGTGGAATGATTGAGGACCGAATCTCTTAATGAATGGAGTTAATAAATTTGTTACAACCTCGAGGAGCATGTTGAAGCCGACACCGCAAGTGGAAAGACTCTTGAGATCAAGTGGTTATTATCAAGGGTTCGTTCAAGGTTTTCTCGATGATTAACGATGGAGATCTATACTCGATGTTTATGTTCTACCTTTTCTTTTATGTACTTATATGGTGTGTGATCTAGTCAAATGATCGTAAGTTGTGAGAACTTGAGATAGCATCATCCGATGACGCCTGATCATGTGGAGCACATATTATGTAATATCTTTTTGACTTTCAACGACGATGTTTATTGAGACTTTAATGCGCGTTGGCGAAAGTGAGATGGTGTCTTTGTATTATCTTTTGAGTGAGGACCCGCGTGTGAGCACCCTCCGATGACGAAAATGTTTTTCTTGTTAGTTCTTTTTGATGTGTGTCCATGACTATCCGGCCGATGGATATCCTTTAATTTGCAACATTCTTTTTAACTCGACTTACCCGTAAACCCTGTCATCTATTCTTGTCGTCGAATGAGCTTCGTGTGATTCATAAAATGTTCATGTGTCGAGCTTGACGGGTGACTGGTGGATAAGGATTTATTTATTCCTTTATGGTGAGAAACAACTTGACGACAAGTTGCGTTTTGTAAAAGAACCAGTGGAGATCGTGGATCAAGATTCACGAAGGAACGTGAAGACTTCTTTATAAGGAATGCCCTCATCCTTCCGGGTAGTGAACAACTCGTGTATGAGGCGAGTTGAGCGCCGGGACGTCGCTCCCTTAAGGTGGTGAGGATGTAAAACCCGTAAAAATAAGGTCATAATTTAATTCTATTTTCAATTATTTTGAAGTATTTTATAACGTTAAATATTATTATGTTTAACGGTTTAAGTTGAAACCGATATTAAATATTATATTTTAATATTTTGACGAGCAACGAGGACTACTAGTGATCGCGATACCGACGGATGCCAAAAATTTTATATTTTATTATCGATCGTTTCGATATTTAATACTTTCAACGATATCGTTTTAATTACGTATCGAGTCGTTATATTATTATTTTTCGTGTGCGTTTAAACTTTAAAAAAAATATATATATTTTTACGAAACCCGAGTCCCGTAAATATTTGTAAAATTGACTTTTAGTCATTTCCCGCTTTTTAACTAATATTTACATTTTGGACCAAAACTATCACAAATTGGCAAAAACTACCCTAACCTTACACTAAATAAATGTTTTCCACTATCTCTTTTCATTTAAAAAATTCATTTTAACAAAAACCATCATCTCTCCTTCCTTTTCTTCTTTGGCCATACACCACAAACAACACAAATCATCAAATTTTTTTGATGATCAACTTTGATCCATCCAAAAACAAAACAAGTCCCATTCCTATTTTTGAAAGGTGATTCTAATGATACCATTTTTACATACATGCATCAAGTTTTTTTTTTTTATTGTTAGGTGGAGATTTTGATCATGCATATGTTACTAGTGATGATCAAATGATGTTATTGCAATGTTTTTGTTAAAAAGTTGATTTTTAATTTTTGGTTTTTTGATTTTGATGATGATACAAGTGTTAGGATTGGTTTATGGTGATATTAGGATGTTAGGTTGATGATAAAAATGATTGGTTTTGATCAAAAACATGATTTTGTGGGAGATTTTGAAAGGTGATTTTGGGCAGTAGGTTTGAGGCCATTTTCGAGGGTCTTAAGTCTGAATATAGGATGATATGATGGGATTATGTTGTAGAGAATTTCGTTAGCTTCGATTTGATATAAAGTAGGCCTTCCAACTCCAAACGAGGTGGAAGTTACACTAGTTTGATTTTCGTGTATCGGGAGACGAGTGTCGACACAATCCGAAAATTGTTGTCGATATTTGGATCGAATCTCGGGGACTATAAAATGAGTTTCAAAATGATTCAAGAGCTGTTCTCAGGCTCCAAGTTTAGAATTTTGAGTCTATTTTTAGAATCAAGTGGCGGTTTTACAAACGGAGTTGTTTAGAATGGTCAAAATGGTTTCGTAAGTCAAGGTCGCTAAATTGTCCGGATTTTGTGATTCAAAGATGAGTCGGACAGGGAACTTTAGAAGTAAAATCTTTTGATGGGCTCTTGAGAGGACTTTATACATATAGTAAGTGAGTTCTCTGAGTAGTATCATAAAAAGTTGATATGTCTAAGTATGGGAAAACGGCTTGGACATTCGGTATGTTCCGGCAGATTTTTATTAAAGGCGTAGAATAATAAAATGAATATATAGGAGAGTGTAATAGTATCACTTGTATCGTTTTCTCTCGATTTTGTCGTGATTTTATGAGTCGAGTTATATATTCTTATGTATGGTTTATTTCTCGAGTCTATTATTAATGAACGCACCTCATTTGATAGGTTGTGGTTCTCGTGTTTGAAGGGCACCGTCTATCGTCGGCGATCGTCTCATTACCACTATTGGCTAAGGTGAGTCTATAGCCTCGCTTTATACTACTTATTAAATGATTTTAAACCCGCGAGGGGGAATACATGTTTTATAAACTTAGAACACAAGATTTTTATGGTATGCTTTGTCCCTCTATGAATGGAC
The DNA here is from genome assembly GCA_025667525.1 of Glebionis coronaria. Classification (NCBI taxonomy): domain Eukaryota; kingdom Viridiplantae; phylum Streptophyta; class Magnoliopsida; order Asterales; family Asteraceae; genus Glebionis; species Glebionis coronaria. The sequence goes on from CM046882.1 coordinate 501,095,921, forward strand.
CCGTGGTTGCCTTTAAATTGCATTAAGTGATTGCCTTTGTTAAAACATCAATTATGGACCGTTAATTAACCTATGATGGGTTAACCGCTAGTACAACTAATAGATCTATGGGGGAAGCCGCCCCGGTTCAGTTTTTGTGGACTTGTCATAGAAGCTTAGGCCCGACCTCCACACTGTTTGAACATATTGTATTGAGAAGTCAGGTATACGGCAATGTACCAATAATCTGGAGGTAACCGACAATTAATAAATCTCTCGTCTTATTAGACTGATATGGGAGTGTCTAAGGGCTCGGTTCCATGAGCTTATTGCAATTTATGCTATATACAATTATCATTGTTGATGCAAATTATTATTTGATGCTTATAAGCATGCCACAAACTTATAATCTTTGCTTGTGTTCAAATTGATTACATAAACCTATAGATTCACTCGGCATTTTTGCTGATTGTTTTACTCACATGTATTTCAGGTAATCAAGAAGTGGAAGCTTGGAGGTCACGGGAAATGAAGTTTTGCACTGCTTTTGTTGTTCAAACTCTTTGATTTATTTATCGTTCCATTTTTAAAACAAACCAATATGTTGTTTTAACTTATCTTTTGGTAACGATTACTTGGGACTACGCTACTCTGACAAATGTTTTAGGAACGATAAATCTAAAACGTCTCTTTTCGAGTCGTTCTTTATAAATTATGTGTTCTTGTATCATTGTTTAGCACCCAAAGATGTATTCCGCTGCGTGTAAATTTGGGGGTGTTAAATATTTATGTTTAAAGCTTTAATTTCATTTTTCATTTCTTCCACCCAATTAGGATCAGATAAGGCCTTAGACATACAAGTAGGCTCAACAGATTTATTCAAGTGAGCAGCAAAACACATATTTTTTCTACTAAGACCAGTATACTTCAAATATTTTTCAATGCCATACCTCACATTAGAACTAACAACATAATCATTAAACTTTACTGACATTCTAGACTCCCTGTTAGACCTTCTTACACTAGGTGTCTGCACATCATTGTTATGGTCATTAGTCTGATTAAGATGAATTCGTATTAATTCAAACCTTTGGTTTTGAACATTGCCCTTAAATGGACTATTTACATCATATTGGGTTGTAGATACCTTTTCTAAGTCTACTATAGTAGTATTTGTAGACCTATTATGAAGTGGGCTACTACCATCTGATGGTTTATAAAGTCCATAACAATTATTAAAACCTAAACAAGATCAAAGCACGTAATAGCGGAAGCGATTTAACAAGATCATAATAACACAATTATAATTAATCGAATCAGGGTTACATACCTTTTAGCTAATGTGATTCCAAAAGATAAGAACGATTCACCAAATTAGGGTTTATGACGAATCTCCAAGATATAATCTAAAGTAAGATTATATTACATTCTTGTACACACGTATGATGACGAGTTAACCGTAATGCTAGTACGGGTAAACCGAGCTTTAATGTCTAGTGGAAAATCAACCCAACAACCCTAGAGAGGGGCTAGGACTTGAATCAAGCAAAACCAAACAAACCAAATGAAACCCTTAGGGTTTTTTGGTCGATTGGACGCAAGAGAGAGAGAGAGAAAGAGAGAGAGAGGAAAGGATTTGTGGTGAAAAATTATAAAGGCCTTGGGGTGTTTATATAGGCCTAGAAAACTTGTAGCCTAAGATAAACGCAAATAAGGCAGAAAATCTTTTCCCCCTCCACTTGATAGCCGATGGTCGAAACACCCCTATGGTGTGTTCCGGAACATTCTTTTCCTCTTCTCTTTAATTCCACAACGATTGTTTGTTTTTCACTCTTAATACTTAACGATCGTTAAAGTTTATAGCTCGGTTTAATTAATAAACATAAAAATATATTTATTAATAAAATTAACTCTTTACGTATTGTGTGCAATCCCGTAATCCCGAGTTCGATCTTAACACACGAGTATTAGATTTATGTCCATAAACCTTCAGCTCCCACTTGGACAAATTTAAATAGTGTGATCACATCGGTTAGCGTCTAGTTACACGTTGATGCCTTTAGTACGACTCGAGTAAGGTCTCATGGATAAAACATTTTAATGATTCATCATTATTATTATCCTTTCGTTTAAAATACAACGTTAATAAGGATATGGATCTTAGTCAATCCTTTCATTAACCATTCTGTTTCTCGTTCATAGATTCAGCAAGATTACCAAAACAAATTTGGGTGCGGTCACACAAACATCTTCCTAATTTCACGAGGGGCCCAATTGTATTAAACTCTAAAATTAATTTGGAGGAAACAAATCCCATATTTACTACAAGCAAAACTTATGAATTTTGCAACACTTCTAAAAATAACCCTTATAGCCACCAGTTACGTATAGCGTTAGATTCCTCCAAAAAATGCACTAGATTCACGACAGTTTCCTGGTATCTCAGATCTGAGGATAACTATTTATGATGTACTTGATGACAAAGATCCATAAAGTAAAATCATATCGTTGGGATAAGTCCTATTTTCTATTCATCAAATATCATCCAAAATCGATCAATATACTTTCAAGTATACTCTATCACAATTTCGATTTGTCTTAATTTAATATACTCCCAAATTATTAATCGACAACGGAAATTTAGAATACAATAATATTCATGGATTAAAACATATAAAATAGGACACAAAATTAAATAACAAGAATAAACGTAACCCAAACTTTATTTTTTTAAATAATAATATCTTAACATCCTTTATCCAAATACTAATCACAGATTTGCATGAATTCACTAGCTAATTGCAGCCCAATTGCTTAGGCATGTCTAATGACCTTCGGTCTAGGCAAAGCCTTAGTAAAAGGATCAGCTACGTTATCATCTGTGTGAAATTTTATTAATTTGATTTCACGAGCTTCGACTTGTTCTCGGACGTAGTGATATCTACGCTTATAGTGTCTGACGCCTTTCATGACCCCAGAATCATTGGCGAATATAATTGCAGCAGAATTGTCACAATATATATGAATAGTCTCTTTGATATAAGGCATCACTCCCAGATCTCCAATAAACTTCCAAATCCAAATAGTTTCCATTGCAGCTTCTGAAGCAGCCATGTACTCTGATTGAGTCGCATGCATTGCAATCGTTATATACTTCTTGCTCTTCTAGTCAACTACTCCTCCATTGATAACAAACACGTAACCCGTCTGAGACTTCGTATCGTCTTTATCACATTGCCAGGACGCATCACAAAAACCTGTTACATTCGGTTATGTGTTTGGTATCCTTCCGAACACTAAAAACATATCTTTCGTACTCCTCAAATACTTTAGAATATGTTTAACAGCAGTCCAGTGGAGCTTCCCTAGATTCTGCTGGTAACGAATGACCAAGTTCTGAGCAAACGCCACATCAGGCCTTGTGCATCTTAAAACATACATAATAAATCATACAGCCGAAGCATAAGTCACCTTCCGCATGTAAGCCACCTCTTCAGGTGTAGATGCATCCATCTCATGACTTGGATTATGCTTAACTTCCATAGGTTGAAAACCTTTCTTGAAATTATGCATATTATACTTCTTCAATATTTTGTCAATATAAGCATCTTGACTAAGACCAATTAATCGTCTACTCCTATCTCGATAGATTTTAATTCCCAGAATGTATGCAGCTTCTCCCAAGTCCTTCATATAAAAACATTTACAAAGATAATCCTTAACTAGTTTAAGTCTTGGAATGTTACTTCCCATGATTAATATGTTATCAACATATAAGATTGGGAATACTACGTCACTCCCACTAGCTTTGCGATATAAACATGGCTCATCACGATTTAGAATAAATCCAAACTTCTTGATTTCTTCATCAAATCGTTTATTCCATTGACGTGAGGCTTGCTTCAAACCACAAATAGATCTTTCAAGTTTACACACGCGTTTTGGATATTTTGGATCAACATACCCTTCAGGTTGGTGCATATAGATATCTTCATCTAAACGACCGTTCAAGAAGGCAGTTTTAACATCCATTTGCCACATCTCATAGTCATAGTATGCTGCTATAGCTATGAGAATCCTAATAGCTCTTAAGTCTGCTACAAGAGAAAACGTCTCCTCGTAGTCTACGCTAAAAGTTTGAGTAAAACCTTTAGCTACTAAACGAGCTTTATAGGATTGTATTTTTCCATCCATGTCGGTTTTGTTCTTGTATATCCACTTATGTTTCACAACTTTAGCATTTGGTGGTGGATTTACAAGAATCCAAACATCATTAACTTTCATGGATTTCATTTCCTCATCCATAGCAACCATCCACTTATCCTTCTCAGGATCAAGCATGGCGGACTTATAATTAGCAACTTCTCCAAGATCCCCTACTTCATCATCATCATACTCTATGTTAAGACATAGTTTGCTTGGTGCACGTATAGTCCTTTCAGACCTACGTAGAGGAATTATTTCCGGTGGAACTCCCAGACTTTCTGGTTCTACATGAATTATTTCGCTAGTATTTTTAGAAGGCAATGTATCTATATGACTCTCTTCAAGATCATAATTTCTCCCACTGAATTCTTGATTTATAAGATCACTTTCAAGGAAGTCTCCATGCCTAGCAACAATAGTTTTGTTCTCTGGTGGATAATAAAATTAGTAACCCATAGTTTCCTTAGGGTATCCTACAAACATACATTTCACAGATCGTTGTTGGAGTTTATCACCCGAGTCACGTTTCACATACGCCTCGCAACCCCAGACCTTTAAATAAGACTAAATAAGGATTTTTTCCATGCCATATTTCATATGGTGTCTTATTTACCTTCTTCGTGGGAACCATATTTAAAATACGAATCACAAATTCTAAGGCATAGTCCCAAAAGGATAATGGTAAAGTTGTAAGATTAAACATAGATCGCACCATATATAATAGTGTACGATTTCTCCTTTCGGATACACCATTTTGTTGTGGAGTATAAGGAGAAGTAAGATTCTGAACAATTCCATTCTCACTTAGATAATATTTAAACTCTTGGCTTAAGTACTCGCCACCTCTATCAGAACGAAGAGCTTTAATCTTCTTTCCTAGTTGTAATTCTACTTCTGTTTTAAATACTTTAAATGTTTCAAATACCTCATGTTTATGCTTAAGTAAATAAACATAACCATAACGGCTAAAATCATTCGTAAATATTAAGAAGTAGCTAGCACCTTTCCTTGACACATATCTAAGTGGTCCACACACATCAGTGTGTATTAAACCAAGTAGATTATGTTAATCCCATTTTAATCCATAACACAATATTAAGATGATATTTAGTGAGAGAAATTGATGAAGGTAGAGAGATCATGGAAGGTTAATCTTTTCTAGAGAGATAAAGTAAAATGAACCAACACCCTCTTCCACACATGGAAGAGGGTATATATACCCATGAGCTTGGTGGGCTCATGGGCTTGTTTCTTTGGGCCGGGGTTGGTTCTTTGGGCTTAGAGCCCCTAACTTATACAATATTAGCTTAAAGACCAAGTCTGGTTAACCCGACTAACCTATTACATTACAAGACCATTAACGACTAAGATGACCTATTACATTCTTGTTTGACTATATAAAATATAGGGCTAACAATCTCCCCTAATGTATCAGTCATCATTAAATACATAAGATGATTGAGTGAATACATTCTTGTGGAGGTGATCTTCCATCTTTGGTCTTGTATCTTGGTCTTGATCTTGTTTGTAACGGCTTTGTTCCTTCATGCTCTTGTGATCTTTATCTTGAGCCTTTTGTCATTTAACTTTGAGTGCTTGAGATCTTCATCTTATGCTCCTTGTGACTAAGATGACCTATTACATTCTTAGGTATCTTGATTATCTCCATCTTGTGCTCTTGTGACTTCAGAATCGACATGTTCACACTTTGTTGATTTTGAAAGGCTAACAATTTCCCATACAAGTATAGTTGTAGTTAATCCTTCAAATATTCATCAGAGTTGCGGAAGACTTTATCTTCTAGTATGAACATGTGAAGACGACTTTGGTTAGTATACAGCTACGCCACCATCTTGATATGCAGCAACATATATAGACACGGATAAAATGGCTTTGAACATTTCATCCTAACTCGGTAGCGTTTTACCTCCGGTCGGTGAAGACCGTTAGACGGTACCGAACTTGTGATCAGGTAGATTCGATTAAGAACCTCCTTGACAGGGTTTCTCGACGGTAGTAGCCATGGCGAATCCGAAATAGGGTAAATCATACCGGCATCTAGAAGTTTGATAACTTCTTTCTTGATGACGTCATGAATTTTTGGATTAACCCTTCTTTGGCTTTGGATTGCGGGTTTAAAGTCATCTTCCATGAGAATTTTATGAGTGCAAAAGTTAGGATCAATTCCGCGGATATGAGAAATTTTCCAAGCAATTGCTTTCTTATGATTTTTGAGCACATCGATAAGTCGAGATTTTTCATCCTCTTTTAAGTCCTTTGCAATGATGACGGGTAACTTCTTATTGTCTTCTAGGAAAACATATTCGAGATGAGACGGTAAATCCTTAAGCTCTAAATCCGGAGGATTGGCAATGGAAGGCTTAGTCAAATTTGGATCATCGTTTATGATTTCCATAGGAGAAGGTGGAGAAATATGGTCCTTAATGAGAAGTTTCTCAATGGTACAAATGTCTTCGTCCCAATCGGAGGGAGAATCGTCATATTTTAAGTCCACATCCCCTAAAGTTGCTTCAAATTCTTTCAAAAGAAAGTCACTTTCTCCAAATGGAGTCAATGAGGGAGCAATAGAGGCAACGGTCTCAACAATGGGTAGAGAAGAAAAACCACTTTTACAAGCATCTTTGAAGTGTTCTTCACAAGCCTCATCAAGTATGTCAATGAAATTAACGCTCTCGTGTTCACAAGGTTGCTTAGAAAGTTTACCCATGTTAAAGACGATTTTGTCGTCACCAACTCTCATGATTTATTCGCCTGTGGAAACATCAATAATGCGACCAGTCCTCAAGAATGGACGTCCAACGATTAATGGAACACGGGGATCCATCTCGTAGTCAACAACAACAAAATCCGCCGGAAAGGTGAATTTGTTGACACCGACGAAGACATCTTTGGCTATCCCCACCGGATAAGTAATACAAAGTTTTTAGCCAAGTATAAAATAATTTCGTTGATTTCGATCTTTTTGAATTGATTATTGTTAGAAAGTGCGACTCAATTGTTCTTGGTGGAAAATAAAATGGTAGGTTGATTATCTATTTTTAAACTAATAGTAAAATGAAAAATTTCGTTGAGTAAAGTGAAAGCTTTAGAAATTAAACTACAAATAAAAGAGTACAATCTTTTGGAAATTAAAATGTAAATGATTGAAAACTTGACAACTTGTTTAGAATAAACTAAGTAAAAACTAGTTTAAAAATAATTCTAAGTAAAAATGGCGGGAAAAATTAAATTTAAAATCTAAGGAAATTAAAACAAAAACTAAAGTAGATCTGTAAGGCGATCGTACTCAGATCGCAACACACCATCGCAATGTCGCATCGTAATGTTCCATCGCAACATTCCATCGCAATGTTCCATCGTAACATTCCATCGCAACAACTGATCGCAACCACGATCGCAATGAGTGATCGTGGTGTGGATCGTAGTCTTGATCGTAACAAAAGGGATCGCAATCAATGCGATCGAAACAAGGAAATGTGACTAGATCTCACCCACCGATCGCAATGAGTGATCTTGGGGTGGATCGTACCAGGGAAAAATGAAGGGATCGCAATCTATGTGATCGAAGCCAAGAAACAAGTCAGATCGCAATTAAGGCAATCATAGTCAAGTGATCGTAACTAAACAAAACCCTTCTAAGATGGGAATGACGTCCAAAAGGTAAATACGCTTAAACGAATAAGTAGTAACTAAGATAAGCACTTTCAAACTTTTAGACACGAATGAATAAGCAAAAATTTAACACTTTTCAAAACACGGATACAAGCTTGACAAAACAAACTTCCAAAAGACAAAATTTTTAGGAAAACTTAAAAGAAACAATAAGCTACAACAACGTAATAAGCCAATAAGCATCAAAAGCTTATAGATTGTACCTTATAAAAGCTTAATAAGGAGTAAAAAGATTATCTTTTTAAACACCTAAACATCAAATTCAAACACGAATAAAGAACTTATTCGGATCAAAAATGAAGTTTGAATCAAGAAGAAAGCAAAATCAAGAAATGTAGAAAGAGATTAAAGAACAAAAACTTAACTTGAACTTGTGATTAATGAAATCCAAATACAAGAATGATAGTTAAACTTTAAAGATAAAAAGAAAGAAAAGATGAAACTTAGTGAGAGAAAGTTTAGAACTGTCTCTCTCTAAAAACTAGAAAGGAAAAATGAAAAGTAAAATTAGCTAAACAAAAACTAACTCTCCCCTCCTAATGTGTTTAGGAGGGTATTTATAGGCAAATGGGAATGCATGTGTGCTTTCTTCTTTCTTTCATTTCTTCTCGACTTGATTTAAATTCTTTGTCTTTCTTGACGTCGTCTCGGGATTTGTCGATGTAATTTGAACTCGTCTTATAATTTTCTTCTATAATTAGACTTGAGTTCTTCGACTTCATTAAACTTCCGTCTTTAGACTTTTTCTTTGATAAATCTTCAGAATAGGCCTTGGACTTCCGTTCTTTTTGTACTCTTGATCTTTTGACTTTGTCTTTTCTCGTTTTCTTCGATAAAAGCCCGTGAAAGCCCGTGTTTTCTTCCTTTCTCATCTTTTGGTCCTAAAACACAATAAAAACACAAACCACGCATAATTCTGACTTTTACGACATAAAATACACGTTTTGGTATTGTTATTATTGGAAATTAGTGGTAAAAGGATAAATGTTTTCACACTTATTAATAGGCAACCATACGGTTAGCTAACTCTAATGTCATTCGTGTGGGGACTAGCTCGGGTAGAGATAATTGATTCCAAACACTTAATGGCATTAAGTTGATACTAGCACCAAGATCGGCTAGGGCCATACAATTCTCTACCCCGGGAAAATTGCAAGGAATGAGAAAGCGACCTGGATCACCAAGTTTGGTTGGTAATTTCCTTAAAAGAACCGCAAAGCAGTTCTCATTAATTTGGGTTTGAGAAATATCAAGGAGTTTTTCCTTATCACTGAGAAGATCTTTGAACATTTTAGCATATTTAGGCATGTGAGCGAGAGCCTCAGCAAAGGAGATGTTGAAATTCAATTGTTTAAACATTTTAAGAAAGTTTGAAACTTGAATATCATCCTTATTTTTCAACTTCTCTTTCCTCAACCTTGAAGGATAAGGTATATCGGGTTGAGACGAAGGCTTTGGAATGGAATTCTCACTCACATCCTTAGGTGGTGGAGGGGTAGAAGTAGAAGGTGGAGGGACTGGTAAAGGGGGCTCGTTATCCTTTGTCACAATCACTGGAGTAGGTTTAGGAATCTCAGGTTCTTTATAACCTTTTCCACTTTGGGTGGTGATTGCTTTCATCTCCCCTCTTGGATTAGCAACGGTGTTACTCGGAAGAGAACCCGAAGCAGGGGTTTGATTACTTGGGAAGAAACTAGCCATCATATCCCTTAAGTCATTTTTTTGACTACTTAAAGAGTTTCGCATGTCATTCCTCTCGAAGATCGTTCCCTTGTTTCGCCATGTCACCTTTCAAGTTAATAATTTGGCTCTGAAGATTCTTCACCAGCGCGTCATTAGTCCTCATGTAAGTTTCAACCTCTTGATTATATGTCGTGGGTTGGTTGGGATGGGGAACTTGGAAAGCGGGTGGTTTATAAGTGGGTTGTTGGTAAACTTGATTGTTTCCTTGAGGTAGATAAGGGTTTCTTTGGGTTTGATATTGATTAGGAGCGCGAGGTTGGTTTTGATTGTTGCGATTAAAGTTGTTTTGGTTTTGATGAGGAAAACCGGGTGGTGAAAGAAAGTTGTTTGAACGATAACTTAGCAAATTGCGGTCACCTTGAGGACGTGCTTGCTAGCCTCCCGTGGAAAAGTTACCGTTATCCGCATACACGTTTTCCAGATTACATGAGTAGAAGGACAATCGGTGTATGAATGAGAACCACCGCAAGTCTCACAAGAAGGTGTTATAGCTTTAACTTATTGAAATTGGTTCGTAGCCATGGTTAAGAAATTTTTGTTCATCTCGGCTAGTTGGCGGGTGAGTTGGGTGAGTTCGGCTATCTCGGGGTTTGATGAAGTAGAAGAAACATTTACCCTCGGGTTATTTCTTGAAGATGCGGATGAATCCCAATTTTTGTGATGAGTGGTCAGGTTCTCTATAAGCTCTCTACACTCCTCGGGTCTTCTTTTCATAAACGTACCACCGGTGGCGGCATTAATCGTATCACGATCACGAAAAGTTAAACCATTGTAGAAAGTATCAGTCAAAGTGACGGGGAGCATATTATGGTTAGGACAACGATCGATCAAGACATTATAACGTTCCCAAGCATCGAAAAGCGACTCATCGGGTTCTTGAGTGAAACCACTGATTTGATTGCGAAGACTAGTGACTTGAGTTTTCAGGAAGACGATCAAACCATTTTTCGGCATTGTGGGATAAAGTGTGTGGAAAAACGTGAAGGCGGAGAAAATCCATGGTAACACCGGGTAATTTCATGCTTTGAGTGACGGTTATGAATTTATCGAGGTGTTTGTTGGCATCATCATCCGGTAATCCGCGAAATGGACAAGCATTTTGAACTTGTTGGATCATGTGATGCTTCAACGAAAATTCGAGAGCCATGATTTGCATCGGCGCAATCGGTCCTCCACGTCCATTCATAGTTGGTTGGCATAGCTCCTCCATTGTACGAAGGTCGGGTTGAGGGACATGGTTGTTATTATTCAAATTGGGGTGAGGTGGGTTGTTATTATTATGTACACCGGCCATATCTAAGTCTCTACGAGTCTCGGTCTCAGAATAAGACGAAGATCGAGTACGCATACACTAAAAATGAGCTACAATATTTTTGGTTTTTATCTTTTTTTATTATTTTTTTTGGACTTTTGAAAATTTTATATTTTCTTAGGATTTTTTGGAAATTTTTATGCTTGAAAATAACGTTCCCAAAAGAACGGATCCCAAAATCCAATTTTTCACACTAAAAACCGTTAATCTTTACGAAAAGAGCCGGCAGCGGCGCCATTTTAATAAATGGAATTTTGTGTGTGTGTTCGTTGTGTTGTTCGTACTCGATTCAATTCGAATTGATCACAGTTTAAGGTGGAATTATTGTAATTGGTCACTAAAAGGGGGAGCCTTTTGATTAGCTATTTCTACTGATAATATAAACGACAAAGTTATTAAACATAAAAATAAAGAGAGAAATCTAACCTTGATTGGAGGAAAAGAAATTTTGAAAATTAACTTGAAACAAAAATCAATTCCACAAATAGGAAGGGAAACTCAAACTTGTCGGAATACCTCCCGTCAGAATACCATCGGAATATGTATCGAAAAATCCGTCGGAAAGTCTGTCGGAAAATCCGTCGGAATGATTGATCACAAAAACTATCAGAATAACGATCGGAATAACTAAAATGTATCAGAATAATAGACAGTGAAAACGATCGGAATATTTATCGGAAAGTTCCGTCGGAAAGTCTGTCGAAACACCGTCGGAATGTCTGATCACCAATACCCACTGTCGAAATACCGATCGGAATACTGGTCGGAATACTAAACCCTTTTCCGATAGAAGTTATCGGAATAATTGTCGGAAAGGAAAACCCTATTCCGATGAAAACAATCGGAATAACCGTCAGAAAAGGTAAACCCTTTTCCGATGGTTTGTAACACGCAATAAGCAAAACTTAATAAGCTTGCTTTAATAAGTACTAATAGAAACTTGACCAAATCAATAATGAAAGGAACTAAATAAGCACGAATAAGAAACTTTCAAAACACTAAATAAGCAAGATTTATAAAATAAACTTTAAAAAGATTAAAAATTTAAAACACTTAAAAGGAAATAAGCTAAGCACGAAATAAGCTAAAAACACCAAAAAGTTGGAATCATCAAACGTTTGAAATTGATAAGAACAAAAAGATAAACTTTTTAATCAAATAAGCATCAAGATGAAACAAGATACATACTTGATCCGAATCAAAATTAAAAACAAGAAAGGTAGAATAAGATAGATTATGAAAAGCTGAAATTTAACTTAAAGATTAAAGATTCAAGACAAGATCAAAGACTTACATGATAAACTTGAAAGAAAATGAAAGAAATCTAGAGAGAGAAAGTAGAAGCACCTACTTCTCTCTAAAGATATGAAAACTAAAATTAATAAAAATGACTAAAAACTTAACCCCTCCTAATGAACCATTAGGAGGGTATTTATAAGAGGAGGGGGTGTGTTGTTTTCTTCATTCTTTTCTTCTTATCTTCTCGTCTTTTAAATAACTCGTCTTTCTCGACTTTGCCTCGGGATTAGTCGAATGATATAATGAACTCGTCTTCTAATTTTCTTCTTTTAGTAGACTTGGTTCTTCGACTTCGTTAAACTTCCGTCTTTAGACTTTTTCTTCGATAAATCTTCAAAATAGGCCTTTGACTTCTGTTATTCTTGCACTTTTGACCTTTTGACTTCCTCTTTTGTCTTTTTCTTCGATAAAAGCCCGTGAAAGCCTGTGTTTTCTTCCTTTTTCACTTTTTTGTCCTAAAACACAATAAAAACACAAACCACACATAATTCCGCCTTTTACGACATTAAATACACGTTTTGGTCTTGTTATTATTAGAAATAAGTGGTAAAAGGATAAGTGTTTTCACACTTATTAATCATGCATATCAATTTCAAAAACACCATTCACAGAAATTGCATTGAAATAGAAAATACCATATTTAAAAACAGAAATTCCATTACTATCAATAGTGTAAATAAATCCAAGATTCAACAAACAAGAAAATAAAATAACACCTCTATCAATAGAAGGTGCATAATGACAATTGTTTAATATCAGTACTAAACCCGAAGGTAAAACTAAATTAAACGTTCCTACGGCTTCAAAAACTACTTGTGCTCCATTGCCCACTTGCAGATATGTTCTCCATATGATAGCTTCCTTTCCAGCTTAAACCCCTGCAGCGTATTACCAATGTTAATACCACATCCCGTATCATATACCCAGGAATTTAACTTGTATGTTAAATTAAATAATTCAATCATGAATAAGTAACCTGAAGCTGCAACACTTAGCTCAGACTTCTTTTGCTTCATATCTCGCAACTCATCGAGGTAAAGAGGGCAGTTCCTCTTCCAGTGATCACTTGTGTTGCAATGGTGACAATTCTCATCCTTTTGAGATTTATTCTTCTTAGCAAATTTCTACTTAGGCTATTGATTGGTCGCAAATTGCTTGCCTTTATCACCTTTTCCATTGCCTTTCATATTTTTGTTCGCTTGCGGTTTTGGCTTAGTCACTCTACCTTTTGGTATGTTAAGTACTTGAGGAGTAGAGGTAGAGGCCTTGTCATTAAAACCTTTTTCATAATCAATGAGCATTGTGTGCAAATCATTAATTTTCTTCCCCGCGCAATGCATATTAAAATTCCTAACAAAATCGTTAAAGTCCTTGTTAAGGGACCTATTGATTAACTTAATCGCCATATCATTGTCATAGGATTTCCCAAGTGCAATGAGTTGTTCCATGTAACCTCTCTTTTCCATATTGTGTGTACTTATATATTTCCTAGGGGATTGCTTACATCTATGCAAAGCATCTACTAAATAGTAGATCTCCACAACTTGAGGCTTCTTAAACATTTCCTTGAGTTCTTCAAGCATTTGCATGGGAGGATAAAGCTCAAACTTCTTTTGAAGAGAATGTGACATTTTCCTAAGCATTAAGCAAGCCACATCTGTGTGCTTCTTAATTTCAGTGTTGTAAGTGAGCCTTTCGGCTTCAAAAGCTCCTTCAGCAAGGTCGGCCGGAACGGCCTTGGACAAGTAATCAATAGTACCCGCTAGTCTCAGAACAAATCTTAGGGAGCGATACTAATCATTGAAGTTCGGCCCAGTAAGTTCAGAACGATCAAAGAAAGTTTTGAACGTCGTCCTTAAAGCTTTGTTGTCACATTGAGCAATTTCTACAGAAATAAGTTCAAATATTAGTATTTTCGATAATACTTTCAAGAAAATAAAATTACCCCGGTAAATAAATTAACCATAGTATTTTCCTTGAAACTAGAACATATATTGACAAAGATCCATTACATCAGTTGATCTGCTAGTAATGAATGCATTCAACATAGTGACTTGTCGAACAATTCAATTGACAAACAATTTTTAATTTCTAGATATCTTAGGGATTTACATTGCCAAAGAATGTTTTGCATTTTAAACATGTTTCATCCCCTCTGAATTCCTTAAGTTTATAGTTCTCTCTAAGTAACTTAATTAAGTCGTCTTAATCGAAAAAACGTAAAACTATCATGCGAATTCTCAATCGATGAAAGTTTTCTTTCCATCACAATAACATCCAAAAATCTCATATGACGTCATTGTAACTTCAAGTGTTCGTCAATTAGATGGCATTCGACATAAATTTAGAGGGTATAAATTTGATATCAAAATCAGTGTATGGAGAAGCATGCATACATCTCCATAACACAAGTTTAATATAACATTTAGTAAACTTTTCTGGTGAGACTAAAGATGCATAAATTATCGTTGAGGTATTGGTTAAACCAATCAAAAAATTACCCACAACTATTCACAGCTTACTTTTTCTAGAACTCGGCTAAAGCACAAATCAATAACCTTATTCATTGTGTTTCGGATGTGATTTTGCGGTAAATCAACCTTAAAGTAATTGTGAAAATATAAGCGTAGGAAATTCCAATTTGACGCACAAGCGAGCCGAGAATTCGGTCAACGACAATGACAAAACCTCCTTCTTTAGCTGGGTACATGACCAGCAACGCGGTATACCCACTTTATAGTTTTTCAAATTGAGTAAACCATTAAATTATTATTGCAAATCACTAATCAACGTAATTTAATGTAATTTAGTTCTGAAAACAAAACTTAAGTTCAATATGATTTGGTCCATATTATTTTTCTTAAAAAAATACCCTTGTTTACAACAATTCATACATATTAAAATAAACAAATAGGCAAAAAACTAAATCATACACACAAAATAACAATTTATATGTGCAATAAATAAATCAAATAGCCACATGCATACGTTTTTATTCAATAAGTTTAAAATCTAAGGTTTTTATGTTTAAATAAAAGTCTTCCCTAATTATATATTTATTGAAACAAAATAAACACGTAGCAAATAAAATCATATATTTATACAATTTTATGATCCATGAAAAACATGCATGTTCATCATGGATCCACCCACATCACTTAACAATCAAATCTCTACGGATCTTAACCATTAATCTACATGACATAACAATTAATCATGCAATTTTTCTAAAATCATACAACATGCAATTTAAGGTTTCAAAATTATTTTATTTTAAAAAAGAAAATTCGACCAAAATCGATTTAAAAAAACAAACCTTCAAATTTTAAGAAACCTAAAAAACATGTAGTTTTAACTCAAAACAGTTATTATTTAAAAAAACCTTTAGATCTCGATAATTATAACATGTTAAAACGGCTCTCGATGCCACTGATGGTTCATAAAGTTCATAACAATTATTAAAACCTAAACAAGATCAAAGCACGTAATACCGGAAGTGATTTAACAAGATCATAATAACACAATTATAATTAATCGCTTTAGGTTTACATACCTTTTAGCTAATGTGATTCCACAAGATAAGAACGATTCACCAAATTAGGGTTTATGATGAATCTCCAAGATATAATCTAAGGTAAGATTATATTACGTTCTTGTGCACACGTATGATGACGAGTTAACCGTAATGCTAGTACGTGTAAACCGAGTTTCACGTCTAGTGGAAAATTAACCCAACAACCCTAGAGAGGGGCTAGGAGTTGATTCAAGCAAAACCAAACAAACCAAACGAAACCCTAAGAGGTGTTTAGTCGATCGGACGCAAGAGAGATAGAGGAAAAGATTTGTGGTGAAAAACATTATGAAGGCCTTGGGGTGTTTATATAGGCCTAGAAAACTTGTAGCCCAAGATAAACGCAAATAAGGCAGGAAATATTTCCCCCCTCTCCTTGATAGCCGACGAACGAAACACCCCTATGAGGTGTTTGATTGTAGTGGTTTTGTACCCTTTAGGAAAAGGATGACAAAAGTGGCAAGTATTAAGTGTCGGTTTAGGAAAACCGAGCACTAATGACCAAATAAGTTCAAGTTCGTTTCCCAAGGAGGCTAGTGCGTTGTGTAATGAATTGATTTTGATTCGTGATTATATAATTGAAAAAGAAAGAAGGAAATGAGATTAGAAGGGAATGACGGTTACGAAGACGGATTAAACTAAGACGAAAAAGGCGATCACGCAAAACCGTAAATAGTGCAAAAATTAAAATTTTAACCTAAAAATTCCTAAGAATTACAAAAAATCCACAATAATATTCTAAGAGTTTACAAAAAATCCAAACTTTCTAAAACCTTTTAATTAATTAAATAATGACTTTATAATGCTAATTAAAGCCCTAAAAATCACAATTAATTATTAAAAAGCCCTAAACAAGATCTTATAGTTTGTAAACCTCAAAAATAACCTAATTAAGCTAAAAAGTATTTTTTAAAATTTTAAAACCAAATAAAACTATTTTTAAACACTTAAAAACTATTAAAATCAATTAAAACTTAAATTAATTCTAGAAAATAATTGAAAAGTCCTAAAAATATTTGGAAAGTTACAAAACTCCTAATTAAGTGTCTTTAACCTAGGAAAAATGTAAAAACTTAAAAAAATCAAACTTCAATTTTTAATAATAAAATAATATTAAAATATTCAAAAAAATTCAAAGTTCATAAAAAAATTCTAAAAAAATTATCAAAAATCTAAAATATTGTAACTAAGACAGGAATGAAATCAAAAGTTTCTAAAACCTTTTTAATAATTGTATATTAAATTTTAAAGTTGGTTAAAAACCCTAAAATCAAATAAAATCAAAAATTAGACTTTTTGAAAACTTTATGGGCTGTAAACCTCAAGTTACTTAAATAAAACCTAAAAACATTTTTTATAAAATTTTAAATCTACTTTATCTATTTTTAATCTAATTAATTAAAAACGGGTAAATAAAAATTAATAAAAAATAAATAAATAAAGAGAAAAATCCAAACTTTGGTCAGAAAAATCCTAGACTCAATCACTAACACTAGAAAAATAAGCTTGCACAAAATGGCTTATGCAATAAGCTTAAATAAGCTTATTAAGCTACGGCTTATATTATCTAAACACAATTAAAAAGACAATAAAGGAATAATAATTAGCTAGATGTGCATAGAAAGGCACTTGGGTCACTGGTTAACACGTATAGTCCTCCAATGAGGGGTCCCGTGTTCGAGTCCAGGCCAAGGAGCTTTTTGCTAAACTTTTTTTTTAAAAAAGAACTTTAAAAACTCAGTAACTTACTTACTCTAAATCAAGCTTTTTAATCAACAAACAAACAGAATCAAGCCTATGAGATGAAAACAAGTGCCCAGGTTGCACTTTTATCTGATGAACACAAAAGTGAAAGAAAACGTATTTTCACTTGTGAAGATATTAACAAGAGGACTTGTTTTTTGCTTTTGTGGTGTTTTTGATGGACAAGAGGGCACCCCTACACTCAGTTGGAGTGTAGGGAGTCAAGACAAACAAGTATTAGCACACAAATCACACAAACAAAGCACAAAAGGTTTCTGATTAAGGCTATGCAGGGGGCTGTGAGTATTTGCTGGTCTAGTTGGCACACAAATGAATTTCAAACCCAAAAAGCTTGCACACAAACTAACCAACTGGCTTATAAGCAATACACCATCCTAAAATAACCAATTATCCAACAACATGCAAGATTTAAAGCACAAATTTCCACAAAATCAGTCAAAAAATGACTTTACTGATTCTTGGCTGTTTTTCAAAATTTTAAGCATGCAATTGTTTTAAACTTCACCCTATAGAAGCCCAAACTAACATACACCCTAATAACTACCTTGGAAGTGTATTAAACAGGTTTTAACACAATAATCTTATCACAATTCTTGGCTAATCCATTAATCCAAACACCCCTTAATATTCAGAGAACAAAATTTTTCAAAGCAAATCTAATACAATCTTATCAAATCTGATTCTAATCACTACCCACATGCATATTAAACCAAAATAAACTCAAATCAAAACACTTAAACACACATAAACAAGTTTCATGCATAAATCACATAAACTGAAAATTGAAAAAGGGAAAGGGAAATAAGGATTCTACCTAGAGGGACCTACATACAGGTCCCTCAGTGACTGCTAAGTCACCTCCCACAAGCTGGTGGCTTGTGCTGAACCTTGGACAAAACAATCAACAAACCTGCTAAGAAAAATAATGAAGAAAGCACAATATGCAATTTTCTGAATTTGAAACTTTCTCTTTTTAAACCTTTCAAAACTTTCTCAAAAACTTTTCCTTTTAAAAACTCTTATACCAAATACACTTACAAACCTGCAAAATCAAACTTTGAAACAAGGTTTCATCAAAAACCAAATTTTCAGAAACTTTCAAACAAAACTGAATTTTAAAAACTTAAAAAGTAAACTTAGAACTTAGAACACAATCAAACAATAGAAAGTAAATGGATCTTTGTTTCTCATCAACATCTCAACACCATTTTTTCATTCATTAAAAAAACTGGATTTACAGGGAAGTGACAAAGGAGAAAAAAAAGAACAACTTAAAAATGAGACACATACGTCTCATTTATACTAGCTAGTAGAAGAATGTAGAAGCTTGAATAAAATTTTACAAGAAATTAAACCTTAAACCCTAATAGTCCTGAAGATCCGAAAATGCCCTTGGGGTCTTGGTCAATAGCAGCTCCATGTGATGCTAGTTGTATAAAGATGATCTTGGACCCTTCATTTGTGCTTGGGGAACAAGTAGGATGCCTTGGTTCGTTGATGGACTGGCTTAGTTTGTTTGCTTGTAAAAAAGTGGGGCAGGGGATAGCTGGATTGATCATGTGAGTGAGAGTGACACCTTTCTGGGGATTGGGTTTTGATGTGGTTTAGGTGAATTAATAATCTGGAAGTAATTAGGACAAACCCCTTTGTTTTTCGCCATGATTAGATTAGGGTTTATACCTGGGATGAAGGTTAAACAGTTGAGGTTTAATCTCATTTGGTATTTAAAAACCTGTTTACCTCCAAAAGATTAGGCCTAAAACACGTTTTAAATAAATCCTTTTTAAAAGATTGGTGGGATCTGACGTGGAGTGGGGGAGAGATATGATTGGCTGGGTGGGTGATGTGTCAGCTTGTGAGTGGGTGGTGAGGGTTTGCTGTCTGGGCAAAAGTGGTCCCTTGATTTCTTTCACTTCTTCAACTTGTATAAAACAGCAATAAACTCTATTTCCCTTTATAATAAGTTTGCCCTTCTTGTCAAATTTGGCACAACTTATTTTCAAACTTTAGATAAGGGCTTCTTTGGTAATTATGGCATTCTTCAAGGGCTGTTGGTGACATGTCTTCATACTTCAAGGTTTTGATTTGTTTGTTGACTTCTTGGAGGACCAATATTGGTAATTTAGTTTTGTTGAGGGACTAAATTTGCCAATTCTTCAAAGTTAAGGGTCCTTTTTGTAATTTTGACAAACTTTTAGGGACCAAACTTGTAATTATGAAGATACAAGGGTATAAAGTGTCAATTCTTCCATATTGGAAGACCAATCTTCATAATTCTTCAAATCTTCAAGGGTTTTCTTTGGAAAATTCTTCATTAGGGCTTGGTTCATCGTGCGGCTTCGTTTCCCGTGTTCGTTTTTTACTGATTCTTGTGATCTTTTGTCATTTTCTCAATATTCGTACCTAAAATACACAAGCAACAAACACAAGCATATATTTGGGTATTTTGATGATATTTAATGCATTTTAAGCCCTATTTGGACGATGAGACTATGTATAAAAGCAGTCTCATCAGTGTTCCTGAACCTTCTTTTCCTCTTATCTTTTATTCCACAACGATTGTTTGTTCTTAACTCTTAATACTTAACGACCGTTAAAGTTTATAGCTCGATTTAATTAATAAACATACAAACATATTTATTAATAAATTTAACTCTTTACGTATTGTGTGCAATCCCGTAATCCCCAGTTCGATCCTAACACACGACTATTAAATTTATGTCCATAAACTTTCACCATCCACAACTGATGAAGTCCTCCCTTCATCATAGGGACTTTGAGACCAAAGACTATCAAAAAATCTTAACTGAACATTTTCACTAGTTTCTTCAACATCAAAAATTGAATCAGTAGTTCTCATTTTAAAAGGAAAAATTGTCTCATAAAACTTAACATTCCTTGAAAAGAAAACATTTCAAGTATCAAGACTCAACGATATGTAACCTTTTTTACATTAGAATACCCAATAAAAACATATTTTTCAGACTTATAAGATTGTTTATCATGACTTTTTAAAACAGTAGCAAAACATAGACAACTAAAAGATCTTAAATGGGAAAGACTATGTTTGACATTCTACACCAACTCATAGGAACACTTACCGTTTAAAATAGATGATGGCAACCTGTTTATATAATACACAAAAATTAGAATACAGTCAGATCAAAACCTCAAAGGTATTCCTCCCTAAACATAAGACTTCTTGCTACATAAAGCAGATGTTTATGTTTCCTCTCAGCAATCCCATTTTGTCGAGGAGTATAAGTGTGACACCCTAGGCAAATCCCACATCGGTTGTGGCCAGGAGAGATCCATGGTTCATAAGATAACAGTCGCCTTCTCATGACATAACGCGTTTTATGGTCTACTGCGCGTGGGGTTCTTAGGAACTGGCAGTTAAGCTTACTCATGTCACAGTAGTACTAGCTTGGGTGACCTGGCAGGAAGTACTCACACGAGGGCCACAAAGCAAAGCCGTGAGCGTGCGGGCAAAGCAGACAATATTGTGGTCTGAGTAGGCGGGATGTTACAAGTGGTATAAGAGTCACTCCTGAGCCGTTGGGGATGGTGGGGAAAACCTCATTGAGGACGATGAGTCTCGAAGGGGAGGGGGTAATTGTGACACCCTAGGAAAATCCTACATCAGTTGTGGCCAGGAGAGATCCATGGTTCATAAGATAACAGTCGCCTTCTCTTGACACAACACGTTTTGTGGTCTACTGCACGTGGGGTTCTTAGGAACTGGCAGTTAAGCGTGCTCATGTTAGAGTAGTACTAGCTTGGGTGACCTGGCGAGAAGTACTCACACGAGGGCCACAAAGCAAAGCCGTGAGCCTGCGGACAATATTGTGGTCTGAGTAGGCGGGATGTTACAATAAGCACAAGATGTTTGATGACTAATGCCAAGATCAAAGCTCAATATACTCATTTTACTATGAACATTATCAGACCTTATAGTTTTCACTTTTACTTTAAATTGAGTATGAATAAGATTTATAAAAGACACACAAACATCAAACACCTTCATCCTTAGACTTAACCAAGTAAACCCAAACAGCTCTAGAGAAATCATAAACAATAGTAAAAAAATATCTAAACCCTTATCTGCTTGTGACTCTATAAGCCCCCCACAAGTCAAGATGAACTACGTCACCAAGATGTTTTGACTTATGACCAGACAAGGGAAAAGGCTCCCTAGTCTGCTTAGCCCTATGACAGACCTCACATACAGGAATAAAGGAATATTTAGAAATATCAAGATCATCATGCAAGACAAATAAAACTTAATCAGTGGGATGACCATGCCTAGCATGCTAAATCAACTTAGAAACATGAAAACTCATAATCATATTAGACTCAGCCATAGAGCATTTAGAAGACATGTCAAACAAGTAGAGACCACTAGATTCACTACTAGTCCCTAAAGTTATCTTTCTTTTCAATTCTTGAATATAAAATTTTTCCTCATCAAAACCAACAAACATCTTGCTATCTCTAATCAATTTATTAACAGCCAACAGACTAACACAATAACCAGGAACAACAAGAACATCATACACAACAACATTACTAGTTAGTTTAAGATTACCAACATGACTGATAACAACAAGAGTGCCATTAGGATGACCAACAATCAGATTAAAACCAAACACATCAATAACATTAGTCATTCCCATAGTAGACACAGTTAAGTGATGACTAGCACCCGAATCAATAATCCAACCAAGACTAACAGTTTTAACATATAACTTATTGTTGGAAAAAAACTAGAAAAGTTAACATTAAACCAAACATCACCATTAAAGAAAGAACATCTACCTGCCATATTAGCATGAAAGCTACCAAAACCAGACTTATGATCATTAATCAAAGACAACATCCTTTGAATTAGCTCAGAAGTAAAACCAAAAGACAAACTACTAAAAGAGTTTTTATCATACTTAATTGTAGAAACTAGAAAGGGGGTTGAATAGTTTCTTAAAATTTACTTGTCAAAAGACGGTTTTCAAAAATCCTTTTCATAAACATAGACTTGACTGATTATGTGAAATCTTTTTATGCACAATATGAACAAGGTATAGTGCAACTAAACTAATAATCACAAGCATAAAGAATAATGAATGTAAAAAGATAAGGAAAAGAAAGATCAAACCATACACCAAGGATTTATAGTGGTTCGGCAACGAAGCTCACTCCTCGTCCCTACTCCACTCCTCGATTACTCCTTACTCGGGAGTTCACTAATCAACAAGCTCCTTAAGGTGGAGAAACCGTACACAACGTTGCTTAACCAATTTCCGGCTCTAAGCTAAAAGTCGAGCCCTAATCTTAGCTAGGACCAATCTACACCAATATACTTTAAGGACCAAGTATTAACCTTAATACATACACAACTTCCAAATAGACACAACTACTTGGATCTTCACAACAATGAATAAATAAGATTTGATCTTCAATGGATCTTTGAGGTAGACACAACACTTCAAGGATGAAAGTGTTCTTCTCTTTGCACTTGGAGAGGAAGAGATGGGAGAAGAAAGATTCACTTCTAAACAAGTAGTAATCAACCAAATGACCAAGGATTTGAGTGATATTAGAAGTATGAAGGAATCTAGAAATATATGTACAAAAGAGGTGAAGAGAAAATCTGAGAATGGTCCACTATTTATAAGATAAGGTTCCAACGGATATATTTGGCCGCGGTTCCTTATAGTTACCCGCGGTTCTTTATCGATAAGTAACCACATAGCCACTTAAGGAGCCGCCGGAGTAGACTCCGCTCCTTTTTGTCTTTTAGTGGTATGGTTCAAATCTGGTGATTAAAATATCTTGAAAGGATATTCCAAACCAAGATAGAATATGCCATTTTCAAATTTTCAAATAATTAATTTAATAAAACATTTTCTTAAAAATAAAGTTTAATAAAAACTTGTCACACTTAATAAAAAGTGAAAAGATTAAATCCTTGATCACCTAATTAGGATGGGTACTTATTTGTACATACCTTAAGTGATAATGGTTGAAATGAAAAATACTTTAACTCAAGAATTCATTTTTCGTTGTTTTCATAAATGCTTGTTTTATATTGTTGTAATCAAAACAATGCGAGACGGAAAAATGCAAGTAACGTTTTTAGGCATCACTGCATTAAAAATCTCCCCCTTTTTGATTTCGACAATACATAAACTCAATCACATAAAAAACAAGATTTTTGAAGACGAGTTTATTTCATTTCTCCCCCTTTGTCGAAGCAAAAAGGTTGCAAAAGTCTTTGTAGAAGAGACGAACCGGACTTTGCAAATACTCCCCCTTGGTGCTTACTCCCCTTGCTTGGGGCACCCATGAATCGAGATATGGTGACAAGCTACATAGAAGGGTTAGTAGAAGAGAATAGACACCCAACAAGATATAGCAATGGTCACACAAAAAAATAAAAGAGAAGAGACCAAGATCCAAGATAAGTCATGTGAAAAGAAAAACATGAATAAAAGATACAAGAAAAAAACATACAAAGATGTATGTAAAAAAATAAAACAAGCCAAAAGAAAAGCATAAATATAATCCTAGTTAAACTAGAACTCTAATATTTTCTTGAACTAGATGTCTTGAAGGTAAGCAACCAATGCTTAGATAAAAGACAAAGTAGTGGCGGAAGGAGGTGGTCGTGGCTTGGTAGTAATCTCATAGTCATAGTGAAGAGGAGGTTTGACTAGGAGACTCTTGATGTAATTCAACTCCTCATAGATATGAGCCATAGCAAGATCTTGATATTGACAACAATTACAATATGTTCCATGATGCATGACATTATGTGAAGGAGGAAGAACACTAAAGGCTAGTGGCGGAAGAAAAGTTCCACAATCAACATTCTTAGAAGGAGAAGAAATGTGATTTTGAGTGTTCTTGGGGGAATTGAGATTGAAAGCAATTAGAGAAAATTGAGGAGAATCAAACCTCTCATTTTTAGAATAAGACATTTTGATTTGAGAAAGGATACAAAATGCTTAGGGTTAAATAGAGAGAGCTCAAGATATTTTGAGGGTGGTCAAAAGGTTGAAACAAAGATTCCAAAAAGTGTTGGAGCAAATTTGGAGTTTCAGAAATACCCAAAAAAGGAAGCACAGCCTACGGTTCCTTTTCCCCACCGGCGGTTCCATATTGATATGGAGCCGCGGTCTCTTTAAAGAACCGCCTATAGTGGGTGGATTTTGGTGATGAAGGAGGATTTTCTAATTTAGCAAATCCTATTTTTCTAGTCTAACTAATCATAGAGATATGATAAAAAGCAAAGATAGACAAAGAGAACACACAAGAACTCACCAAACAAGGTTTTGACCAAAATACATGGATTTTAAAGAAAATCGATGTTGGAGGTGTGTTGAACTGGAAAATAAGTCATGACACAATGATCCTCCATAGTTCACTTTTGTTCTTGCTATACTTGAGAGACACATACATATGAATTATGTAAGCTCAATATTAATAGCAAGAAGCTATGAAAAACTTTTTTAGATTGAATTAACAATGCAAAAACATTTCTCGGCCATTTTCGAAAGAACTTTGAGAATTTTGAAAAAGAGAAGAGAGGTTTTCCAAAAAGATTTTGCAAGACTCAATGACTCAAAGAAAGAAAAGACTCAAAAGAGAAAAAGACTCGATTAATAAAATGCGCAATTAAGGAATATGCTCCTTTAAACCTAGACCTAGACGCAAGTAATTAAAAGGTTCCCTCTTAAGTAGCTTAGTGAAGATATCGGCTAAGTTTTCTACCAAGGGTACCTTCTCAATTGAAATGTTCCCCTTTTGAACATTATCCCTACGGAAATTGTGGTGAATCTCTATGTGGTTGGTTCGCGAATGCTACACGGGATTCTTGCTAAGGTCTATTACACCCTTATTGTCGCACATGATGGGAACATCATCAAGAGAAATCCCGTAATCAACAAGCGCTTGCTTCATCCATAGAGCTTGTTAACAAGCTTTACCGGCACTCACATACTCGGCTTTCGTGGTGGATATTGTAAGAGCTGTTTGTTTCTTGGAGAACCAAGAAGTTAAACAACAACCCATGAAGGTACAAACTCCACTAGTGCTTTTCCGGTCCACATAGTCTCCCGTATGATCCGACTCCGTGTAGACAATGGTTTCTACGCCGGTCCCTTTAGTATATCATAATCCTAAATGTATAGTGCCCTTAATGTATCGAAAGATACGCTTAACCGCTTCAAGGTGAGAGGTTTTGGGAGCCTCTTGGAAGCGAGCACAAAGGCAAACACTAAACATGACATTTGGTCGACTTGCCGTTAGGTACAACAAACTACCAATCATACCTCTATATTTGGTGTTGTCTACCGACTCACAATCATCATCTACGGTGAGTTTAGTATCTGAGGCCATAAGGGTCTTCATCGGTCTAGAGTCTTCTAATCCAAATTTCTTTAGCATTTTTTTAACATACTTGGATTGATTAAAGAAAATACCATCATCCATTTGTTTAATTTGGAGTCCTAAAAAGAAGTTAAGTTCTCCCATCATACTCATTTCAAACTCGTCATGCATGATTTTGGCAAAGTCATCACACATGATTGACAAGTTGAACTAAATATAATGTCATCAACATATATTTGTACGATAATGAGGTGAGAACCTTTCTTCTTTGTAAAGAGCGTATTGTCTACCATCCCTATGGTATACACATGTTTTACAAGAAACTCTTTAAGTCTATCATACCAAGCTTTAGGTGCTTATTTGAGACCATAAAGAGCTTTCTTAAGCTTGTAAACATGATCCGGTTTCTCAAAATCAATGAAGCCGGGAGGTTGAGCCAAACCATTAAGAAACGCACTCTTTACATCCATTTGTTGAAGCTTAAAGTCTAAGGCACAAGCGTAGGCTAAAAGGATTCTAATGGATTCTAATCTTGCTACGGGTGTGTATTTCTCGTCATAATCAATACCTTCTTGTTGATTATAGCCTTGAGCTACAAGTCTATCCTTGTTACGAGACACAACACCATTATCGTCTAACTTATTCCTATTTACCTATTTGGTTCCTATAATGGTAGAACTTCTAGGTGGAGGAACAAGTTCCTTAACGTCATTAGCAATGAATTGATTCAATTCTTATTCCATAGCGATGACCCAACTCTCATCCATCAAAGCTTCTTTAACATTCTTTGGTTCAATCAAGGAGACGAAACAAAAAAAAGTTACTTTGATTTTGGACTTGAGATCTTAGGGTCCTTTGATTTAACTCGCCTATGACGTTGTCAAGAGCATGATCCTTTGACTCCTTAATGTTTACTCCTTTTTTCAACATTAAGGTCTTCAACTCCTATGTTTCTAACATCTTTGTATTTAACTATGTCTATTTCATCCAAGTCATCATCTACCAAAGGTGATGTCTTAGATGAATGAGGGGTTTCATCAAATGTCACATTAAGTGATTCTTCAATTACACCCGAGGTTCTATTGAGAACTATGTAGGCTTTGCTAGTTTGGTAATAACCTAAAAAGATACCTTCGTACGACTCTGGGTCGAACTTAGTAAGGTAATCTTTGGTGTTGAGAATGAAGCATTTTCTTCCGAACACCCGAAAGTATTCCGATGAGGGCTTCTTACCTTTAAGAATCTCATTGGGAGTCATTCCTAGGATGGGTCGAATAAGAATTCGGTTGAGAATATAGGTTGATGTGTCCACGACATCGCACCAAAATTTTTGAGGCAAAGATTGCTCGTTTAACATCGTCCTACTCAGCTCTTGGATGGTCCTATTCTTCCTTTCAACTACCCCATTTGATTGTGGAGTGCGAGGAGCCGAGAAGTTATAGGTAATACCATGAGCTTCACAAAGGCACTGAATTGCACTTCATTATCAAATTCCCTACCATGATCCGTCCTAATAGAGACAATTTAACATCCTAGTTGATTTTAGATTCTTCGACTAAAGATTTCGAAGTGATCGAAAGCCTCATTCTTAGACGCCAAAAATATAGTCCAAGTGAATCTAGAATAGTCGTCAAATATGACTAGGGTATAAAGGTTACCTCCATAACTCCGTATGGCGGAAGGTCCAAAGAGATCCATATGTAGGAGCTCTAAGCACCAAGAGGTCGATACCAAATTCTTGGCTTTGTGACTTGAGTGAACTTGCTTCCCAACTTTGCAAGCATCACAAAAGTGACTATCAAACTTCATCTTGGGGAGATGTCTTACCAACTCCTTAGAGACTAAAGATTGAATTAAACGCATATTAGCGTGACCTAATCTCCTATGCCAAAGAGTATAACTATCATCTAAAGTCGCTAGACATAAGTTGTCCTTTGACTTCCTATTGACCTTCATGACATAAAGCCCATGCTTTCTAACACCTTTTCCAATGACCTTTCCATTTTTTATGATTTCACTGTCATATTCCGAAAAGATGACCTTACACTTATTGTCACAAATTTTACCTATACTTAGAAGGTTAAAACCTAAGTTATCTACGTGCTCTACATTTTCAATGGTCATGAGGTCAAGAGAAACCGTACCTTTGCCAATGATATTACCACGTCGATTACTAGCAAACATAACGTTACCTCCATCATATGCTTTGTAGTGCGAGAACAAACTTCGATTACCCGTCATGTGTTTAGAACATCCACTATCCTTAATCCACTCGGCGGGCTCTAAATCGATTCCCAAGCATATCTCTTTAGAAGTGTGAGCCATAAGTCATTTCTCATCTTTGGGGTTTTCATCAACATCTTCACCGCTATCGCTCCATGAACCTCCAATGAATGCCGTGTGGTTCTTGTCACGTGAAGACTTAGGAAAATCACCGATGATATGGTTCGGATCACCACATCTAAAGCATTTCCTATTACCTTTATCATCCTTGGTAAATCGTTTTTGGAGAAGGATTTCTTTTCGTTGCTTGGTTACCTCACGTGTTGACCTCGTCTCTTGAATAACTTCTTGAAGTCTCTAACCGCCATGGCATATTCCTCATCATCACTATCCGAGGAGCTTTCATGGTCACTTTACGCCTTCTTGGCCTTGAGTGCTAGAGACTTTCTTTCACTCTTGGTTTTCACCATTTCCGAGTCCTTCAAAATTATCATCTCATGAACTTTCAAGTTGCCAATGAGTTCATCGAGTGATAATGTGGTGATATCATTTGATTCTTTAATCGCCGTGACTTTGGCTCCCTCCACTTTGGATGCAACGCCCTAAGAAACTTCCTAACATTGTTCTTGCTAGAAAAACCTTCATCAAGTGCTTTTAGACTAGTAATAATAGAGTTAAATCTAGCAAATGCACTATCAATAGTTTCATCTTCTAAGATGAAAAATTGTTCATATTGTTGAATAAGAAGATCGATTTTACTTTCTTTGACTTGGCTATTACCTTGGTGGGTTACTAAAAGAGTGTTCCAAATATCTTTAGCGGTGTCACACATAAAAATCCTTTCGTACTCTTTCTGTGGTAAAACATTATAAATCACCATTTTGGACTCATTATTTTTAGCAAGTTTCCTTTTAGTGTCATCATTAGCTTTGTCAAAAGTGACTATCTCTTTGCTTTTAGAAACTTCATTATATGGATATGGCAAAAAATCACCATGGGTAATAACATGCCAAAGATCTAAATCTTTTGATTTCATATAGGTCTCAAATCTATTTTTCCAATAAATAAAATTATCGGTTTCAAAAAGAGGTGGTCTTTGCATAGATTGCCCTTCTAGGTACTTGTTGGAATCCATAGATCGATTCAAGTTTTAAAATACAATATATTTTAAAAAGGCTTGAGCAACCATGCTTTGATACCAATTGTAGAAACTAGAAGGAGGGGGTTGAATAGTTTCTTAATATTTACTTGTCAAAAGACGGTTTTCAAAAACTTAGACTCGAGTGATTATGTGAAATCTTTTTATGCACAATATGAACAAGGGATAGTGCAACTAAACTAATAATCACAAGTATAAAGAATAATGAATGTAAAGAGATAAGGAAAAGAAAGATCAAACCAAACACCAAGGATTTATAGTGGTTCGGCAACGAATCTCACTCCTCGTCCCTACTCCACTCCTCGAGTACTCCTTACTCGAGAGTTCACTAACAAACAAGCTCCTTAAGTTGGAAAAACCGTACACAATGTTGCTTAACCAATTTCCGACTCTAAGCTAAAAGTCGAGCCCTAATCTTAGCTAGGACCAATCTACATCAATATACTTTAAGGACCAAGTATTAACCTTAATACATACACAACTTCCAAATAGACACATACTTGGATCTTCACAACAATGACACAACAATGAATAAATAAGATTTGATCTTCAATGGATCTTTGAGGTAGACACAACACTTCAAGGATGAAAGTGTTCTTCTCTTTGAACTTTGAGAGGAAGAGATAGGAGAAGAAAGATTCACTTCTATACAAGTAGTAATCAACCAAATGACCAAGGATTTGAGTGATTTTAGAAGTATGAAAGAATGTGGAAATATATGTGCAAAAGAGGTGAAGAGAAAATCTGAGAATGGTCCACTATTTATAAGACAAGGCTCCAACGGATATATCTGGTTGCGGTTCCTTATAGCTACCCACGGTTCCTTATCGATAAGGAACCGCATATCCACTTAAGGAGCCGCCGGAGTAGACTCCGCTCCTTTTTGTCTTTTAGTGGTATGGTTCAAATCTTGTGATTAAAATATCTTGAAAGGATATTCCAAACCAAGATAGAATATGCCATTTTCAAATTTTCAAATAATTAATTTAATAAAACATTTTCTTAAAAATAAAGTTTAATAAAAACTTGTCACACTTAATAAAAAGTGAGTTTTAAGAAAAGATTAAATCCTTGATCATTTAATTAGGATGAGTACTTGTTTGTACATACCTTAAGTGATAATGGTTGAAATAAAAAATACTTGAACTCAAGAATTCGTTTTTCGTTGTTTTCGTAAATGCTTGTTTTTACATATTGTCGTAATCAAAACAAAGGGAGACCGAAAAATGCAAGTAACGTTTTTAGGCATCACTGCATTAACATTAACTTCAATGTTAGCATTGAAGTTAAGCTTATTCATACCAAAGTTAGTATTCATACCATAATTAAACTTCTTAAACCCAGAAGGAAACTCAACCAATTCAAACACCTTTCAATAGTATGACCAATCTTTCTACAATTTTTACAATTAAGATTAGGATTAAGCCCCTGTTACCGTTATTAGTAAAACCATTCGTATATCTAGTGTTATTGTTATTAAAATTCATTCTATTACCATTCACATTAGATGATTTAACAACAAAAGAAGAAGCGTTCAATTTAGACTCAAAAACACTAGAGGATTAGGGAAATCCCTCTATGAGATTCCACTCTAGATATAATATTATAAGCCTCTTTGACTTCAAGGAGATGATACCTAGTTAACAAAGAACTCCTAACAGGTTGATACCAATCCTCAAGACCCATAAAAAACTACATAATTTTCATAACATGTTGATGTAACACTAACTGAGTACTAGCAGGACAAGCACATTTAACATCACATGAACACTTAGGCAATTTAGTGAGTGAATCAAACTCTTTCCACAAAGAATTAAGTCTACCACAAATGTACCACCTTGTTTAACACAATTATTTTTTTACAACAAATTATATATCACAAAACCAACCACTTTATCATAAGTTTCTTCCAATTCTTTCCAAACGGAAGCACAATTATCAAAATAAACCAAACCCATATATACATCTTGTGACACATAATTCATAATCCAAGTCAAAACCATAGCATTACATCTATCCCACTCAGCAGTCAAGACAGTACAAGTAGCATAAGACTCCATGTGATAAGAACCATTAACAAAACCAAATTTATTTCTAGCTTGTAAAGCAAGTTGCGTAACACCACACCAAATTCTACAATTTTCAGTACCAAGAAGCTTGAAAGAAATTAAAGCAGAACCATTGTTATCACTATTATGAACATGTAGAGGATTACCAACATCTAAACTACTAATAAGAACATGCGTAGTACTAGAACTAGCAGAGATAATAAAAAACTAGAATAGAAGAACACCTAAATAATAAAGATAACAACCTAATAAGACAACTAAGACCAAGATCCAAGAAAAAAACAATTAAAGAACAATAACCAAACATAAGATCACCACGAATGCAACTTAGTAGACTAAGGCTAGCCAGAGAATGTATTTATACCAGTCAAGCTGGAGGGTCAAGATGTTAAATAGGCCCGTTTATACTCGCTTCAATTGCAACGGCAATCAAGGTAATGAAATACTTACATAGCTAAACAACCAGCGGAAACAAACAATAACCAAACGAGGCAAGAAAGCCCCCAAAACTAAATTAAGGTTTCAAAACCCTAACTTCACCAAAATCAAATTAACCACCACAATCAACGACTTGTCACACAGCCGTTAAGAATCAACCACTAGAAATCTCAAGAACCTAAAGAATCACAAAACCCCCAAAATTTTCAAAACTGTAATATTGAAAATCATGATTGTTGAGAACTAATCTCTGATACCATGTAAACAATATCAAGGATATGAACAAAAACACTCAATCTGCACTCAACCAACCACTCCTTTAGTGCTTATTAAGAATCAACTAAATACAATACAATCAAGACAACAAATGTGTGCTTGATAAGAAAGATAATCCTCACTAGGTGGATCTTATCACTCACATACAATCACTCAATCAATCAAGAAAATAAAACAATAATCAATCAAGAAGATTGATATGAATATAAATCAAGAAAGATCAGTCGTAAATGAACAATTGATTTATAACAAACTAACAGACTATACACTCTGTTTCCGAGTTTAATTTTGGAGTGAAAGAGAAAGTTTTAGGATGATAATAAAAATAAGTTGTGTTCCTGAGATTTTTTTAAGAGAGTAGAGGGAAGTAAATGAGAGTAAATTAACCCAGAATTTCATTCCTAATCTTCTTCCCAATTTGGGATGATTTGGAAGGAAAGCAAGGAAGAGTGTGGTTGACTTCTATAATTTATATGAAGTTCTTTATTTTTTTCACTTTTCTTTCCAACTCAGGAACACAAAAACTTTATATACTCTTCATCTTCATCCTTAACTCGGGAACACAAAAATTTCAATCCTTTCCTCTTCACTCCACTTTTCATCCTCCCAAATACTCTGTCTTCTTTCCTCGCTAAACTCTGGAACAGAGTGATAGAGAGATGATCGATTGTGTGTAGGTAGAGAGGGAGAGAGAGTAGCTGAATGATCGAACCCTATGTGATAACTCAACTTATATACTCTAAAATATTACACTTAGGCCCTCCATCTTTGATCCATGTGCTAAAGTTGGCAACAACTTAATCTCAGCACAACAGAACTTTCCAACTTGTCACAGTAGGCCCCTGCAACTTACAAACATATAAAATACAATAGTAGCAACATAATATTTCGAACAATAACACATTTTGGTGTGACAAAATCAACATTTTCATGGGTAGTGTAGTAAGTATGCATAATAGTTTTTTCATGTTCTATGTGAGCCTTTGTTAGTTTATTTCCAAGCCTTACGTATTTTGCTAACTTTATAACATCATGATCATTTCTTAATGCATGCATTCCAATATCTAAGTCATCATCTGATTTTCTAAAATGGTAATACACTCACCTTACCACTCAAGCCTAACGGTTTCACAAGATCATTTAGTTCATGGACCGAAAACTTATCTATGTCACATACATCAACATAGCTAAACGTCTCATTGACATAATCCCTACCAATTTAGGGAGTAAACATGTCAATATAATGAATCTTCATCGAAAAAAGATTTTCATGATTTTTTGAAAAGGTTAAAAAGCCAAAGTAAGAATTATGATCTTAACATAAGAATTTAGTATGAATAATAGTTTTATCTTAAATGAAAGTAACATTATCATGTATCGTACCTAATATAGGAATTTATGATGTATATAATTAAAGTTCGTTTCCTCTACTCGACTCGAATTTGTTGTTCCCTAATTTATTCACTTCATCATGGTTGATTAATAGAAAATAGATGAAAAGAATGAAGATTTTAGAGAGAGAAAGTAGAGAGAAGGTGGAGAAACTTTGTGAAATTAGATTAAAGAAAATGAGAACATCCTTGCCACCCTCCTAACATGCTAGGAGGGTGCTTATATAGTCCACCCACATGCGGGCTTTCTTAATGGACTATATTGTTTTGGGTCGGGCTTGAATAAATGCTTAGTACCTTGAAAGAGGCCTTTTAAGCTAACCATCAAGCCCGTAATGTCACGACTATTTTAACTAACTATTACAACGTTCTAATAAATATTACAATATAAACCTATGACCGAACATTCTTGTTTGACTCAATATTTTGAGGCTAACAATTTCCCCCAATGTGAGGTTATTCCTCATCGATCTTTGGAGTTCAATGGAGATTACGAATTTCGTCAAAAATGAGTCTTGAACGTGTAATAGTAGTCTTGTTCTTCATGCTGTGATCTTTGAGCCTTTGTCGTTGACTTTTGACTTCGTCTTGTGTCTTTATCCACATGCTCATACTTCGCATCATCTTGAAAGCTTGCTAACAATCTCCTTTGAATAGAGGTCATTCCTCTACATTAATTGTTAAAGAAGATTTTGATAATCAGAGTTGCGGAAGTCTTTAGCTTTCTTGATTGTTGAATGTCTTTGGGCATGAGTATGTGGTTTTGAATCCTCGACTTTGCTGAGTACAACGTAACGTCACCTTCTTGAGACAAAACATAGACACGGACTGAATGGCTTTGACATTCGTCCTTAATCGGTAGCGTTTTACCTCCGGTCGGTGAAGACCGTTACACGATATTAAATATCGTACATGTGATTAGGTAAATTCAATTAAGAATCTCCTTGACAGGGTTTCGCGGCAGTACTAGCCGTTCTCTTTACTCGACCGTCTCAAAGCAAGACTGCGAACATAAAGAGTCAATCAATTGGATAGATATCCGCTTGATTAAAGTCGTCAATTCAAATTCCTGGAACAAGTTTGATTTATTAAGAATCTTACCATTGTTGCTTTCCAGTTGACACAAGTTTGATTCATAAGAATCTCGCAAGTTACCTACCGTAGCGCTGTTTAATGTTGACACTATAAGGATTTCCATTCATCACTGTGAATTTAATGAATATCACTTTGAATGTT
The DNA here is from genome assembly GCA_025667525.1 of Glebionis coronaria. Lineage (NCBI taxonomy): Eukaryota > Viridiplantae > Streptophyta > Magnoliopsida > Asterales > Asteraceae > Glebionis > Glebionis coronaria. The sequence continues at coordinate 501,130,668 of CM046882.1, forward strand.
CTGGCAAGACCATAAAGATATTGCGTAGAAACCTGAAACGAGTTTTAATCAATTCAGAATCAAACCACTGTTTCTTTTCAGTTTTACATATATTCAATTCATAAAGAATCTTACACATGACCTACCGCAATGTTGTTTGTTGTTAACACTGGAAGGATTTCCACTCATCATTGTGAATACTAAGTAGTATCACTCTGAGTGTTCTAGCAATATCACAAGGATATAGCGTAGGACTCTCTTGATCTTCATCCGTGTGTCCTAACGAGATTTGATTGATCTCTTGGCTCTAGACTCGATTTGTGCACTTTTAGTAATCGGAGGCTGGAGTAGATGCCACCTATTCAATATCAATTATCTCGGAGTGAGAAAGTCAATAGAAGTCGTGTTGATCTCCGTGACAATAAAACAAACTTCTTTTGAGAGAAGCCTGAGTCAGCTGGGGAGGGGTGGTGCATTACATCATTGGGTCCATGATGCATTGTCTTCATGATGTGTTGACCCGGTTTCTGCCTAAGTTGTATGGAGGGCTTTTTTGTTTACACCCTTTATCCTTACATTTCTTTTTCATTCTTCAACCCCTTCAATGCTTACCAAGACATCATTAATAGCACCTTGTTGTGATTGTTCCAGTGCTATCATCAGTACTTAGTCGGCATTCAACTTCGTTCACATTCTACTCCATCTTTCCTAAGGACTTCTAATAATCTATTGGATTGTCCCTGGGAAGATCCCTCCGGTTTCGGTTGGATCATAGGACTTAAACCTAACCACCCTTTTGACACCAATAACATCGTTAATTAAAGATGTTGTGGGTATTTGATCGTAACCATGAGTGCTTGAGTCTTTAAATCACATTTTAATCACATTTTCTCCCCTATATCTAATATATAAAATCGTTTGATATTAGAGATACCAAATTTGATTAAAATATATATTGTGTAGAAGAGTCTTGAAAAACTTTCTTGAGAAAAATGTGTTAAACTTAGCATGAATTTAGAACGCTCCCCCTCAAAAATTGTTCTAATGGAATTGTCATTACGAGGATATGATCCACATTAAACTTTTGAGGATAGGAGTTGTTGAACACACAATTTTTGAAAGATTTTGAATATCATTGAGAAATTCTTGAAAAAATTGTGTTCAACGCTTTTTTTTTAATAATCAATTCTTTTTAGCGAAAAGGTTTTTCTAAAGCATAAACTTGAGTTCATAGACTTTGAATGTCTTGACGAATCCACTCAAGTGTAAGAAGATTTAACTTCTTTTACTAAGGGTAAAGGCATGAAAGCGTACACTCCCCCGTGAATTTAGATCCGGGTTGCAATCTGAAAGTGATTACAAGCCATTGTATTGAGTTCAAAACGTTGAATATTTTGTGACAAGCTCAATAAGATAGATTGCTCTACCCGTTGTTGGAAAAATTATCCAAAATAGACATTTTCCTTTATTAAAAATAGAAATGACATGTTTTGAAAAATATTTACAACTTTCATTCGAGCTTTATGTACACACCCGTGTCGTTATTGAGCGACATTTCTAGGCACGTCCATATTATCGATACTAAAAGACATGTCGCGAAGAATATTTTTGGATTATCAAAGATTTTTTAATTTTGTATTTTGCTTTTTCATTAATATTTACAAGTAGATGTTTGATAATTGAATCAAGCAGGCTTCTTTTCCAGAATCTCTAGTTCTACTGGAGTCAAACATCTCATACCAATTTGCCTAACTAGATACGCAAACCTCTCTTTCGAAAGAGCTTTTGTAAACAAGTCAGCTAATTGGTAATCAGTTCCAACAAAGTATAATTCAACGATACCCTTTTCAACTTGTTCCTTAATGAAGTGATATCTGACATCAATGTGCTTCGTGCGGGAATGCTGTACCGAATTGCAGGAGATGGCTATGGCGGACTTTGAGTCACAGTACATAGGTACTTTATCAAAGTGGAAGCCATAATCCGTGAGTTTTGTTCTCATCCAAAGAACTTGAGCACAACACGCAGATAGAGACACATACTCCGCTTCGGCTAATGATAATGATGTGGAATCCTGCTTCTTGGAAGACCATCCCACAAGCTTATCTTGACCTAGAAGTTGTGCACCACCAGAAGTACCTTTACGTGTATCAAGACACCCTGCATGATCAGAATCTGAATAGGCCGTTAGAAAGAAACCGGTTTCCCTCGGATACCAGAGTCCTATGTGAATGTTATTCTTAAGGTACCGAAAGATCCGTTTAACCTCCTTGAGGTTCTTTTCAGTGGGTCGTGCTTGATATCGTGCACAATAACACGTAGCATGTGATATATCTGGCCGGCTTGCTGTTAAGTACATGAGGGAGCCGATCATGGAACGATATCTCGTTTGATCTATGGCATCTCCCTCCAAATCAGCATCTAGGAATGTGGTTGATAATGGTGTCCCAACTGGGTCACATGAGGTCATACCATGCTTTTTGATTATCTCTTGACAATACTTAGCTTGGTTAATAAAGATACCACTTGGGGCTTGGTGAACTTGAATTCCTAGAAAGAATTTTAGTTCGCCCATCATAGACATTTCAAATTTGTTGTGCATTACTTTTTCAAACTATTTTGAAAGTTTTGGGTTTGTAGACCCGAAACTAATGTCATTAAGATAAATCTGCACAAGCAAAATGTCATCCCCATATTTATAAGTGAACAAAGTTAGATCAATGGAACCTTTTGAGAAACCTTTGGAGACTAGAAATTTCGAGAGCTCGTCGTACCACGCCCTTGGGGCTTGCTTGAGTCCATAAAGTGCTTTGTGGAGACGATACACCTTTTCAGGATAATGAGGATTGACGAATCCTTCCGGCTGCGTGACATAGACTTCTTCCTTCAAAGGACCTTCAAGAAACGTCGTCTTTACGTCCATTTGATAGACAATGAATCCCTTATGTGCAGCATAAGCAAGGAAAATCCTGACCGCTTCCATACGAGCTACTGGTGCAAATGATTCTTCAAAATCAATACCCTCTTTCTGTCCATACCCTTTAGCCACTAGCCTAGATTTATTCTTGATGATCGTGTTCTCTTCATCCATTTTGTTTTTCCAGATCCATCGAAGATTTAATGGTATTACATCGTATGGTCTGTCAACAAGTTCCCAGACTTTGAGTCTTTCAAATTGTTGAAGTTCATCCGTCATCGATTCAATCCAAGCATGACCAGCCATGGCTTCTTTGATGTTTTTTGGTTCAGCTGAACTCACGGCGAGTGCGAACATACAAACATTGCCATCGGTGTTAAGTTGACGTCTTGTACGAACGGGCTGTGAAGGGTTTCCAATTACTTGAACCAAAGGATGATCTCGGGTCCAATGATGTGTTGAAGGATGTCGTTGATAGAACGTATGCATATTTGATGGATCAACATGGCGAGTAGAAGACTCTCCAGTTTCGTGTACCGGTGTACCGAATGGGTTGATAAATTCATCTTCGTCAGATAATGCATTGTCTGCTTGATTTGTGTTCTCTGGAGCAATGACAGTAGTTGTGGATGTTGTAGGAGCGGTTGTGGATGTGATACTCTGAGGAGGAGAATCTGCAGCAACCCGTGTTGAAGTAGATAAAGTTGTATCCTTTTGTTGACGATGATCGGTATCATCATTCTTATCATGAGTGACAACGGAAGACTTCGATACAAATTGTTTCTCCCCCGTGAAATATTCATCATACATTGGTCCATATAACATTTCCAACTCTTCAATTGTCGTGTTAACTGTCATATTTGCTCTTGGAACATTTCCTTGAACCAGCGTTGAACTTGACGGTTCATTGTTGTGGTCTTGAGTTCCGAGTTCCGTGCGGTTGTGAACGGAAGTCGTTTGTCGTTGTGGATCGGGACTTAAACTGTTTTGTTCAAGTGCCATTTCTTGTAATTCATCAAATCGGATGTGAATAGTCTCGACTATCAATTTTGTTCTCTTGTTATATACTCTATATCCCTTAGACTGAGTTGCATATCCCACGAGAATACATGCATCACCTTTCTCTTTCATCTTAACCAAATTTTCACCATCTCGTATTATGTAACAAGTGCATCCGAAAACGTAAAGGTGTTTGAGTGAAGGTTTTCGATCATGAATTATGTGATATGGTGTCTTTTCGTGTCGTGGGATAATTAAGGAGCGGTTTTGTGTGTAGCATGCAGTTGACACGGCTTCGGCCCAAAAGCATAGTGGAAGTTTTGAAGCGGATAATAATGTTCGAGCAGCCTCAACTAAAGTACGGTTTCGTCTTTCAACAAAGCCGTTTTGTTCGGGTGTTCGAGCAATAGATGTTTCATGTTCAATTCCTTCGGCTTCAAAATAGTTTCTCAGATTTGAATTCAAAAATTATGTACCTTTGTCAGTACGAACCACTTTAACTTGAGCTTGAAGACCACGTTGTATCAGTTTAAGGAAGCTTATGAGAACTTCGGGTGTTTCATCCTTGGACCTCAAGAAGTGATTCCATGTGTACCTTGAGTAATCATCGACAATGACCATAACATATTTTTTCCATTGATACTATGAACACGCATGGGACCACACAAATCTATATGAAGAAGATCTAACCGTCCTTTAGAGATTGGTGTAGTCTTTGTTTTGAAGCTACTTCGTTTAGCTTTACAAAGCTCAAAAGAAGAACAAAGATGATCTTTGATGAATTTCAAGCTTGGAAGGCCTCTTACAATATCTTTCTTGGAAACCAAGTTGATGGTATCTGTCACACCCCCACCATGGCGGAATATGGGACGCGACGCATGGATATCATCACAACAATAGCGTGTCCATAGAGAGAACTATATGAATTAGAAATGTCATAAAAGGTGACACAAATGTCATGACAATATCTCATCAATGCAGGAGTCTAGGTAAGTAGGTAACAGTCCTACCACTTACCCAAGACAAACAATACATAAACAAAGCAAACATATAGGTGTCAACAGTATAACTTATTAAACAAACAAAAGAAACTAAGAAGGAACGGGGATCTCCTTCTAAATGCAATCCTAATGCCTCCAAAACTAGCCACTTCTAATCTCAAGCTTAACCACATTCTCACCTGAAAGAGACACTAAAACACGTCAACATAAAGTTGGTGAGAGTCATAGGTTTAGACTCCACCGCCAAAATCAAACCATAAGCTGTGAACAACAACCACTAACAAATGAATATATGGACAATGTGATACAAACATGCATTAACAACTAATATTCAAGATTTAACAAACCAAACCAAATCCAAGGCTCCCAGCCTTACCAAACACCATGGTACCATAGGCGCCCATACACCTATGTAACAATCCCAAGGCCCCGCCTTGTCATTATTCATTGGTCCCATAGATGCTCACACATCTATGTACCTCCCCAAGGCCCCGCCTTGTCAACATCCCCTTGGTACCAATTCAAACCGCAATAACTGTGACGGTACGTGTCCCCCGATCTAAATCATAAACACAATCAAGAATCACATAGCAATTAATCACATAAGTGTACACACAAGTCCATTACCAATCATAAAACATTCATAGCATAAGTTATAAAACCAAACAGTGTCTCTTCCATCCCATCTGGAAGTCAAAATCATAAAAAGACATGGGACTATGAAACTCACCTGATTGAGCTTCTCCAAAAGTCCACGCACTAGCAAAAAGCTAACAAACAAAAGCACACAATCAGAACATGAACCAAACACTAAGATGGCTCATCAACCCATGATGGACATCTAACCTTCTCCCATATATATACTTCATTTATATACTCTAAGCATCTCATTACACCCCCCTATAAAGCCCTTAACTTAGTTTACTTCATAACCCGTCTCATTAACATTTTATCCAAAACAGTCCCGGTTTTTAGGTCTCCAAACTATAAGCCAAACGCCTACCTAACCATACCCATGATCTCTGTAAAGGAATTCCTATCCCCTTACATATGTCAGTTAACTCCTCCTTTTTTCCCCAACCTTAAAGCTACTGTTAAGGCCCCGATATATATATATATACTTCTGCCTATCCGCATATTATCGATTTTGAACATACAAAAAGTTTGTTATGATTAGGGGGTCTTACCGTAACCCATTTACTTAGCCACCCTTCAGGTCTCTTATTTAATATATAAACCAAATACCATGCTCATTAGAGGGATCAAGTGTACTCCTAAGTACCCCAATTACCTTAAAACATTAAATTAAACCCGACTGATTTCAAAACTGGTTTGACCTCCGACTGTTTAACCTGTATTTGACCCACCTCCCGACCTCCAATTTAGTTCTCGTTTTTTGAATTTGAAAGCCACTTCAAACACCTATTCAGGGATGCTTGGATCGCAAAATAAGGGTTTGTATAATTCTTGATATGATCAAAACAAGTGACATAAAAGTTTGCCCAGTTTTTAAAAACGAATTTAACACAATTAGCTTAATTAATTACCATCACCATGTATAATTATTATCTCTAATTAATCTAATCATGTTTATACCATTATAATACATAATTCATAATCTACTTAACCCTATATCCATCATGTATTGATTGTAAGAGAATTAAAAACAATTTAATTAAAAAGTGTATTAAAGATTTTACCTTAGAATTTTTGAAAGAAGAAAAATTAATGAAGAACCCTAAATAGACTCCATTGATTTCGAATTAATCTTGATCTCCAGGGGATTATGATGTGTTTTTAGTTAATAAAAAGTCTTTATATAATTTCCTAACAAGTCTTTGGCCCATTACAAAAGCCCGGTTCCCTTTTTTCCTTTTTTCCCTTTTCTTTCTTTTTAATCGGCCTAAACCGAATTTAACATATATTTTTTTTATTACTTATTATTATGTTATTAATAATACCTTAATTTACCTGAATTTATTTCAGCTCTTAAATCCTCCGAAACCTTAAAACCGTAAAACTAGTCAATTTTACGCGTATACAAAAAAAACGTAAAATATACAGTTTTAAAAAAATCTTAAATTTTGAAATAAACTTTATAACTAAGTCCTAAATGACTTAAAACCATCCCAAAAAATACTCACATGACTAAACACCTTACCCGAGACCTCTAAATGCTAAACCCCTAATCGTAAAAAAAACGATTTACTATAATACTTATACATATACGTAAAACACCAAAATAACACCATTTCATTTCATAGTCACTAATTTGTGAGTTCATGAACATGAAATAACCGTTCCTCGATTTACTTATGAGTACTTTATACCCATAAACGATATCCACACCAACCTCGTTCACGTAAAATAGCATGTAAACACGCAAATCACATAGTCACACATAAATTAACCTTAAAATAAGACCAAGTGACGAACCTCAAAACCACGGTTGTCACATCACTCCCTCCTAATAGAAATCTCGTCCCGAGATTTACTCCTTAGGATCGTCATTATCAATTAGCTGAGGATACTTTCTCCTCATAAATCCTTCCCGTTCCCACGTGAACTCTAGTCCACGTTCCAAATTCCATCTACCCATAACTGTAGTATATTACCCTTTTTATCCAACGTCCTAGCTTCACGACCCAAAATATCTATCGTCCCTTCGATAAAACGAAGACGCGTATCCATACTAATATCATCTAATGGTACTTGCAAGTCAGTTCTTGCTAAGCATTTCCTCAAGTTTGATACATGAAATACGTCATGCACACTACGCAATTCCTCCGGTAATCTCAACCTATACGCCACTAGCCCAATCCTTTCAAGGATTTCAAATGGACCCACAAATCTAGGTGCTAACTTCCCTTTTCTTTCCAAACGGCATCACCCCTTTCCATGGTGAAACCTTTAGCATAACTTTATCTCAAATCTCAACGGCTTACGCCTCTTGTCCGCATAGCTCTCTTGTCGGTTCTTTGCTCTTTTCAACCTCTACTTAGTCACTGCCACCACCTCCATAGTTTTCCGATCCACCTCTGGTCCAATACGTTGGCCGCTTCTAACTTCATCCCACTGTAACGGTGATCCACCTCATCTCCTATGAATTAACTCCAGCAGTTTCTACTACAATTCCTATCACCATACCTAACGGCTTCTATCCTCTACGGATTTTCCATCATTCGGAAGTTCTCCCAACCTTAAACACATCCAATGGTATATGCAGGATTGCATAACCAAAAGCTTCCCATAATATTCACAAGAAACATGTCATAACCACCACCTCATCCTTGCTTTCCCATGCTCGGCACCAAGTAACTAACCATCCTTCACACTAACATGTGTTACACCTTTTCTCTGGGTGGACGTTCCATTGTTCGTGACTACTAACCCCTTGCTCTAACGGTTTCTATTCAATATCACCCCACTATCTTCACAACCTCTTGCTCCCTCGAATCATTCTTCCTCCATACTACTTTTCGCTTGTCTCTCCACAATCTTAATTTCCATACCATCTTATATCCCGTCTTCAGCCTATAATTTAGGTGTTTCCTCCTTTATTCCATACATCCTCATCAATGGGGAATATGCCCCTCTCACCGGTGACTCTCTCTTTGTAGGAGAATTCTTCCTAATATAATGCGTTCTCCAACTATCTCCAAATCTCACGCCAATGCTCTAGGCGTCTTTCTCAATTACCCCTATAGTATGCTCATACCAAACATTAGTCTATCAACGGTATACTTACGCTTACTTCCCATCGTTTCTTCTCTTGCCATAATCCTTCATAAGGCATTTCATACATATTAGGCTAACTTTTACGCAAAACCCTCTATTCCATCACATCCGTACGCAATCCTTCCAACTTCTCATCTACGTGACTTCTCATTCCTCTTGAAATATGAGATGAATTAGTCAGTCTATCGACTATCACCCAACTCTCGTCGTACTTATTCCTCCACCCCATTATGTATCCCTTTCACCAACTTCGTCCTTACATCGCCCTTTCTAAGCTACTCCTATCTATCTAGGAAGTATAGTCTACGTCCCTTTTCTCCATATGATTGTCCAAGCCACGCAACATACATGTTGACGCGTTCTCTGCTTTAGACAACTCAACTCGTGCAACCTACATCCTTCATCCAAACCACCCTAATACGTCATCCATATAGTTCAAGTTCGTCTCAGCTTCACTTCATTCTTCTTATTCCATGTCTCATCAACCATGCTTGCCTTTCCCATATGGTACTTGGCCTTGCAATTTTCTTTCATCACTTAACTCCACCCATCACCTTTTCCAAATGTTCAATCAAGATGATTAAATATGTGTTGGAGACGTTCATGATCTGTATAGATCATTCTCTACGTCTTGTTCCCCAAATGCCTCTAGCATTCTAGGCAGATATAACAATCCAGCTCCACTAACTAAGTCTATCTAGTTCTTCCAAATCTTTAGTTCCCACAACGTATAAACAACCGCCTTTCTTTGTCGTTCTCATATATATCCAAATCCTTACTCCACGTATCGTCAGGCTTCGCGAATTCATCCAGTCCTTCCGATAATTCCAAGATCTGCTCATTATCCAATCCACCTCTTCAGCCTCCAAAACGCTTCCTCACCCTTCTTCACTTTGCCCCTTGCTGGTTCCACGATATGCCATCATCTCTGAATACTCGTCCTGGCCAACTTAATCCTAAAATTCACACTTGAAAATCTCACGTATAATTCCCTTTCCTAACAACTCCAAAACCAACTCATAATTCGCCTCACGCTCCTTCTTAGATCTGAGTAGATCAAGATGTCATCGATGCTCCCGATGACAACTCGTTTATATATTGTCATGCATCCCCGGTTCATTGACTCCATGAAAACTGCTAGCGCCTCGGCGAAGCCAAAATCATAACCGTAAACCCAAAGCTTTCATACAACATCCTTAGCAGTTTCAACTACGTCCTCCTTGCACCCTCTCTTAGAAGCAATACGAATAAATTTCTACCTCGTTCTACTCGCGAAAATCTACACGTATTCTAAAAGACCAATACTTCCTCTTATCAGACCACTCAACCGCTTTTCACAGCCAATCAACTACTAAGCAACTCAAATTTTACCTTGCATCCGTTGCAATTTCTAACAACTCGCTCTTAAAATCATTCCATCAACAATTTCCTTGGAAAGGCACTAACTACAACTCCTCTCACTTCTCCTACTTGCTCTATTTATGGTTCTACCTCACAGTAATAGGCAAGCCTACTAAATCTCAGGAAATTTTCGGAAAACTTAAATGCCTTACGAACAATCATAAATACCTTTGAGGTATTATATCCCCTTCCCACACTCTCTATGGCGCGTTATTTGTGCCAATATCCATACATTATACAAATCTCTATTCATCTCCCTTGGCACTCCTAAGAGACCTCATGACCACATTAGTTCGTCTACGAACTTTTAACTCTTTCATCCCCACTAAGGGCATTCCGACCATTCTCTCAGGGCCACCTACTTAATCGTGTAGTCGCGACCAAGTCTTTCATATGTCTACCTCAACGCTCTCAATCAATACGAACCCAAAACTACATCCTGAATCCACTAGATACGATCAACGAATCAAACCCACGGATAACTAACGACATTTTACGTGCACGAGTTAAAACAGACCAAAACCACGAAAACTCAAAAGGAAAACTCAAACATATACCAATTCAAATGACTCATGACAACGAAAAATGATCCAAGAAACACTTAATGGCAACCAAAACATCTTATGCCCGCGACATATTATTTAAACCGTGCACAAGATCGACTTTTCCAAAAGAATATTTTTTTTCTTTCCTCACCACATCTATGTGACTCAAACAATCTACAAACAACCTTCTAGACGATCTCAAAAGTCAACTCAAAGACTAGGTATCACGTGCATCCCAAATCATAAAAAACTACTATTCAAAACTCAACCTTAAATCCATCACTTGTACCAAAATTTCGATCATGCTACTGACACCCCATGACTATACATACCAAATATTTGAAAAGTACATTCCAAGTACATAATTTTAGGCTTTTGAATCACCCAAAAAGCTTTAAAAACGAACAAGTCATGACCAAAACAGTTTTATACTAGTTGTTTTCTAAAAAAACTAAAGAATCCTCTTAGAAATTAACGTAATCCTTTTTAAATGAAAAGAAATAAATGTATGTGAAATTTTCATGAACTTTGTTTAGTCTTGCATAAATAATTATAAACGACGTATATTGATTAAGCTCACTTATATAAACTATTTAAGTAGAAAGAAATTTTATTTCGCTTTATTTTAAAGAAAGTCTTTTAGAATTTGAAATAAATAAGTGTTGATTAAAAAAAATCTTATGTTACATCTTGTTTCAAACACGACTCCAACACCATACCCTTATTTTACCGAATACAACCAACTATCTAACTCTATAGTAGATTTCCAAGTCCCTTTTTTTTCAATATATACCGACCAAAAGAAATGTAAGACCCAACACAAAAGATTTCATTATCTCAAAAGAAATCCCAAGTTATTTCAATAGACTTAAAACCAAGAACACCATTTTAAAACGTACACGTGAAATACGAAACTCAAAGAATACGCTACAACGGAGGTTTAATATAAAAAAAAAGCGAGCTAGCCACCCTCCTAAGGATACAATCGATAATTGTAGGGGATCATACATATATAGGCATATCGGGATACATATACTTAAATCCGTCTAACATCTATTATACAAGCATGTACTAACCCTCTTTCATGCAATCATACTTAGGAAACCATTGAAGTTGTGGTACTTGTATAACTATGTTGGCCACCATACTTATACAATTACCCTTCCCCAATGCACTCCTTCCTATGATGACACTTATATGAATTAATACAACACATAACACATATATCCATCTACTCACATAAGCTCATAACCACATAACCAAAAAAAGGCCAAAACTCCATCCATTAAAATAATATAGTCAAACTCTTGAAATACATAAATCCATAGTCTAGCTAAAACAGCATAGACTAAATCCAAAACGAAAACATAATCAGTTATAAGTCATGTCGCCCATAAGAGTGGAAACAGCTTAAAATCCTTCATATCCACCTACTCCTAATAACTCGAACCACCACATGATTCTTAGGGAACATGACTTAAATATCAAAAGAAAAATATTATACCTCAGGTACATAAAATAACCCAACAAAAGATACAAACTACCATGTACCAAATTATGTACTATAATGTACAATTTAAGCAAAATACGACAATGACTAGCGTGGATGATTATGGTTCAACCAGCACTAGTCACACCCCGAAAAGAAAATAACATGTGGCTAAGTATGAACTACTATGGTTCAACCCATACTAGTCAAAACTTAACAAACATCGCAAGTAAAAACCAATAACATCCAGAAAACTTTAGTTAATATAAAATGCACACATACTCCTATGACGTCTATATGTAGGGACCCTTAAGCTATAGACTAGGTTACTAGACTAGGCAACCTAATTCTCTATAACCATTGGCTCTGATACCATTCTGTCACACCCCCACCATGGCGGAATATGGGACGCGACGCATGGATATCATCACAACAATAGCGTGTCCATAGAGAGAACTATATGAATTAGAAATGTCATAAAAGGTGACACAAATGTCATGACAATATCTCATCAATGTAGGAGTCTAGGTAAGTAGGTAACAGTCCTACCACTTACCCAAGACAAACAATACATAAACAAAGCAAACATATAGGTGTCAACAGTATCACTTATTAAACAAACAAAAGAAACTAAGAAGGAACGGGGATCTCCTTCTAAATGCAATCCTAATGCCTGCAAAACTAGCCACTTCTAATCTCAAGCTTAACCACATTTTCACCTGAAAGAGACACTAAAACACGTCAACATAAAGTTGGTGAGAGTCATAGGTTTAGACTCCAACGCCAAAATCAGTTATAAGCTGTGAACAACCATAAACCACTAAACATATGAACATATGGACAATGTCATACAAACATGTATTTACAACTAATATTCAATATTTAACAAACCAAACCAAACCAAATCCAAGGCTCCCAGCCTTACCAAACACCATGGTACCATAGGCGCCCATAAACCTATGTACCAATCCCAAGGCCCCGCCTTGTCATTATCCATTGGTCCCATAGATGCTCACACATCTATGTACCTCCCCAAGGCCCCGCCTTGTCAACATCCCCTTGGTACCAAGTCAAACCGCAATAACTGAGACGGTACGTGTCCCCCAATCCAAATCATAAACACAATCAAGAATCACATAGCAATTAATCACATAAGTGTACACACAAGTCCGTTACCAATCATAAAACATTCACAGCATAAGTTATAAAACCAAAAAGTGTCTCTCCATCCCATCTGGAAGTCAAAATCATTAAAAGACATGGGACTATGAAACTCACCTGATTGAGCTTCTCCAAAAGTTCGCGCACTAGCAAAAAGCTAACAAACAAAAGCACATAATCAAAACATGAACCAAACACTAAGATGGCTCATCAACCCATGATGGACATCTAACCTTCTCCCATATATATACCTCATTTATATGCTCTAAGCATCTCATTACACCCCTCTATAAAGTCCTTAACTTGGTTTACTTCATAACCCGTCTCCTTAACATTTTACCCAAAACAGTCCCGGTTTTTAGGTCTCCAAACAATAAACCAAACGCACATCTAACCATACCCATGATCTTTGTAAAGGAAATCCTATGCCCTTACATATGTCAGCTAACTCCTCCCTTTTGCCCCAACCTTAAAGCTACTGTTAAGGCCCCGATATATATATATATATATATATATATATATATATATATATATATATATATATATATATATATATATATATATATATATATATATATATATATATATATATATATATATATATATATATATATATATATATATATATATATATATATATATATATATATATATATATATATATATATATATATATATATATACTTCTGCCTATCCGCATATTACCGATTTTGAACATACAAAAAGTTTGTTATGATTAGGGGTCTTACCCTAACCCATTTGCTTAGCCACCCTTCAGGTCTCTTATTTAATATATAAACCAACTACCATGCTCATTAGAGGGCTCAAGTGTACTCCTAAGTACCCCAATCACCTTAAAACATTAAATTAAACCAGACTGATTTCAAAACTGTTTTGACCTCCGAGTGTTTAACCTGTATTTGACCCACCTCCCTACCTCCAATTTAGTTCTCGTTTCTTTCATTTGAAATCCACTTCAAATACCTATTCAGGGATGCTTGGATCTCAAAATAAGGGTTTGTAGAACTCTAGATATGATCAAAACAAATGACATAAAATTTTGCCCAGTTTTTAAAAACGAATTTAACACAATTAGCTTAATTAATTACCATCACCATGTATAATTATTATCTCTAATTAATCTAATCATGTTTATACCATTATAATACATAATTCATAATCTACTTAACCCTAGATCCATCATGTATTGATTGTAAGAGAATTAAAAACAATTTAATTAAAAAGTGTATTGAAGATTTTACAGAATTTTTGAAAGAAGAAAAATTAATGAATAACCCTAAATAGACTCCATTGATTTTGACTTAAGTTTGATCTCCATGGGATTATGATGTGTTTTTAGTTAATAAAAAGTCTTTATATAATTTCCTAACAAGACCTTGGCCCATTACAAAAGCCCGGTTCCCTTTTTTCCTTTTTTTCCCTTTTCTTTCTTTTAAATCGGCCTAAACCGACTTTACCATATATTTTTTTTATTGGTTTTTTCTTTTTATTACTTACTATTATGTTATTAATAATACCTCAATTTACCTTAATTTATTTCAGCTCCTAAAGCCTCCGAAACCTTAAAACCGTAAAACTAGTCAATTTTACGTGTATACAAAAAAAAACGTAAAATATACAGTTTTAAAAAAAATCTTAAATTTTGAAATAAACTTTATAACTAAGTCCTAAATGACTTAAAACCATCCCGAAAAATACTCACATGACTAAACACCTTACCCGAGACCTCTAAATGCTAAACCCCAAATCGTAAAAAAAAATACGATTTACTATAATACTTATACGTATACGTAAAACACCAAAATAACACCATTTCATTTCATAGTCACTTATTTTTGAGTTCATGAACATGAAATAATCGTTCCTCGATTTACTTATGAGTACTTTATACCCATAAACGATATCCACACCAACCTCGTTCACGCAAAATAACATGTAAACACGCAAATCACATAGTCACACATAAATTAACCTTAAAATAAGACCAAGTGACGAACCTCAAAACCACGGTTGTCACAGTATCAAAGTTGAGATGAGAAAGACGTTGATTCCATAACCATTCCTGAGTCGTTGAAGCTTTGGCCATGAAGCAAATTGGAGTTGATGAAGTTGTGTCTTGTAGTGAAATTTTGTAAAGTTCGGTATTCCGTGAACCGGTGAGTAAATCATTCCCATCATAATCACGAACAAAACAATTCTTCTTTCTAAAGGCAACCTCCAAATCCACATCACAGATATGACCAACCGAGAAAAGATTGTGATTGAGCCCTTCGACGTAGTATACCCTTTTGATCGTTAAATTTCCCTGAACCAAATCTCCATATCCTAGGATCGGTGCAAATTGATCCTTTCCGAATAGGACCGTACCCAGAAACTTGTCCACGAAGTTAATTAGAAGCTTGAGATTCCCCGTCATGTGCTTCGTGCATCCGGAGTCCAGTATGAAGAGAATTATTTGTATCACCTGTAGAAGAGTTAGAACACGATGGAGCATTTGCTAAATTGGATACCACATTAGTTGTGATTGTAGAATCATTAGTGTCCTTAGCAACATTTAAAGGCATACTAACACTCGTTGTCACATTTTGTGTCCTAACTTTAGGCATCCATTTATATCCTGGAGGACACTGATTAGAAAACCACCATTTCCAAGACTTGCTAGCAGATTCATATAATTCCTTAATTCTGCTTCTAGGGTTCTTAGTGGTGGAGTCTGATGCATTAGTTTTCTTAGTGGGGGTTGCACCAGAATGGTTCACTTTGTGTTTGGGTTTACTAGCACTAATAGGCATCGCAACTTGCTTCTTAGTTCTAGTTTCTACGCCTTTGACATTATTTATAGCACACATAGAATGATTAGCATTAACACACTTTCCACATTTGACACAAACAAATTTCACATTCATAGCATTTAAATCATTCAAATCATTCAAATCGTCATTACATGTGATTACAGACTTTTTATTCTTAAAAACATTCAAATTCCTAGGGTGTTCTTCTACTTCCTTCATCTTCCCTTGACTCTTGTGTTTCTAGACCTTATCATTCACTTGAGTGATCTTAAGCTGAGGTCGGCTAACACTAGCAGTGGAGACTACTCCTGTAGTAGCACACGAATATTAGTGTTTCTAGAAGTCTGAGGTGAGTGACTAACTTTGTTTGTGGGTTTAGTGGTCATTCTATACATCCCTGGTTTAATCATATTATTGTGCTTAACGCTTGGTGCTATAGTATTCCTGATGGGTTGAGTATGTGGTAACCTTTCCTTTCCATCCATCTTGGGGGCAAACACAGGTTTTGCAAACGAAGAATTTGAGAGATAAGATGGTTTTCCCAAGATAGAGGATCTATTCACTCTAGAGGCATTGGGTTGTCTAACAACAGGTTGCTTAACGCTAGGTTCCATAACTTTCCCACCCATCTTAGTAACGAGTTTCTTCAAATCTGCTATAGCTATGTTTTTTTCTTGTAACTGAGCTTTCAAATCCGAAATATCAAGACTTTTTTCGTTTAATAATTGACATGACTCAGATAATTTTACTTCTAACGGTGTATCATTTGAAAAGCTGCCAACTTTCTTTTGCAAAGCAAGTTCAAGTGAGTGACAATGTTTTTGAAGATAATCATATCTATGTTGAAGTAACGAAAACTCTTTTTGGTCAACTTTATTCGAAAGCTCAGTTTCAAGACGTTCACATTCTTTAACTTGATCAAGATATTTGCATGCAACATCAGAATATTCATCAATATCAGCACAAGATGTAACATAAGCACACATAATATCTTTTGAGAGACATTCATGTAAGAGTAGATCATATGTAGTAGAAAACTCGTCTCTTTCAAGTTGATGGTCATTCACTTCTTGTTCAAGAGATTCCACATATTTCAAATCATCAAACATTTCTTGCTTTATTTGTGTTTCAAATTCCAAATATGTTTTTGCGTTCTTTCCGCAAGCGGAATAAAAATACTTTTCACAAGCACAGTTATATCGTGAGGAATTTTGTTTATCTCCTTTCGAAAGTTCACATTTTTTCCAGTCATCATCAACAACCTTTTTGAAGTTTTCAATGTTACTCTTAAGAATACTAAGTGCTTGTTTACTCTTGCTTATAGAAGCTTTAAATGGCAAGTATTCAATAAATTTTGAAACATTAGTTTTCTTAGTGGCAAAAGCTTGTCTCCATTTAATTCTTATTTGTTCACATTCAAAAAATATTTGCTCACGAGTTTTCTGTGTTTGCGGTGTGAAGAGACCATAAAGACTGTTTTCATAAGCATAATTATATGGTTTAACGAATTCTTTATTAACTTCTGGTCTACTCTCTTCTTCCAAATCGTGTGTCTCTTCACTATCAGGCCTAACAACAAGACAATCAAGATCGGTCCATTGGGACTCATCAAGATATACGTACTGATTCTTGGATTGAGCTTGCTCAAGGTACTTAGGATTTGCAAAACTAGGTCTATCCTTGAAAAACAAACGAGGTGCCAATATTCTCATGGTTTGAATTGATTGGTTAGTTTTGTAAACAATTTTCTTGTAAAAATCAAGTTGAGTTTCGAGTTCCACCATTATGTCGATGTCATTCGCTTGTTTAGTTTTGAAATCCGTTTCCATCTTTTCAACCAAAGCTTTCTTTTCATTAACAAGTTTAATTTTATCCTCTTGAAGAAAATCATTTACTTGAGTTAGCTCATTGACTTTAGTGGTAGCAAGATACATTTTGTGACGTCTAGTACTCAAAGAGGTGTTGTAATTACGTTTCTCTTGTTCAAGAAGCTTAAGAGTTTCGTTATATTTCTCTTGAAAATCGTCCTTTTTAACATTAATTAAACACCCTTTGTACCCCTCAACCTCATTGGTCTTTTGAAGAAGCTGAGCTCTATAGCTATCAATGGTCTCACTAGATTTAATTAGAGCAGCTTTGCATTCTTCAAATATATGAGTGAGCGTAGCGTTTGCCTTCTTTAATTGCTTTTGACTCTTTCTAGTTTCTTTGACATTTTTTTGTAAAGAAGCAATTAAGTTAGCAAGCGCAATACGCTCCTCGTCATGATCATACTCATTTGCATGTTGATCATCCTCAGACTCATTATTGCACATGTCTGATGAATCGGGTGTGGTATTGCTATCAACCGTTTCCATCATACATGTGTCATTAATGGCTTTGGGTAATCAGAATGCTCATGAATATTACCAAACACATTATATTCCTCTTCAGTGTGTACCTTATCGATTGGCTCAGTGTCAAAGATATGACCATTATCATCTTCAGTGACGTTGAGAACTTCTTCAACCTTTGCCATGTACGAGTAATGTGCTTCAAGTTCTTGATCGGAGTCTTCACCATCAGTATCATCAAGCATTGCTCCTTCCTCAGCCGACAGTTTAACCCCAGCTTCCATCTTCTTGTAAAGCAGCATCTTTTTCTTATGATAGCTAGAGTCCCTAACCCGTTTCGGCTTCCTACATTCTTTTGCCATATGCCTATAGCCTTGACAATTAAAGCACTGAATCCCACTTTGCTGAACCACTAGAGTACCAACAGTTTCCCTATTCCCATCAGCAGTAGCAATCCTCTGAGTATCATACTTAGCAGTTTGTCGATCATACTGTGCAGAACCCTCAACATGTGTTGGATTACGTCGATCATACCTAGGAGGACTTTCATCACGTTGACGTGTTTCATACCTTCGAGGACTCTCAACATATTGGTTCCTTGTATTTGATGATGTTCGAAGATTGTTGTTGGTGGGTTTGAAGATTTTTTTGTAGGTCTTCATAATGAAAGCAATTTGTTGCTTCATCTCCCTATCCTTCTGAGTTGGTTCTTCATCACTTTCCTCTTCAGATGATGGCTCAGGTGATGGTGATGGTGCTCTTGGTTCTTTGTCTCGTGATCGTGTGGGAGTAGAATACTTAGATGAAGTGGAGTATCTTGGTGAGGAGGATGTTAAGGAGTACCTTGGTGAGGAGGATGTAGTGGAGTACCTTGGTGAGGAGGATGTAGTGGAGTACCTTGGAGCACCAGAGCGATGATCTTGGACGTGTTGAGTGGTAGACACCAAAGCAAGTGGATTAGCAGTCTTTGCTATCCTTTCAGCTCGAAGCTCATTTGCCTCATTTTGAAATTGTTTCAAAATGTCAAAGAGCGTGTGATAGTTGACCTCGTCTAACTTACTTTGTTGTTTCACCAAAGTTACAAATCGTGTCCACTCAGGAAGAAGTTGCTGTAGAAATTGCACATTGACTTGCATGGTGGAGACTTGCAAATTGTTTCTTGTCATGTCATTCATCGTCTTGTAGAACCTTGAGTAATATGAATCAATTGATTCCCCATCCAAGGAAGTAAATTTACCAAAGTTCCAGAACAAGTTAGTTTTGACATCTTGCTTGTTAAGTGATTCACCTTGTTGCAAGCGTTCAATGGCAAACCACATCTCTTTAGCAGTAGAGCATGCATCAACCGTTGAGTAAATATCATCCCCAGTCCCACTTAGAATCAAATAGATTGCTTCTTTCTCTGCATCAATCCAAGCACGTTTCTCTTTCGAAGTGTTCTCATATGTTTCCTCAATTGTTTGCTCATCGGAACCGGTCGTCGAGTCGGTTGTTGGAATTGCAGGAATGGTTTTTGTAGTGAGAGTATAGGGTCCTTCTTTGATGCATCGACGAAGAACATCACCATTAGGTTTTGTGTCAAAATATTGAAGGAATCGTGATTGCCATTGTGCATATCTACCAGTCACAAGCATTGGTGGTCACTCTTTGTTACCCGCCACCATGATGTTGTTGTTTGTCACACGATACTCTTGAGTTGAATCCATTTCGAGAAACTTGAACTTGTTGAAGTGAAAAACGGATCTTAAGTAGATATGTTGTGATTGTTGTCGTCGATGAAAAAATGTTAAAATCCCCTAAAAATTGTCTTCACAATAAACCAAAAATTCGAAGGCGAAAAATCACACGAGTTAAAAATTTTCACTTTTGTAAAAAAACTTTTATTTTCGGAATATTGAAGTTTTTCGGAATAACTATGATTTTCAGAAAAATGGTGATCTTCGGATTGATGGTTATCTTCGGATAAATGGTGATCTTCGGATTAATGGTTATCTTCGGATAAGTGAAGGTTTTTTCTTAATAATGGTTTTTCGAAAAACTTGAGTTTTTCGGAATAAGTAACCCTTCTTCGGAATAATGGTAATTCTTCGGATAAAGAATACCTTTTCGGAATAATGACCCTTCTTCAGATAAATGGAACTTTTTCGGAATAAACTCCTTTTTCGAAAAAATTTGGGGGTTTTCGGAATAAAGACCTATCTTCGGATAAACATGTATCTTCGGATAATCCGACTTTTTCGGAATAAATCTTTTTCGGATAAATATCTTCAGAATAAACTGAATTCTTCGGATAAAATGAATGTTTTCGGAATAATGGGTTTTTCAGAATAATGTCTTTTTCGGATAACAAGGCTTTTTCGGATAACAAGGCTTTTTCGGATAAAAAACACTTTCTTCGGAATAAACAACTAACCTGTTTTTCGGAATAATCCCAATCTTCGGAATAGCAAAACCCTTTTCCGAAATACCAATTTTCGGAATATCAAAACCCCTTTCCAAAGATATTTATTCGGAATGTTCTTGTTGGCCAATATAGCTACTGTGTTCAATCTGATTTGGATCAGACTTACTAGGATCGTTACAACTCTAGGTTGTTTAGACCTTTGATCTAGGATATTAGTAACAATGATCTACGCAGCGGAATAACAATAAGAACATCAAAGTTACTATTCTAACAAGGTTTTCTTTATTCCACATAAATCAAACCTAACTATTAACTATAACACCCACGTGTTCTATTTGGTGTCTTTCTATTTGGAAAAAAAGGACCATAAGTATAATTAGACACTTCGTCTTTATTGTTCCACTAGCTAGGATCAAATTGAAATTATCAGATGTCCCTTTCATTATTACAACCTTCTTTTTTGATGTCAAAGACCAGAAGCTACGCGAAAATTTTCGTTGGATTTGATACCCAGATTTTTGATTGAAAAGGTGTATAACATAGAAATAGGGGATGGTCCACATTTTTTACATTTCTTTTTTTTTATTCTGATTGTATCTGCATACCCCTTTTTCTATTTGGGTTGCTAACTCAACGGTAGAGAGAACGGAAGCTCGTTGCTTTTTCTTTCCCTAAAAAAAAATGAAATGAATTGAAGCTTTGGGGCCCTATCCATTTATTAATTCGACCCAACTTGAAATTGACTTTGGTTGCCTACCTTTCAATAAATTAAAGAAGGCTTTCTTCTAGCCCGGATTCTGACTGAGAGGTGTGAGAGAAAGACAAGCAAGCCCTATCCCGTCCC